>VZRX01006822.1:0-124264 GCA_013398075.1 Notiomystis cincta
CCGGGCGGTGCCGGGCGGTGCCGAGCCGAGCCCGCCCCGGGTCCAGGTATGGGAGCGACGGGGAGCGGTTGAGCCGGCGACGAGGGAGGATCGGGGCGCCGCGGGGGCCCCAAAGGCAGCGTTAGGGGCCGTGTGCCCGGCCCCGGGAGCAGCCGGGATGCTGCCGCTCTCCGGGCGCGGGCAGAGCGGCGGCAGGGGCTGAACAGAGTCAGCCGGGGCTGGGGCTGGGGGCACTGGGGCTCCGCGCGGACCGTGGCACCGGGCGGCGCCCCGGCTTGCTCGGGCAGGGAGCAGCCTGGTGGATGGAGCGGAGGGGTCTCTATGGGGGCCCCGAGCTGCCCCGCGCTCCGGGGGGGTGCGGGGGCTCCGCGGTGGGTGTGATGCCTCCGGCCGGGCAGGGCTCGGGCTCTCTGCTCGTGGCCATGGTGCCGGTTATCTGCGAAACCAACCTTCGTCCTGCTCCATGGGGCTCGCACTCGCCTGCCCCGGAGCCAGGCTGGATTCATGGGCCATGGAGCCGCAAAGCCCCTGAGCTGCCCGGCACCGGCTGTTCCGGGCTGCTTGCAGCAGCAGAGCTGAGCTCCACGAAGCCCCGGTCGTCGGCGCGGTGTGTGGGAACCACCAGCACACCCTATTCCTTCTCCTCCTCCCTCCCGGCGGAGGGTGCAGCACCCGTGGGATCGCCGGCATGTCTTGACAGGGTGAACTCCTTTCCCTAAAATGCCTTTTGGGGGGATTCCTCCTGCAACATCCCAGATTGCTGCTGCCGGTCCCGGCATGTCGCTGTGGGATATGGGATGTAGGATGCTGGGAGTGGTCCCTACTCGCTGTCTGTGCTGCCCCTCCAGAGAGACCAGCAAAACCCAGTGAGACCAGCTGGAGAATTGAAATGAAGTCTCCTGGAATAACCTCCTGGCAGCAAGTCCAAATGGCTGTTGTGGAGGGAAGGCAGCCAAAGCTCATTTCATGGTCTGAGGGCTGCAGTAACACCCCCTCCACCCCAAAAACTCCACCGCCAGCGGGGAGCCAGGAGTGTTTCAGAGATGGGGGCGGGGGCAAATCCTTTGAGCCTGGGACTGCAGCCACAGGGGGTTTGCTGTGTCCCTTGCTGGGTTCGCAGCTCCCATGTGAATTAAGCCAAGGACTGAAAATGCTGCATACTTGGTTGCAGTCCAGCTCTTAATCCCGCGGCCTGGGGGCTGCTATTCGCAGAGTAACAGGTTTGCAAGCAACTGTGTGTTGCCCGAACGGGGATCCCTGGGATTGGCTATCCCTGCACCTTGCGGTGGCACCCGTGGGTGCAGGCTCAGAGCTGTGTGGTTCACAGAGAGCAGGCTCGGTGGCTCCCAGCGTGCCAATGTCTGCACGGGACCAGCTGGGCACAGCCCGCCGGCGCCTGTTTTTCAGGAGCGCTTGGACTCACCGACTCCTTTCCCATCAGCTCACCCGACAGCTGGGGTTTGGCAGGACTCCGGGGGGCCCACAGGCTCTTACCTGGCTCCTTGGGTGCTGCAGACTTTGCCCTCAGCAAGCTCCAGCACCTTGCTTTCTGTGCCAAATACCTGGGAGCCTGATTTGGGGTGGTCCTGAGCTACTTTGTGCTGCTCTGCACCTCCTTTCCCTGGCACCTGCAGCGCAGGCAGGTGATGAGGACCTTGCTCATGTGAAGGGAGGTAAGACTAGGAGGGGACAGGGTGTTCTGGGAGCCATTTAAAACCCAAGGGAGTGGTTTGGAAGGGGGATGGAGGGAAGATAGGGCTGATGTGCAGGAGGAGACATAGGGTCGCTCTCAAAGAAGAGCGAGTGCGTGGCAGAGACAACGTCTGTACCCCCTGTGGCCAGAGATGTGCTTGCACTGCTTTGTTACATCATCCTCAGCCCAGTGTAGGTGTACCTGATCCTTTGCAGAGCTGTGTGGCTGCTGCTGAAGCCACAGGCTTTGTGTGCCCCCAAGCCAGGTGCCGTGTTGCCCCGGCACTGGAGGAAGTGCTGGGTTGGTTCACTGTGATATTTCTGTTTGTGGTGTCTTTTAGGAAATGGAAATTTTTAAAAAAGTTTTGAATGTCAAGACCTAGTTCTAAGCAAACTCTCTGTCTCAGGAGCCCCAGGCTGTGCCAGCCTCCCCTTGGTTCTCCCCACGCCTGTGTGGGAAGGGACGGCTGCCAGTGGCTGGCAAAGAACAGATCTGGCAGGGAGTTGTGCCACTCCCATGGGAATCACTATCAGATCTGGTTTCAACCTCTTGGCAAGACTCATCTTGAAGGTGCTGGGTGTTCTGTGCAGCACCGTGGCCTGGGAAAAGCTGAAGCACTGCATCCCACCCCGTGGCACAGCTTGGCACTGCCGGGCTGTTGGCAGAGTGCAGCTGCCCCTCGACTCCTCGGGCACTAACAAAAGTGCTGGGAATCACGTGCCAGTGCCATGAATAACGTGTGGTTGGCCCCTGTGGACACACACCACCGGCCAAGGACAAGGGCACTTTGTGCAGCACACAGACACCGACACTGGGGCATCCCTTTGCAGGGGATCCTCACATCCTCGGACAGCTCCAGACCCAGGGCACGTTGTCTTTGCTCCCTACAATGAGGGGCTGGTTATGCAAAGCTGTTTTGCATCTCCAGGAGCCCGTCCTGGCTTGCCTCTCCGTGCCACAGTTTCCTCATCATGTTGCAGAGTTCCTGCCTGAGTAACCCACTGCGGTGACGAGCTTCAGGCTCATTAACATCTCGAGGAACAGAGCGTCACTTTCCTAACGGACCGGGAAGGAAAACAGATAAAAGCCGCTGGATCTCCCCATTTCCGGTGTTTGTTTGAGTCATCAGAGCACCTTCCCTTCCTTCTCCTTGGAAAAAGCGTCATATCCAAAAGCCACGTGCTGCCTGCAAAAGCTTAAATACCTGCTGCCAAAAATCACTATGGCAGTAAACACCAGGCCTTTTTTTTGTGAGTTTTTTAGTCTTCCTGCCTCTGCCTCCCAATCACCACAGGTTTAGAGACCTCGATAGAATCCTTTGGCTTTTCTTCCCAAGATCACTCTATTAATGGTGATGGGAGGATACGAGCTGTTGCCCAGGGCTGAGCCTCCCTCTCTGCTGGTGAGGGAGGCTGCTCCAAGCTGTACAGCCCTGGCAGAGTGTCTGCCACCTCTTTGTAACAATCTGGTTGATTTTGAGGCCCAACCAGGAATTTTCGCCCGCTGCCATCCGGGAGTGGGAAGATGACGAGGCAGGATTCAGCCCTGAGGAGAACTCAGCACATCCGGCTCCCTTTGCTGTGCTTGTTGCCAGCGTGGATGGAAGCCGTGGTTTCTCACCACGAAACCATTTTCAGGGGATTTTCTCTCGCTATTGTTCGGCTCAGGAAGCAGCAGTCGGGGCCAGGGCGAGCGGGACCGTGCAGGGCTCGGAGGGGAAATACCGGCTCCCCCACCCACCTTCCCACAGGGATTTCTGGTCCCAGCTGAGTAACGGCTGAAAGGGGCTGGTCCTCTCCTCCAGCCATCCCAATAAAATCTCAAGGATGCCAGCACAGTGGGATGGGCTGATGCCTCATCAGGATTCAGCATTCCCCATCCAGAGGCGATGCTTTATTGGCGTGCCAGCTCTGAGCTCCCTCAACATGGTTGGCATCCACGTGCAGCTCCATTGCTTTTAGGTGATCCAGGTGTTTCCCATCCCCAACAGCATTTTGCCACCCCAGGTCCGTGTTTTTTGGATATATATGCACGATTCCCAAGTGTGTGGCAAGGCACTGGGATGAGTGCCCTGTCCAAATCCATTTACTGCTGCCAAGTCCTGCCTGTGCTGTACCCTCCCAGCTCTCACTGGGAGACCTCGTTAGCGTCACTTAGTTACAGCCTGGCAGCAGGTTAATTTACAACCCAAAGCCCCCATCTTCTGATGATAAATTGCCTCAAGAAACAGGGAGTGGGCTGTACACCTGTGCAGGATCTGTGCTGGCTAGAGAAACTTCCAGACAAAGCCTGTGATGGTGGGAGAAATCTGCTAAAATGTTTTCAAGCAAGCGACTTTCTCGCAACCTTTCCATCTGACGACCCTTGAGCACCTGGGAGAGCTCACAAGGCTTTGCAGGTGATGCTGGTTGGTGCCCAGCACCAAGTCACAGCAAACAAAACAGGACTTGAGGCTTGGTGGGTTTTGAGGGGATGCTTGAGAGTGCAGTGCAGCAGTGGGGTGCAGCAGTGGCAAACAGTGCTGGCTTCACTTTGGGCATTGACAAGTGCTGGGCTGGGCCAGCTGCTCCAGCAGCCCCCACCAACACTGTCCCACCCTGAGGGGGCTTCTGCTGGTTGCCAGATCCTGGCAGGATGTGTCCCATGGTTGAAGTGACAGCAGGGTGAGGAGGAGCTGACACTTGGTGCATCCCTGCAGAGCTGGATGTGCAGTTTGTGGCCTGGGGCAGGCAGAAAGCACGATGAGAAAGGCTGTGTATGTGAAGATTGTGGCTGTGTGAGTGCAAGGGGTGTGGCAGCACCCAAGGGTGCTCAGTGCTGGCCTGGGTGTAGGTCACAGAAGCCCTGTCCTTGTGCAAAGACAAAGAGAAGGGTGGTGGAGCAGAGTGCCAGATGAAGGGATGGGCGAAGGGGCTGTGCAGGATGTGGCCCAGCTCGTTGTGAGCAGCAGATTTGGGCAGCCATGGCTGCTGTGCTGGCATTGCCAGGATGTGCCTGGGAGAGCCTGTTCCTGCAGGCTGAAATGAGGGAGCAGTTTGCAATGTGCCCAGCTCCTCAGCTAATCTGCAGGAGCTGAAAGCACCCAAGAAAATAATTTTAGGACTGGCAAATTAGGAAACCACAGTTTCCTTCTGTTCCTATCATTTATGATAACAAGTCAAGGCGTTAACTGAGATGTGGAGCTGAGAGAGGAAGAGGGGACCCCTCCTGTGTGGATTTGTTGGTGACTGGAGCCTGTGCTGGAGTGATGGGGCACCCTTTCCCTGCTGAGAGCTCAGGGGCTCCCAGCCTCTGCCATCCTTCCAGCCCACAGCCAGTTGGATCCTAGTGGTCCTGGCTCCTCCTGGAGGCAGAGGCAGCAGGGAACTGGCTGTGACAGCAGCTGGTGTCCCACCTGCACAGCCTTTGCTCTCCATCCCTGCCCTCACATGGGGACATGGGGGATACTCAAATACTCGTGTTTGGCCCCTTTCCTCTGTACCCTTTCAGGCTCTGCTGTCTCCTCGAAGGCCAAGCCAAAGCAGAGAGCTGCCCAGGATGAAGGTCCTCTTCCTGCTCCTTCTCTCCCCCCTCCAAGGTAGACTTTCCAACTGTGTCTTGCCTTGGGATGGTGAGCTGGGTTTGGGCTGCTGGGAGTAACTAGCAGCCCCAAAATGTTATCTGGGGGGCACCATGAGGTGTTTGCAACCAAGTCTTCCACAGAAGTGAAACATCTCACAGGATGATGTGCCTCTGGTGGGTCTCTTGGGCAGAATGTGTCCTTTCCAGGGAAAGGCAATGGTCTCCATCCATCCCTTCTGGGAATGGAGAGGTCCTCTTTCAGTCTCTGCTGATGTGGGGGGTGGCACATGGGAGAGGGTGTCCCTGAGAGACAAGAGGCCCTGTTGCCCGAGGGGCCCTGGCAGATCCTTGCAGCGTGGCTGTGACAGCGGGGACGTGGCTGGTGTCACACAGCCCACAGCACAGGGCTGGGATAACTGGGCTGGAGAGCCTGGCATGCCACGTGTGACAGCTGCTGCAGGGCTGTGGTGTTTGCTGGGGCTGGCTGTCCCTCCAGCTGATCTGCTGCCTCTGTGTGCCTGTACAATGCAGGGGTGGGAGCCAGTGGCCACGGGGAAGAGGATTTCCGCTTCTGCGGAGACCGAAACCAGACCCAGGAGAGCTCTGCCATCTACAAGCACAGCCCTGCCACCATCTCCATTGAGAACACGGCCCAGGAGCTGATAATACAGAGGCCCTTTTTGCCAAACAGGAGAAACTCTTGCTACAAGTACAGCTTGCCCCCCACCTTGGGCAGGTACCGCTTCTGCATCTACTGGTTCGAGTCCAGCAGGACCCTGCAGCTGGTGTATGGGAAGCAGAACATCCTCCTGGGTGAGGACCCATCCAGCAGCATCCCCTGTGGACAGGAGAGTCAGCAGACTGAAAGAACCAGTGCCTACATCTTTAATGTGTCCTACATCATAAAGGGTGGGAAGAACACCTCCCTGGAGGCTAAAGCTGAATACACCTTCCCTGGTAAATGCAATTTAATGTTATTTTAAGGAAATGAAAGGGTTGTTTTATCCCCAGCTGGTTCTCTAATCATCAGAGCACTGGTTGTTTCCCAGTATATGGTTTGGCTTTGTGATATGAAGATAGCTGAAAGGTGGTGGAAGGGGATGTAGGTTTTCTTGATGCAGCCCAAAGACAGGTGTGGCACCCAGCATCCCTAAAGGTGGAAATTTTCAAAATGCTGCCTAAAATCCTGGAAAATTGAGGTCTTTGCAGTGGTTTCTCAGGGTCCAGTCTCCACCATAAGGTCCCCTTGGCCTCAGTGGGAGCTGAGCTCTGGGTGGCACCAAGCCCTGTGGGTTGGGGTCACTATCAGCTTTCCTGGGTTGGGATCAGCTTGAAGCCCTCTGCTTTCTGCTCCCACCAGGCCTGCGCCAGGTAGCGTGGGGCATGAGGAAGCCAATTCTGCCCGTGCATTTCACGGCACTTCCTTTCAGCAGCCTCTCCGGAGAGCGTGCCTGTCTGGGAGCAGGACGTGGAGGAGCAGCTCAGTGCCTTGGACAGCCTCATTGCCCGGCCCCCAGCGCCGGCCAGGGGAGCCGGGGAGCAGCAGAGGCTCCGGCGGTGAGTTCCCGGCTCGGCCCGCTCCGGCCGCGCCTGCTGCACCCAGCTCACTGCGCCCCTTCCCCAACAGCAAACTCGGGGAGCTGCAGAAGATGCTGGCCAAGGTGGAGCTCGAAGGGCAGAACCAGACCTTTGGGGAGGCCACTGTGCACGCCACTGTCCTGAGGGTCCAGCCCAGTCAGGCTCCTCAGCACCTGACCTTTGCTTCCCAGAGAGAGGTGGGTCCTGGAAGGTCTGCCTTCATGCTCTTGACCCATCATTTTCTCTCTCAATGTCTTTCCTGATGAGTCTTTCCTTGCAGGAGAGTGGAGAGGTCCAGGGATTCACAGTGGACCTGCCAAGGAGCCTGTTCACAATGGTCAAGGAGAGGGAGGAGGTGGTGGAGCACAGGGTGCTCCTCATGGACATCAACAGGCAGACCATGTTCCAGGTAATGCCCACATGAATGGCATGGTGGGGTGTCCCGTGGTACTGGGATGCCACCAGACCAGGCTGCTGCTGCTCACTGGGAGAAGATGCTTCAAAGATGAGCTAAAAGTTTGATGGGGAAAGTCATGGGGCCTCCTTCTTGGGGACTCTCCTCTGCTTCACACCTGGCAGCTCTCCCCAACTGCCCCTGCCTCTCTTCTCCAACAGGATGAAAACAGCAGCCAGGTCCTGGGTGACAAGGTAGTCAGCATCTCCCTGGTGGACACAGTGGTGGTCAACCTCTCTGAGCCAGTGGTCCTCACTTTCTTCCATGACCAGCTGCCGGTAGGTGGGGAAACAGCCTCCTAGAACCTGATCCCTCCTGATGGAAGGGGAAGGAGGGCTCAGGCCCTGCCATCTTCAGCTGTGGTCACAATCCAGCAGGTCCATGCCCTTGGCCTGCCTGTGCAGGCTCTGCTGTGTCTTCTGGGGCTCTATCACGATCATGGCTTCACTGTGTGCACTGGGGGTGGCCCTGCCTTCCCCTCTCCAGGAGATGCCTCCTGGCAGATGTGTCACATCCAGCACAGCCCACCAGGGCTGGGGGCCACTCTGAGTTAACAGCCCCTGGGCTCATTCATGGCTCTCTCAGGTGCCTGCCCAAAGCTGAACCCCTTGTTTGGAAAAGAGGATCTGGAAGGAGGTACCTGCTCCATCCGTTGTTAGCAGAGGGGTCTCTGCCTGGAGCCCTCTCCCATCACAGGGGGAGTCTGGTTTATCAAAGTCACAGTTTGTCTCCTGAGACCATCTTGCCTCCTCTGCCCCGTGTTGACCCCTATCAAAAGTGCTGGGCAGGCAACAACCCCACAGCTACATCCTGACCAGGGTCTGTGGTTTTGTCATTGCAGAGGAACGTAACCCCACTGTGCGTCTTCTGGCAGGAGGACACCTCTGGTGAGTGCCCCTGCCCTTGGGTGTGAACTCAGGCCCTTTTTCCAAGGTACCACAGCCCCACCAGCAGGGTGAAGGTTGATCTGCACCTCCCTTCCTTGCTCCATCTCCATAAGCCATTCCCACAGGGCAATGTCAGGTTTTCCCCTCCACAGCTAACCTAAGAGCTTCCCCCTTCTCTAGGGATGGGTTCTCGTACTGAGGGGGCTGTCTGAGTATGTGTGCCTGGGATAACCTGGGACCCCCACTCTTGTCCTCCATCCTTCCATGGACACCTTGCCCTGAAGATCCTTTAGCCCAAGGCAGATGTTCCTGCTGCTCACCAGACGCTCTCCCCTTCTCTTGCACAGCCAGTTCTGGGAGCTGGGACAGCTATGGATGTACAACAGTGACAGGGAGCAGCCAGACAGAGTGCAGGTGCAACCACCTCACCTACTTTGCTGTGCTCATGGTGAGTAGCACCTTCCCTCAGACCCCTCCATAATTTCCATTGGTGCTCTTCCTCACCATCTCTCATTCCTCCTCCTCCTCAGGTATCCTCCCTAGAGATCACTGCTGTGCACAGGAATTACCTGAGCATCATAACCTATGCTGGCTGCCTGATCTCAGCTCTGGCATCCATTTGCACCATTTTATTCCTCTACTTCAGGTACAGTCTGATGGGTTACCCCACGCTCCCTGTCTGTGTCCTGTCCCTGGCCATAAACACCTGGGTGGGCACATGCTCTCCAAAGGCAGTTAGTGGCCTGGATAGAAGCATTGTGAAGGAGCCTTGCTTGAAAAAAGCAGTGTTCTCCTGTCCAGGATCCACCCTCTTTGTCAGGTCTCCTGCAGGGTGCTCAGAAACACCAGCTTTTTTCAATGATTTTGGAAAATCTGCTTGATTGTTATGGATGCAGCAAGCAGAAGCCTGAAAAGATCTTTCCAAGGACCTGGAGGAGAACATGAGTGTCTTCTCCTGAGTTATATCACTGATCCTAAGTGGATGATTCAGACCTGAAACCCTAGAATCATAAAAACATAGAATGTTTCTGATTGGAAGGGACTGAAAGATCATTTATTTCCAACACTCCTGCTGTGGGCAGGGATACCATCCACTACACCAGTTTGCTCAGAACTCCATCCAACCTGGCCTGGAACACTTCCAGGGATGGGGCATCCCCAATGTCTCTTGGCAATCTGTGCCAGGGCCTCACCACCCTCACAGGGAAGAATTTCTTCTGAATATCTAATCTAACCCTGCTCTCAGATTAAAGCTGTTCCCCCTTGTCCTGTCACTCCATGCCCTTGTTAAAAGTCCCTTTCCTTTAGCCCTAAAGTCCTCTGTTTAGGTACTGGAAGGTGCTTTAAGGTGTCCCTGGATCCATCTCCAGGCTGCACAACCCCAGCTCACTCAGCCTGTCTCCATAGAAGTGCTTCAGCCCTCTGAGCATCTTCATGCAGGGTCAGCTGCAGGGGCTGGATTTCCACGTGGGATGGGTGTTCCCACCTGTGGAGTTGGTCTCAGTCCCTGGCACTACCAGAGAGTCTCTTTGCTCTTCTGCTGGGGCAGGTTGCCCATGCAGGGCTGTGGGGTGCTGTGCACACCACTGGTGCTGAGGGCTGCTGCCTTTGAATCTCCAGAAGCAAACAGCGAGACCAGATCACCAGCATGCACATCCACATGAACCTGCTGCTCGCCATCTTCCTCCTGGACGTCACCTTCCTCATCTCCGAGCACCTGGCTGCCAGCAGCAGCGAGGCTCTCTGCAGAGCAGGGGGGCTCTTTCTGCACTTTTCACTCCTGAGCTGCCTCACCTGGATGGGCATTGAGGGCTACAACCTCTACCGGCTTGTGATCGAAGTCTTCAACGCCTACCAGGACCACTTCCTCCTCAAGCTCTGCCTGGTGGGCTGGGGTGAGCATGGGGGAGGCAGAGACACCCCTAGGGCACAGGGTGGAGGGGCACTCCAGTAGGTCTGTCCCACTGGATACGATGCCTGGATGGGGATGGAGACAGCTGTGGAGGAGCAGGTGTCTCTCAAGAGCCTGGATGGAGGAGACTTGAGGGCTGAGAGCAGAAGTTGGTGCTAAAAGCAAGGGTGGGTCACCCAGCAAGGGAGAAATATGAGAGCTACCACTTGGGGTCTTTAAATAGTTATAGGATCCTCTCTTTCTGAAAAAAACATCTGGGACAGCTGAGAGAGATGGGCTGGATGCAGGATGCTTCTCTGCCATGCTTTGGGCTGGAGGCCATGGCAAGGAAGATCTTACGAACTTTATGGCCTTAAGTTCCACATCCTGGGAAGTCCCCAGTTGGGGTCAGCAGCAGCACTGCTCCCTCCCAGGCTGGGGCCTGCCAGGTGCCCTTGTTGTGTGCTCCATCCTCGTTTTCCTTGGGAGGGAGGATGTTGGCTTGTGCTCTATGCAGGGAGAAAGGGGCAACAAGTCCTTCCAGAAGGTCCAAAGGCCAGGGAACGGGGCAGCCACTTCACTCTGCTCTTTTCACCCAGGATTCCCCTTCTTCTGTGTGATGCTGATCTTCCTGACTAGCTGGACCAACTACGGCCCCTTCTCCATTCCCATCTATGAGTCCATTGATGGCAGATCCACCAATGCAACCATGTAAGTCGTGGGAGATGGGTTACCTGGCCTCTGGTCGTAGGCAAGGTCAGCTGGCCAAACCCTCACCATGGCCTGGGGCTTTTCTGGGGCTTTGGGCCAGGGAGATCCCCCTCTCTGGGTGCTGGGCTGGCACCACACTTCTGTGCTTGCCCCAGCCCCTCCCAACCCGTGTCCCTGTGGGACGACACAGCGTAACCCTCTGCCCTCTGTCCTCCCTCCAGATGCTGGATCACGAGCCCCCTGATCCATAACATCGTGAATCTGGGTTTCTTCAGCCTGGTGTTCCTCTTTAACTCAGTCATGCTGGGGGCCATGATCCGGGAGATCCTCCGGCAGAACAAGAAAGGCCACAAGCTCAAGCACGTCCTGGCCCTCTTTGGGCTGAGCATCCTGCTGGGCATCCCCTGGGCACTGATCTTCTTCTCCTTCACCTCTGGTGTGTTCTGTCTTGTCTCCCTCTACATCTTCACCATCATCAACTCTCTGCAAGGTGAGCCTGTGACTCTGGGCTCCCCTGAAGGGCACCAGGGTTTTCATGGAGTGTTGGTGGGCTGGTGATGGTGTGCAAGAGGAGCTCTGGCAGCTTGGGTGGCTCGCTCTCAACTGCTGTTTGTCCCTCAAGGGGGTTCACCCACACTTCCTCTCCCCTCTCCCAGGTTTCCTCATCTTCCTCTGGTACTGGACCATGGTGCTGCAGGCAAGGAAGTCCCCTGACTCGCAGAGCAGCTCTGACAGTGCCAAGCTGCAGCCCAGCAGCAGCTGAGCCCCGTGGTGGCCGTGCCGTGCCAGAGCTCCCCACGCCAAGGCCGGCCACAAGAATGACCACACCATCTGCTTTGCTACTGCACTTGCCCTGTAGCGCCACGAGGAGCCCAGGGATCCACAGCAGGGCTGGCAACCCCCACCTCTGCTGGCCCCCTCCCCAGTTTTCCCACCCACTCCATCCTGAAAGGCTTGGCATCCTTGGGGCAGGAGGGAGGGAGGGAGGAATGCTTGCTTGGGCAGTGGGGGCTATAGAAAGAGGAAGGAGCAGGGATAGGGTCCCCAGTGCCTTTGGATGTGCCCTCCCATGTCCTGAGGCCAGGGATGATGGATGGGAAAGGCCCAGTTTTCAGCCTTTGCTGGTGGTCACCATGAGGGTCTTTTCCCAGGGAAGACAGAATGAATGACTCTGCCCCCACCACACCCTCAGGCAGCTGGAATAATCTATTTTTTTTATTTTGTTTAATGTCTATTTTTGGGTGATGTAGGAGTTCAGTGAGTGTACCTGCACATCAGACTTGTGCCCATTAAAGTTGTTCTTCTCTGTGTGTGGCTCACTGGGGTCTCTGCTTGGTCGTTAGTGGGCTCTCTGATGGGACCCATCTCTCATCTGGGTTATCCCATTTCTGGGGCAGGACACAGCATTTTACCCTATAGGAGCCTGCCTGCCTGCTGCCACTGGGGCTGGGGTGATGGAGGGAGAAACCATGGCTTGGGAAGTCTCCCAGCAGAAAGGGAGGCAGGTGGAGGACAGGGATCCGAAGAGGGAGACATCACAGATGGGAAGCATCCCCTCAGTGGCTGTGGGGCCAGGCAGAGTCTGGCTGTCCTGGCTGTGCCTCTTGCAAACACAGCACCACATCTCCCATCCCACCATTCCCCTTCCAGATGGTTGCAGATCATCCCCCTCCAGCTTCCAGCACCCGGCTGGGGCAGGGGCACCTTGCCAGGAAGGGGATGTTTCATCCTGGCAGCTCCTGGTGATGCCCAGCTCAGGAGGAGGATGTTCCAGCACTTGCTGGGCTGCTTAGGGCCATCAACCCCTTGGCAGGACTGACTGTGGGGAGAAAGGGAAAGCAAAAAGCCCTCATGGGAAGGAGCTGAGGGAAACACCACGGCTCTGGTGGTTGTTGCCGTTGCTGCGAGCTGGGACAGGAGCTCACTTGCCAGCCCACAGGAAGGTGTGAGGGGTTCCCAGAAGGGAAATGAGGAACTGCTGTTGCCTCAGAAGTGGCCACAAGCCCTGGGGGAGCCTGGGGAGGAGCAGAGCTGCGAGGACAAGGGGAGCAGAGTGTGGTGGGATGGCCAAGGGCAGCCAGGAGTCCCCACAAAGTGGCACGAAGCTGTTCCTGGGCACCGTCCTGCTGCTCCTGCTGCTGCCTGGTGAGTGGCAGGTGAAGGGGGGACAGGCATCCCTGGCACAGGGGGTGATGGGCTTTGTGGGAAGGTTTTGCCATGGGAAACTGTTCATCAAAAGACCATGTGGGGATTTTATCCTGAAATGTGGACAGGCCAGAGGGGAATATCCCTGGTGGAATGTGCAGAAGTGAGCAGAGTTGGAGGGTTTGTTGCTGTTTGTTTTTTTTTAAACCTGGGATCAGCAGTCCAGGGTGTCCTTTGCGAGCCCCTCTGGCAGGCTGGACACTGGTTTTGCCCTCACCAGCTCCAATCCCTGCCCAGGTGTTTTGAACTGCAGGACTGTTCCTTTAAAACCTGGCAGCTGCCAGACTCTCCTGCCTTCCCCTCCCCTTTCCCTCTGAACAAGGGGAGGGCTGACCCTAGATTTTGGTATTTCCCCCCCATTTCTCCATGTACTCCTCTTCCAGATGTTGCTGCAGGACAGGACAGCTGTTCTGGTGAGTGGTCCCCCCCATTCCTACCCTTGTTCCCAGTGCCCTCCCAGTGCCCTCCCAGTGCCCTGGTGCCCAGTGGTCACCTGCTCCCATCCTCCCCAGACCTGGACCGGGGTGATAAGCACCATGAGTGCTGCAACGTGGTGGTGGAGCAGCAGAACCCAGGCAACAGCAGCTGCATCCTCCTCTTGCCCCAGCAGTGCCCGGAGCTGTGGCACTCTGCCAGCCGCGCGTGTGCCTGCCTGAGGGAGCACAGCTTCAGGTAGTGGCAGGGGTGGCCCTGCCAGGGTTTGTGGGCTCAGTCCCCACGTCCACGAGTCCCACAGGTCCCCCTGTCCTGCAGGCTGCTGCAGTCGGGGCAGCACTGTGGGCTGGCTGGGCTCAAGACGCTGCTCCTCAATGTCAGCCCGGCTGCCACTGGTGACGTCCACATCGCCTTCTCCCCCACCACGGTGAGATGTGCTCCTCCCTCTCCCTTGCTTGGAGGGTCCCACACCTTCCAAGCATCCCTCAGCCCCTGCCCCAGGGCTCGGTGTGCCCTGCTGTGCTCTTCCTCCTCCCTGCTGCATCGTGGGCCCATGTCAACGTCAACATCCCTTGGCAAGGAGTGGTGAAGTGGTGCTTGGGAGGAAAGAGCCCTCCCCAAGGAGCCAGCCCAGCAGACTGTGGTGGTCAGGGAGAGGGTAAGGTAGGAAAGGAGGAGGATCTTGTGCCTCCTGCCCACCCACAGGCTCTCTCAGGTTCTGGATGTCCCAGGGGACCATGTGTGGGTGATGGTGGGTAGAGAATCTGCTGGCTCCCCCTCTCTGCTCTGCCCCTATAGATGCTGTGTGCTGGGGATGAGATACTACCTTCTACCCTCATAGCTCCTGCTGATGTTGCTGAGCAAACCCATCTGGGCAGGGCTGAATTCATGCCTGGAGAAAAACTGGTGGGTTCTGAACAGAGAGGTGACCTGGCAGCAAAAACCTCTCACTGTTCTTCTCTACTGCAGGGCCCCAGCCAGCTGAACACCACAGAGAAAGTGAAGGCAGGTAAAATCCACCTCCCCAGGGAGATATTCCAGTCCCTGAGTAGCCAGATAGTGCATGTGGTGGTGACAGTCCTCAACATCCAGCAGCTTGGTGTGTTCAAGGTATGGGCTGGCATTGCCAGCACCCTTAACGCTGCCACCAGCACTTGCTACCCACCAGCTCAGCTCTGGCAGCATCTCCCCTCCACAGGAAGTCAACCAGACAGCACAGGTCTTGGACAACACCGTGGTGGGCATCACAGTGGGAGAGAGCAGCATCTCGGGGCTGCAGGACCCTGTGAAGCTCTCCTTTGCCCACAGGCAGCTGCCCCAGGTAAGTCAGCCCTGCCTGCCCTGTCTCCTCCCCTTGTAAGTCAGTCCTGCCTGCCCTGTCTCCCCTCCAGCACCCCTCCCCGTGCTGTTGGCTGATGCTGCTCTCCCCCACTGCAGGGTGTCACCCCACAATGTGTCTTCTGGGATCCCAGCAAAGGTACACCCTCCCTGGGGCTGGGTGTGGGGCTGGGCAGAGGTGCTGTGCTCGGCACTCACAGCCATCACCTGTGCCTGTTGCAGGGCAGGCAGGAGGCTGGCACAGCAGTGGATGTGTCACACAGCCCGGGGACAATGGGACAGTTTGCTCCTGCGACCATCTCACCTTCTTCACCCTCCTCCTGGTGAGGATCCCACTTCCTGCAACTCCTGTGCCCTGCCAGTGCTGCCTTCCCGCTCTGGTGGCCCTCTGGGTGTAGCCACACAGGGACAGTTATAGCTGTTCTCAGGCAAGCCCAGGTCTCCAAACAGCCCAGCCCCAGCTCAGGAGGGCAGCAGCAGGTCAGCTGAGCAGGACAGGCTGGAAAAGGCCCCAGCCTCGTCCAGGCTCTAGCACAGCTTGAGGTTCCATATCCTGGTGGAGGCTCCCAGGAGGGTGCTCATGGTGGTCCACTTCACCCACACCTCAGCCCACCCCACCTCAGAGCATTTCCTCTAAGCCACCACTGCCCTGCTTCCCCTGAAGACCTCCTGGGGGCTGGTGTGGGGTCTCTGCAGCAGCCCACTGGGGTTGTCAGCATCATGTCTCTGGTAGCTGCAGTCAGGATTTCTAGGTGGGTCTGGGGCCTGTCTAACCCAACATCTGCATGTTTGGCAGAACCCAGCTCTGGATGACTCCACAGCAAAAGCTTTGATGGCTGTTGCCACTGCTGGCTGTGGGGTAGCCATGGCTTTCTCCATCTTCACCATCATCTTCTGCATCTTCATCAGGTGGGATGTGCCAGCAGCTCCCTGGGGACTTGTCAGGCTGGGAGAGAGGTGGGGCAATGCTCTGCATGGGCCTGCTGTGGCACAGCAGGAGGCCCTGCTCAGCTGTGACCCCTGCCTTTCCTGGTCCCTCTGGGGACACTCAGGTGCAGGTTCAGGTTTGAGGAGACCGTCCGCATCAACCTGGGGCTGCACGTGAACCTCGTGGGCAGCCTGCTCCTCCTCAACCTGGCCTTCCTGCTCAACAGTGGGCTCTCTGGCAGGACCCACCCAACGGTCTGCACGGTCCTGGGGGGGCTCACCCACTACTGCCTGCTCTGCTGCTTCACATGGATGGCACTGGAGGGCTGTCAGCTCTACCTCCTCTTTGTCAAGGTCCTCGGCATCTACATCCACCGTTACCTGGTGAAGATGTGCCTGGTTGGCTGGGGTGAGCACCGCCAGCCTGGGCGAGAGGTGGGGCTGAGAGGGGCACTGGGAGGTTTGGATTGGATACTTGGGAAAATTCATCACTAAAGGGTGGTCAGGTACTGGAAGAGGGTGCCCTGGGCAGTGGTGGAGTTGCCATCCCTGAAAGTGTTCGAAAGATGTGTGAGTGTGGCACTTGGGGACATGGTTTAGTGGTGAGCGTGGCAGAGCTGAGTTAATGGCTGGACCTGATGATCTTAGAGGTCTTTTCCAACCTAAACAAGTCTGTGACTGGGTCTCACTTCTTCCAGGCTTCCCTGTTCTCGTGGTGGGAGTGGCAGGATTTCTTGGCAGCTATGGAGAATACAGCATCCAGACCAAGGACCACCAGGTCATAGCCTACCTGTGCGTGTGCCAGTGCCCACAGGGCTCAGGTGGCCCTTTGGCACAGGGAGGGGCAGCTCAGTCCTGGAGCAGTGCAGTGGTCAGGGATTGCACCCATCTGACTCGATTTTACGCCATGCTTCCTCTCCTGCTTCCTTAATTGGGATTGCAACACATCAGCCACCCCCACCTCTCATGGGAGCCTCCTCAGTCATGCCTGCAGCCCTCCAGGCCATGGAGGGACATCCAAGGTCCACCTGGAGCTTCCCTGGCCTCCCTCCCAGCGGAGCAACTCGAGGGCAGCAGATACACATCACTGTCCTCCTGCTTCACCCTGGCCTTGGAAAATCCCCCAGCACAAGGGTGTCCCTCCATCCCCAAAAAGACCCACAGGGAAGGCTCCCATGGGTGCTGCTGAGCTTGCAAGGCTGCTGGAGGCACCATGGTTGTCTCTTTTCAGGTGCTGGATCACTTCCAAACATCTTCTGATCCACTACATCACCAACTGTGGCTACTTTGGCCTCATCTTCCTCTTCAACATGGCCATCTTCGGGGTGGTGACCCAGAAGAGCTGCAGCTTGCAGGGCACCGGGGCAGTGCAGGGCTACCGCAAGCCCTGGAAGGTGGCCCTGGTGGCAGCAGGGCTCTTCTGCCTGCTGGGAGCCACCTGGGCCCTGGCATTCCTCACCTATGGCATCTCCTCAGCACCTGTGCTCCACCTCTTCACCATCCTCAACTCTCTCCAAGGTCAGCACTCACTCTGAGCTGGGTTCCCTGGACTTGGGTGGGAAAGATGTGGGAGGCAGGAGCCAGCCTGGCTGCAGGCTGACCAGGGATCCCAAGGCACCAGTATCTTCCCAGCACTGTCATGCCCTTCCTTGTGGCAGAGCATGTCAAGCAGCAGGTCCCAGCCACCAGCATGGAGCTGCTCACGGCTCCCAACCACATCCACTCCACCCGTGGTGGTTTGTCTCCAAGAAGGACATTCCTTAGCAGAGGACTAGGGACATTATCCACTCAGGGCATGTCCCAGCCAAATGGTTCACCTGAAGGGCAGAGGGCAGGAGTGACCTGAGGGAATCCCCTGGAAGCAGAAGGCAAATGTCATCAGCTTTCTGCCAAGATGCTTCCCACTATCTCCTGCTGCTGCTGAGTGTTTGTCTTCTTTTCCCTGCAGGAATCTTCATATTCATCTGGTTGGTTGTCCTCTACTACCCAAAGACAAAGGAGACCACTGGTTCCCTCTCCTACATCATCAGACATGACAAAAACACCACAGCCTCCCAGGACTAGCTCCTGGCTGGACCAGCTCCTGGCTGGACCTCTCTTCCTGCCTGCACCTGCATCCACTGAGAGAATCTTTGATCCTGGCAGATGCAGCTTCCTCACAGAGGGAGGGATCAGTTTACCATGCCTCAGTTTACCCTTCAGCGGGCATGATCCACCTCAGCAGGGCTCTTTGCTTCATCCCTTTCATTGCTGGTGGGCTGCCCTGGGCAAGGAGCTCCAGAGACAACACTTCTGCAAAATCCCTCCAGGCTGTAGTTCCGTGGTCTTGAGCTGCACCTGATCTCACTCCCCAGGGGACAAGGAGGAAGCCCACAAAGCACCTGCCTTCAGCCATGATGGAGCCATCATCCTCTTTGCCAGAGGTGGCTTTTGGTGCTGAACCAGCCTGGCAGTGAGTTTCCTGCCACTGGAGGGAGAGGATGACTTGCTCCAGCCCAGTTATGGGAGGTTTGTGTCTGGGAATCAGCAAAAAGAAGAGGAAACCCATGAGCTTCTTTGCAAAACATCTCCTTGCTCTCTGGCAGAGATCTGCTGCATGTCCTTCCTGCAAAACACCCTCTGGGGCCAGCAACAATTCCCTCATGGACATTGTGCTTCAGCCAAAATGCACACACAGGTGCCTTGCAGGGCAACTGCTGTCCTCTCCTGATCTGTGTTTTAGTATTAAATCCCTGCCAGCTGTCTGAGCATTGTGAATTTAGTCTTTGATACCTACAACATTGCTTGTTATTTGCTTGATATTAGGGATGTATCAATGGGAAAAGTCTTGCTGGCAATTTGCCATGACTGAAAGAGAACTGTCGTGAATGAAGGGAGAACTCACTGTGGAGAGGTGCACACACAACTTGTGCATGCACTAGGCAGCCCTTTCTCTGCTAATGCTACATTTGTGTGGCACACAACTGTGCAGAGACCAGCTTTGGTAGGGCAGGGATCTAGAGTGGGGTACTTCCATCTCCTCACATGCCAGGGTGACTCTGTGGGGAAGAGGGAAGCAGGAGGAAGGACTCTCCTATCCCTGGGTACACACTTTGAGTTTAGAGACCGTGGACCCAGAGGGGATAAGATCCAAGAGCTGGAACAGGGAACAGAAACACTCTGATGCACCTTGTCCTTCAGGCACTGTTTGCATCCAACCATTACCCCCTTCCCCAAAACACCTGTAAAGACACAGCAAGAGCCTCTCTGCTCCTGTCATGTTTATTGGGAAACAGCTCTTTGCTAAACCATTCGCCGCCCCACGCTGACGGCTGCAGCGGCCACAGTGAGCACAGCGAGCACACACAGCGGAATGAGGGCCCTGGAGAGCCACGGGCTGGGTCCTGCCAAAAAGGAGAGAGATTGCTTATGTATCTGGGCCTCCTGAGCCAGCTCTGAGCCCTGGTGAGGCATCTCCTGACTGGGGATAGATTCAGGGAGGTCATCTCCTGTGAAGGGCAGGAGCCACAGGAGCTGGAGCTACTTTGGGATCCTGAGGGCACTAACAGGACTCAGACACCTCATATGGCCTCCACCCACCCCTGCTGCCCAGGAGTTCCATACAGCTCAGCCTGTGCCTGGGCTGAGCTGTGCTGTGGGTGGGTTTGGTCCCAGCCCTGCTCCTGGACTGACCTCAGTGCTCAGGAGGACAAACAAACCTGTGGGGTCCTGTTGGTCAGTGCTGGAATGATGGGTCTCTGCTCCTGAGGAGGGAGCAGCCAGCAGGTGGATGGGCCCATAGGAGACAATCTTATTGTAGTCATCTGCCAGTGCTCGCCTGGTCCTCCAGTGCCTGGGGCACTGCTGTCAACAAAGCCAAAGGAAGGCAGGTGAGAAGGCAGGTGAGAAGCACCCTGCACTGGGGCCATCCTGTAGATCTCCCTTTCTTTCCCAGGGAAGAAGGAAAGGAGCTCTCTGGTGGGTCCAGGACCTCGTACCTTTGTTTCAGGGCACTGGGCTGAGCTCCTGGCTCTGGGAGGTTTTTATTTTGTGAAGCACCCAAAACCAGAGCAGAGCCCCTTCTCCAAGCAGGCCTAGGGAAGGGAGGTCCCACACCCATCCAGGGCACGGTGCAGGGCAGCAGGGGAGCTCACCTTGGCACAGGGCTCTGGGCCATCAGGAAGACACAGCTGGACACGGCAGTGCAGGAACAGCTCGGGGTAACCAACAAACCGAAACATCTGGAAGCTGAACTTGGCAGTGGTGCTCTCTCCAATGGCATTCAGGTAGGTCACTGTCTCATCATGGGGACACCTGGGACATGAGGGCTGGATCAGGGGGTGGCAAACGAGGCACAGCATCCCAGCCAGGGACACCCACAGGGAGTGGGTGCAGCCCCCAGGCTTAACTGAACAGGCCTGTTTGTGTCCCAGTCCTTGACACACAGTGGTGCAGGAGACTGGATGTGCTGGGGACACTCCACTCACCCCTGCTCAATGAGCTTGTGTTGCACGTCCTGGTGTGGATCTGCACTCGGTGTGGCCCAGCAGTCCAAAACACTCAGCAGGAAGTACTTGAGCTGGTGCTGTCCTTCTATCTTCAGCAGGACATAGAGTGTGTCCATGAGGGGGACAGCCACACTTGGCAGGTGATAAGGCTGGAGGTAGGAGGGAGACTTGTACAGTCTCATGCTGACATTGAAGTGTCCTTCTCTGACCATGAACTGTACCAGCCTGAGAGGAGAGGATGAGAGCTCAGGAAGAGAACAAGAAGGTGGGAAGGACATAGCACAGGTGAAGGTGGGAAGGACATAACACAGCCTGGCATTGCTCTCAGAGCTCTCTAGGGGCTCCCCAGGGCCTCTGCAAATTGTCTCACTGAATCTACTTTTCTCCAAGCTCAAAGACTCCATGTCAGCAGCAAGGTGAAATGGGACACTCACTTGTCAACAGCAGTGAGGGCGAAGGGCAGTCTCACAACCTGCTCGTAGGCGTAGATGCAGGAGAAGTGCACCTCCAGCTGAAAGCTCCTGGAGATCATGGCCCTGTGGGCCTCCTGCTCTGACTCCATCACGTTGGAGTACGAGACATGGGAGCTGTTTTGCTGGAACGACACAGAAACCAAGACTCCAGATCGTGAGTAAAGCCATACACAGAGCTGCAAGTTCAGAAGGGGCAACTCAGCTGCAGCTGCTCCAGGCCTGGATATCTGCTGAGGTTTCAGCCTGTGTCTGGGGGCTGCTGGCACAGGAGTCAGTATAGTGAGCACAGGTGAGCACAGGACTCTTCTGTGCAATGCAGAGCTGGAGCACCATTTTGTCTGCACCCTTCCTGCTCCATGAAGCAAGTCAGGGACCGAGGGGCCAGGGCTGCAGAGCTCAGAGGATGTCTCCAGAAAGCTGAGGGCTGTTACCAGCGCACAGTGAGACTTCTAAGCTCTCCTACATAAGACAAGATGTGCTGCCAGCAGGGGTTTGGCAGAGGCAGAATAGCTTTCTGACATCCTCAGGGAAGACTTTCAAGGGGATGAGAGCTTTTCAGCACCCAGATATAAAAGCAAAAGCCTTTGGGACTGCCCTTTGCTGTCCCCTACTCAGCATGTCTGCTCCTCCCCTGGCTTTGGAACTATGGATCCTCACCTGGATTACTGATCCACAGGCAGTGTGGTTTTCACCTGTGAGAATGGCTGCAAAAAACAGCTCACCCTCTTCTTCCTTCTCTGAGACCTTGCATGCCTGGTTCTTCAAGTGGACAAGCTCCAGTGGGATTTTCAGGAGGTCAAACACCTCCTTCCTCACCATCATCTTCATGTGCTCTTCCTCGCAGGCCAACTTCAGCACCACATCTGGGGGAAAAAGCCATCTGCAATAGCAATAAGGGAGAGGCCTGAAGGAGCCCCAGGCCAGCTGGGGGGTGGCACAGTCCCATGGGCTCAGCAGCCCTTTGTCCCAGACTGGGTGCAGGCTGCTGTAGGGCTCTTCAGAGACAATGGGCAAAAGAAGTCTGGTCTCTTTTGAGGGCTGTCCACAGAACCCCCCCAGTCTGTCAAGGGCACCAGACAGGGACAGAGAACTCTCCTTCAGGGGAAGAAGACACACTTTTTGGCCAGTGTCTGGAAAGGGCTTCACTGTATCTGTGCCAGGGTGCATGTGCTTGTTCTGAGACTGAGGCAGCTGTGCCCTGCAGCATGCCCTGCTACACCATGGCACAGCCAAGGAATTAAGGCTTTTGGGGAAGAAGAAAATGGCCTGTGGCTGGGTCTTGTACCAGCATGTAGCCAGAATATGGTTATAGTGGTGGGGAATGCACCTGAACCAGGAGCTGGGATGTGCTCCAGGAGTGGAGAGCAATGTACTGTGCCCATTGCCCTCCCTCTGGTGCCCATGGACAGACTGGGGAGGGCTCACCAGCATTCCCAGCCCTACCTTGGCAGAATTCCCCTGTGAAGCCTGGCTTGCAGCTGCAAACTGGTCTGTCCACAGTCACCTGGCACTGCCCCTGGTGCTGGCACGGGTTTGGCAGGCAGGCCTCTGGGCTCCTCTTGTCACGGAGGGCAACCCCTGGCCTCAGGCCATGGGTGCTCACCAGCTCACCTGCAGCAAAGGAAAGGCAAGGAAGCTGAAATGCAGCAAGAATGTCTCCCTGATGAGAGATTTGAGAATTCACCCCACTGCAGGAAGCTCTGCACAGCTCTCAAGGACTGAGATCCTTGCCTAGAGCCAGAGCAGACACATCTGAGGAAGAACCTGCTGCCTGAGCTTGCTGGGAGGCTGGGAGACCTCCTCAGCATGGCTGTGATCTGGACCAGAGCTATGGGGCCTGTCACTGTCACCAAGGAGCACAGTGGCACATTGCAGCAATGTGCCCATTTCCATGGGTTACACACCCTCTGTGGCTGGGGTGGACTGCAGTTTCTGCCTGTTTTGCTGGCTCCTGGACCCCAGTTCCTGCCTCACTGAGCCCTATTCCATTTTCTTCCCTAGCAGCCTTCAGCAGTGCCCTGAATGAGGAACTTGAACATGGATCAGGTGAGGGTTTGACCTCTCCTTTCCATACTACCCATCCATGGCCCAGCAGGGACAGAGCACAGGGACACTCACTCTTGTTGCCTTCACAGCCAGCCAGGCAGAACCCAGAGAGCAGCAGCAAACATCTCGCAATCCTTTCCTGGAAAAACAAGCAGGCTCTGGGTAACTTGGATTTGTTATCTCATGCTCACTGGAGATGTTTGCAGTCGTTCAGAAAGACTGAATCCTCAAGCGTGGGTGCAATAATTTCTGTACTGTATTTCCTAGGTTCCATGGCACAAAGTCATTTCCCACCCCAAAGGGCCAGATCAGCCTTCCCCCATCAGGTTAACACAAGGGTCAAACACTATCCTGAGTTTAGGCAGCTATTCCAGAAAGAGGAGATGGGAGAAACCAGCCCTGGGACCCACAGGGATGTGCTGACAGTGATAAAGCCACATTCCAAGTGGCAATTTGTGTAAAACTGTACAGCTGAGGTATCAGTCTGGACACCCCAAAGAGGAAAGGAGTTACCCTCTTCCCACTACAGCTCTTTGGAAGAGTTAGGATTTGCAAAAGGATCCTCACTGTTCCCATAAATCATATCTATAACAAGGAGACAAGGGGATTAAAAAACACAAACCCAAAGCCTTGAACACAACTAAAATTAGTGTCAAAAAGACACAGACTAGGTCAATCTTTTCTGTTGGTTCAGATAATGGATTTCTTTAGGGAAATTACTGGCATGGTGCTGGATTAGCCCTGGACACCAGATACTCTTTATCAGAGATGTGGATGCGAGTCAGCCCGGGCTGATGGCTGGGCAATGCTCTGGCAGTGCTGAGAGCAGGGCAAAGCCAGCTCGAGTCCCTCTCAGAGAGCTCCCCCATACCTCCCTCCACCGACCCTGAGCAGCTGCGACTGCCAGGCTGCTGGGCAAGGAGAGTTCACTCCCCGCTCTGCTCCTTGCAATCCCGAGAGATCCCCACCACCTTGTTCTCATCCCTCTTACCATCGCCAGGCTGCTCTCTGCTCCTCCATCCACCACTGCCCCGGTTCCTGCCCCTCACGGGTGGGTGGGCACAGCCGGGCTTGCTCCGTGCCTCCTGCTGTGTGCCTTTTATCGCGTGCCCGCAGCTCATCCCTCTCCCCACGCAAACACGCTGCCCCTGCGATTGCACAAGAGCCGCTCAGCGTCCCTCGGCTCTTGCCAGTCCATCCTCCGGCACGGCGGCCGTTCAGGGAGCCAGCAGCTCACGGATGCTGACCCAGTTCACAGCCCTGATAGGATCCCGAGCAGGGAGCACCAGCAAAAGCCTCGGGAATCCGGGGTTGTGCAGCCGGCTGGCTTTGCGGTACCTGCTTTGGGCGCAGCAGTACAGCAGATACCGCAGCGGCACACGCGAAGGCCAGATAACTTCGGGAGCTGAGCACACGCTGCTTTGGAACCACAACGTGTCTTTGCCTTAGCTGGCTTTTTATTGACTTCTGGCATCTAAGAACTGCTGAGAAGTGCTGGTGAGAGATGGAAGGTCCTACTCCACTTTGTTTCATGAAATATCCGGAGTTGAAATGCACCCACAAGGAGTGAGTCCAGCTCCTGGCCCTTGCACAGGACCCCTCTGGCAGTCCCACCCTGTGTGTCTCAGAGCATTCTCCAAAGGTTCTTTGAACTCTGGCAGGCTTGGGGCCCCCTGACAATTTTCCTGGGGAGTCTGTTCAAATGTACCAAATCACCCCCTGGGGGAAGAACCTTTTCCTAATATGCACCCTGACCCCCTGCTCTCCACTCTCAACACAACTTCATACCACTCGGGCAACAGTAACCATCTGCAAATGGCATTAATCACTCAAAATTATGCAGCTTGATACATTTTGACTGCAGTTTGTGCATCCTCAAGAGCTTTAATTGCTACAGTTACTTTAACAGAGCGCCTAATGTGAACATAGGTCCATCAATCTGTATTTTTCCTTAACCACAACAGCAAACCAGAAAAAAAAAAAGTGTTTAGCACCTGACCCTGCTTACAGTCTATAGGCCTGCCAGTAAAAAATAAAAAGGAAATAAAGAGAGAAAAAAAACCGGCAAAACGAAAATACGAAAAGGAAAAAGAAAAAGAGAAAGAAAAAGGAAAAAAGAAGAACAATGTGTCTTGCCATCCTGCTTTTGGGTAAGTGCCTCTGCAACGAAGTAGAGGGATGGCTGGGGGTGGCTTTTATTTTATTTTAAGAGAGCCGAACTCGTGAGTTTTGGAGCAGGTCTCGGAGGGCGATGGCTCGGCCGTGGTGGCGAGCAGGGACCGGCCGCTGTCCCCTCCTTTTGCTCCCCGTTGTCTCTTTCCCCCCGCGGTCCCGGGGCGCGGGGCTGGCGGCCGGGCCGGGAGAGGCGGCGNCGGGCAAGGTCTGTGCCTCCCCGTGTGCCCCGCTCGGGGTCAGCCTGACCGCAGGGACGGCACACAAACAGCCCCCCCGCCGGCGGGTGATACACGACAGCCGCTGCCCTTGGGGGCTGCCGGCCCCGCAGAGCGTCCCGCTGCCTCCAAGGCCCCTGGGCGGCCGCGGGCTGGGGCACGGCCGGTGCCCAGAGGGTTGATGGAGCTGCTCCCCGCCAGCAACATCTCTGGCAGGAGGGAGGACACGGGGCACGCAGTCTGAATGTGGGGACGAACTCTGTCCTACCGAGCCAGGTTCTGCCTGCTCTGCCCCGCTCAGGGTGTCCAGGAGCCACTTATTTACCAAACCCAACCCAAACTCAGTGCTCTCCCTTTACTCCCATGGTTCTGTCTGCCTCAGCCATGCTCGTGTAGCAAACCACTGCGGCCACAATATGAGTGTTTCTCTGTTTCTGTGTAGCTGTGTCCCACCCCTGAGCTGCCCCTGGTGTGCACATTCCTGTAGTGACAGGCAGCATGGAGGCTCTGGAGAAGACAGAGGAAGTGAAGCAAATACCAGAAGATGAGATCTCTTTGATTCTAAGTGATTTCCTCGATGATGTAGAGAGAGATGTAACTGCGGAGGAAGCCTCTGCCTCAAGTGATGTATCGTAAGTCACTTGTGTCTTGCCCATGGTGGGGATGAGATGTTCCCTTTGGGCCCCAGGGTAATTGCACATGTGTGGATGTCACATGTGGTCCCCTTGCACAGTGATGGCAGTGAGGGAGTTTCTTCTGTCTGACTTTGTCCAAGAGTGTGCATGTGCAAGTAAAACATGGTAACTCATGTGATTGTACATCCATTCACCACTGTATAAAGATCACCTGAGACTGGTATATATCAGTTTGCCATTGCTCCAGAGATGTTTGGCTATGTCACAATCATATCCTTGGATATGGTCCCCATTTTCTACCTGTGAAACAGGGAAGCCCTGCCATGTTCTGATATCAGGTCATCCTGCCTGTATTGCTCCTGGCTTATTACTTGTACCTCTCTGTCTCCCCCTGCCACGTAAGTGATTTTGACTGGAGGTCCATTGACACATCCCACTTACCATCTTCGTACAAGACAAATTCCTGGCAGGAAGAGGAGCTGCTGCAGCTGGCTGACCATTTTGTCCAGCAGTACACTCACCTGTGCCCTGACCGCAAGCCGCTCTTCATCCACCCGCTCAACGAGTGCGGTGTGCAGGTATGGGGTGTGTGGGCTGGGCCACAGCACAGGGAGCACCTGGCTTCCATAGTGCCAGATGCTGTGAAAGAACAGCAGCCCCTCCTGCCCTCCCTCCTGGCTGAAGGGAATGGGAACCTGCTGGCTGAACCCACAGCCCCTGAGCAGGCACAGGGAACGCCCTGGCTGTCCCCGTCCATGTGCACATTGTGCCATATAAATGGTGGTGTTGCCATGTGGGCTGCAGCGTGATGCTTAGGAAACAGGAGAGACCACAGAAACATAAAGGGAAGAAACACATGAAATAGATAAGGCTCAGGCTCAGCCACAGGTATGGAGTATGGATCCAGAGATAGGTCTTATTCTGAACTTCACAGAACTTACAGGGAAGGAAGTAAATGTGGAAGTTTGTGGTCTGGTTTTGTTTTTGCTGGGCCCAAGCTGCACAACTGTTGTCTAGTTCTGGACCTGATGTTCCCCCCAGGCACCTGGAATTACTACTTTGTACCAGCTTTCCCCAAAATTTGTTGTATCATTAACATGCAAGGCAAAAAAAAAAAAAATCTGGATGATGTAGAAGCCAGAAAGGGCAGTAGCTATATGACTGCTTGAAAATTAAGAGAAGAACTGGCTCACATCTGGAATGTGTCTGAGATGAGCTTGTAGTTTCAGCCACTGGCAAGCAGACAGCCTCCCAATCCCATGAAATTTCCATCTTGGAACTAGAGAAAAGGGATATTGATGCTGTTGATATGCTCTAGGGAGGTCCTGCATTTGAGCTGCAACATCCAGGGGTGGTCTGAGGATGGTTTTGGACAGGACACTCTGCCAAGGGCCTGTTGGCTAACCAAACTCCTCTTGTTGCCCTACAGAAGTTTGTGAGCACCACAGTGAAGCCAACGCTGCTGCCTTACCCAGAGATGTACTACTGGTCAGGCTGTGCCAGCTTTGTCTGTGATTACCTCATCATGGAGCCCCTCAAGTGCCCAATCACACTGGTAAGAAAGGGGCTGCAGTATCATCAGAGACATAAAAGAGGTGGCAGAAGGGCCTTTCAGCAGGACACAGTGGGGAAATCCCAGTGGCTGGGATTTCAAAGGTCTTTGACTCTTCCACCATCCTCTCACTATTTAAGCAACCTCCTGATTTTCTCAGACTCTGTGCATTCTGTTGGACCCACAGTCCCAATACATGTTCAGTGTGGTACCTTTTAAATAATTGAGCACCATTCCTTCAAGACCAGACCCTGCTTTCAGCCAGCCCAGAGGGCAGCTGCTGCACTGTGGGAGGCAATGGCTGCCAAGCTTTCCCTCTGAAAACCAAGACACCTTGGAACAGAGCACATCAACCCTAGGGGATGATACTTGACCTCAGTGACCCATTCTTAGGGATTTCCAGACATTTATATCCCCATAAATGGATGGCTGAAGAGAGATTTCTAGGTTAGCAAAAAGGGATGATGCTACAGCTGGGGCAAGTTCTTGTTGACAATCAGCTAAGAGAACACACTCCTTGCTAGCGAGGACTGCAGAGTGATCTGCATAATCTATGCCAGCCACAGGCTGGCAAGTGTGCCAGGGTCTCAAGAGGGGTGCTGGCACTTTGTGACCATGGAGAAGGTATCTCCATTTAGCAGATGGAGACTGCCTTGATCACCTTAGGTGATGTCTGAGAACTGAGTGGGAGTCGAAACCCTCTGCATGCAGAATGTGTGTACTGATACTTTTTGTTGCTCACCAGTGAGGGCCAGAAGGAAATATGCTTCCTCCTGTGAACTATAATTTAGCTTATGGGTGTTTTCCTTGGAAATACTGCAGACAGAACAGCAGGAGATAGAGGGAAATCCCATTCCAGGATTGTGGTTAGCATTAGGTTTTCAGCAGTTTGATGAGTTTGTCATGCCCTTGTCTTCCCGTGGTTAAATTTGTCACCAGATTTGGGGTCAGTTTCCCCAGATTACTTTGGAGGGGACTTTTAGAGTCTGTGGCTTTTAAAGGAGTGTTATATAACAGATTCCCTAAGGGTGCAGAGCCCAGAGATGTGGGCAATGCCTCTCCCCCCTGCTCTCTGCCTGGTGCGTGTTTCAGCTCCACAAGACAAGCACTGTGAACATGCATCTCTCTCTTTCAAGCCCAGTTCACTCTATTCCCCAACCACCATCCTGAAATACCAGCGAGGGAACTGCTTTGACTTCACTGTGCTGCTGTGCTCGCTGCTGATCGGGGCTGGCTACGATGCCTACTGTGTACATGGATATGCCACCCACGAGATGTGCACTCTGGACCAGACTCAGGAGCTGTGCCCACTGCTCAGGAAGCCACCAGAGGTGAGACCTGCACTGAGTGGGCAGGGAGGAGCCCAGCACACATGCTCAGCCTCTTCATGTCTGGTGAGCTCAGTCTGTACCAGGGGCCTCACCAAAGGAATCTTTTGAGTGATTTCTTATAGTTCCTTAAAAGGCCTCTTTGGCTTCACTGAATTTCTACTCACCAGGTGCAATATTGCAAACTGCCAAGTGTTGGGAACTGAGAGGTAGCTTTAAGCCATACATTTACTTCCTTCTCTTGATCTCTGCTGGGTTTCATAGTAATACCTTGCTTTTGCAGGTACCAGAAGAGGAGGACCCCAACAAGTATAGAATTAAGTACTCTGTAGAGCCACAGAGTGACTTTGACCTTCAGCAGAAGGCCAAGAATGAAGAAGAAATTGAACATGAACAAGAAGAGGAAAGAGAAGAGGAGGTGGTCACGGTGAGTTAGCAAGGTCCATCCTCCTGTGAGCTCCAGGAAGAAGGACTGAGACACAGGTAATGGCTGGGCCAAAGAGAGGAGCTCACACCTTCCTCTATGAAGTATGACAAAACCTTCATCATGGCCATGAGCACCTGGCCCCCAGGAGCACAGTGTGAGCTGGCACAGGAATATGTGCTGGGTATGTACTACCTCACTCTTAAAGAACATTAAGAGCTTGGAGTTCTTTCGAAGTGGGCAGAGGAAAGGATAAGATTGCCCTTGGATTGGATTAAAGTGTCAATAAAATGGCAATAATTACTGCTCTGTCCTCTGTGCTACAGGAGGTGGAAAAGCCCAAGAGAGACCCTTTGCACGGCTTATGGATACACGCGTGGGTTCTGGTGCTGTCTGGGAAGAGGAAGGTTCCTGAGACCTTCTTCATCAACCCCTTCACAGGAGAGCACCACAGCACCACAGACGAGTGCTTCCTTGGGATTGAGAGCATCTGGAACCACAGGAACTACTGGGTGAACATGCAGGACTGCCGGAAAGGCTGCAAGGTAGGGAGCCCTGAGCACTTAGCTGGGCTAACCTGAGTCCTGGGAAAGGCCAAGACCAAGAGTGGTCCAGTTTCCACTTAACCATTCCTTGTGCTGGTTTTGGTCATGTTGCTCTGATTACACAGACTATGGAACTACTCCAGGATGTCCCAGACTCTGAGCTAGCAAACAGAGATCACATCTGTTAAACCCCTACAGTGCTAGAGTTTCAGCTTTTAAGGCTGGCCAGGCACTCCTTCTCTCAAACAACAGCTTCTGAGGCAGAGGATGCTTTGGGGCTGTCAGGCATAGCTCAAGGCAGGTAACATCTTGATTAGGCTCTTCCCACACCTCAGCTACAGACACAAAGTCTGGGAGGTGAGGGTCTCAGTTAGATCAGCTTGCCCTTAGGGCCATACTTGCCCCGAGGAAGGAGGCAGAAGCATTTCCAGCCACTTCCTCTCATCTGAGGAAGATGCACCATGAGGAAGGAGTTCTGTAGCCTCTAGGTGCAGGGACAGTCCTTGGTGCCCCATCAGCCAGCCAAGGGTCTGAGGAGCTCACCTCACTGAGGTCCAGATCTCTAGAATCCTTGAAGTCTCCCAGGCAGGTCCAGAGCACCACAGACATATTGATGCAGAGGTCAAGTTTAATGTCAGGCCCTTGACAATGCTCTGTAGTTAAAAGAGTTTTTCCTGTATGCCCTAGGATCTCAGCTTTGACTTGAGTGATTCTATTTGCTGGGAAATTATGTTTTCAGAGAGCAACAAGCCCTCTCGGTTGCCCACAGAGTCACCCAAGAAAGACACAGATGACATGGTGAGTGATCCAAAAAATGTTCTTGTGCAGTAAGGACTCTGTGTGGAACCAGTGTGTCCATAGGCCTGTGTAGGTCTGCCTGCCTGCTGCCCTCTCCGGGTCAGATCCCTTCTGCTCTGGCCAGGTTTAGATCCCTTCTCAATCTCAGACTTCTGATGCTTTCTGAAGCAGGACCCAAGTGGTACTTCAGGTGTCATAAGTGGCTAGGGATCTCTGTAAGCCTCCAGTGCATTGGCCTTTGGGGTGAAGTAATTTTAAAAAATAAAATCCACAATGAGATTTTTGTAGACATTCTTTCTATGCTGGTCACCTTCCCCTCCTGGCTGCAAGGTGGACCTGCCAGCCAAATGCAGAAATAATGTATGTCCTCCAATATATAAAAAATGCTGTGTACTAGAAGCAAAAAATGTTGTCCTGTTGGGAGAAGGCAGCCTGATAGAACAGGCATTGCACCTGCAGAGCAGGATGGAGGAGTGCAATAACAATTCCCTCCTGGTATCTACTCTTCTCAGCCTGTGCCCATAACTGGGGAGCAAAGAGTCCTCCAGGATCTACATAAAATAATCTGGTCATTTTGGTGATTGTCACATTCATTCCAGCATGAGCAGTAGCCAGGAGAAGATAATTTCCTCAGGCTCAAGTAGGGATGTGCTGTCATAACTGTGCTATGGTGCTCCCCAGAGCACAGCCTCAGCCTCACACGAGCTGAGCTCTGATCACTGTGGTTCACCAGAACGAAAATGCCTCCTGGCACAGTAAGAGACACTGCCAAAACCACAAATCTCTGCTTCTGTTTCAGCAGGAAAAGGAGGAAACAGACATGAGCTTTGAGATGCCACTATCGTGGGTAGCCCAAATTAAAGTATCTTGCAGAGGTATGTATTCTTCCTTTGCCTTTTGTTTGCCCCCAGCTGATCTTTCAGTGGATTTGGGACATTTGTTTATCTCAGTGGGTTCTGCCTTCAGGGTGGTCAAACAGTAACAGTGAAGCACAATAGATGAAGGCTACAACAGCTATTGGTTCAAGTGGCTGCCCTCAGTGCCCTCGGTCTCATCCCCCACAGACACACGCCCACACTCTTTTCCTGCCAGCTGGGAATTTTGCCTGGGATGGTCTTTCTGTTACTGCTATGCACCAGGAACTGCCCCTGCATTATCAAATACCTGTTTGGGGAGAGAAAAAAGCTATTATAGCATTATAACATTAAAGGACAACAGGCAGGGTCTGAACAACTTTACTGGCAGCAGAACACAATAAATAAATCACCATGGCTTCCTCCTTCTTAAATACTTTTGTTTTGGGCTGAGCAAGGGAGTCAATTTGTCTGACATCTGTCTTGCCCACTGCAGAATATGAGAATCCCTTTTCCCGGGGGAAGAAGGTGGTCCTGTACCACAAATCAAAACTGGAGAAATGGGCGGCGTACGCGAATGACGATGGGCTGGTGGAACGCCTCACTCTCTACGCAGACTCAGAGTGTAAGAAGGATGGATGAACACACTCCACACACTGAGCAAACAGCCTGGGGCATGCTGATGGAAAGGGGGAGGTGGTCCCCTTTCTGCCAGAGTCTCTCTTGTGCTTTCTCATTCTCCTTTCACCTTTGTGGGGGAATTATTTACCATATCCTCAAACTCTTCATCATGCTCAGTCTGTCGAGCCCCTAAGTTTCCAGCACTCCGTGGGTTTTCATAAGAGTTTGAATCTGTTTTATACACCAGTGAAACTCTTCAGTGTCACAGGTTCAGTCTTGAGAGATATGGATTCGATTTGATCCAACAGTGTCACTATCCTCATATCCTCATTGGTGCCAAAAGGGGCCACAGAAAGGGGCAGTTACAGCCTGAGGATATCTCTGTACTTGAAAGCATTATTTTTTAACAGCTGGCCCAAGAAACCATGCAGATTTCTAACTGGACATACAGTGTCCTGCCCTCAGCCTTCTTGGGTAGTGTGATGCTCCAACCTCCTGACACCATCATTAAGTATTTGGAATAGAATTTCTCTTGCCTATCCACAGCCCTTTGCCATGCCATGTTCTACTCCTGAGCTGATTACTCTAGTTCTGGTTGATGGAGAAGAATAGACCCTCTTAGGGTATAATTCAGCTACTCAAATGTAGATTAGGGTTCACATACAAAAGTCCCCTGTGCACAGGGCCAGTTCCAGTGGCTGTACTGTGGCTGTATCAGGAGCACAGGGTCCTGGCACTGACACTGAGAGCTCATCAGAATTTTGCCACCTCCAACAGGGTGACCTAAGGTTGCAAAATGACTTGTCTCCTGCCAGATACTGAAGAAGTGGAGGTGAAGGAGTGGTTCAAACACCGAGAAGACCTGTTGTATATGAGAGAAGTAAATAAACAAACACAGATGATCACAGACCATTTCAAGCCAGGACACCCACTTCTTCTTAAAGGTATTCCAGCTCATCTGGGCAGCCATTGCAGCTGATGGGATTTCACATGACTCCCTTCTAGCAGTGGTGAAAGCCCAAAGCTGTGGGATAAATTGCCTAGATAAATAAAATGGTCTCCATTGAAGAATAGGGAATTGGGTTGGTGTCTTGCAGTCCTGCACAGTGCTCCTCCAGCTATGTAATTTTCTGTGCATTAGAAAAATACATAGTTATCATGTATATCAGAGTGATATGTTTCTACTTTTATGAGTAGAATTGATAGAAGCTGAAACTTTCTCCTTAGGATTACGTTTGTCCTCTCTGTGTTGTGCAGCTGGGGATAAGTCGTGCATCAGACCTGTTGCTAAAGCTGAAGAAAATGAGACCTCCCCTGGACATGCTTGTGTTCAGTGCATTTCTGTTGCTAACTCTGAAAACGTGTGTGATATGTCCTTAGCTCACTCCTACACGTCACTGGAACCTGAGACTGGACACACAGTGGAGTTTTACCACACAGCACGAGTTGATGACCTCTGGAAACGCTTTGAAAGTGCTACTGAGATGACAGAGTACTTCATGGGGCGGGAGGACTTCCTGTACATGCGGCACATAGAGTTTGGTGAAAGAGACAAGAAAACGGAAAAGGCTGGCACCACAGCTGACGTACCCCGGCCCATAGTGGTATGGCCAAGGCAGGAACAGAATTTTTCTCTGTCACTGTGTCACTGTGATATTCATACTATGCAAAACATACTGCCTGGAGCTACAGTTCATTTTCAGTAGGCATGGCTGAGGCAGAACTCTAGATGAGATATCCAAGTGTTGTTCAGCTGAGGTGTCTCACAGTTGCTTGCCTGACAGGGAGCGACAGTGTGACCAGTTGTCAGGAACTGCCCTGAACAGCTAGAATTAAACTAGGAAACTAAAGGCTTGAGAATTTTGTGTCAGAGGAAAGAAAAACAACCAAATGTGATGATTTTGGAACAAAATTTTCACAAGATTCAAAACTAGGAAAATGATTTTGTGTGCTGAGCCCAAACTAATATAATTTTAGGTTCCCAATGAATTGTCCCATCACTGATTTGTTACAGGCAGGTAATCTATCTCTTCCTCTTGTCAGGTCTGGTTTGCAGAACAGAAGGAGGAGGAAATCTGACATCTGGCAATATGTATGGCTCAGACACTTCACCTGTCAAGGCAGAACCATGCAGTGGCCTGTCTTTGGACCAGCACCAAGCATGCTACCTTTCCCTTCCCTATGCTGGGAAATGTGGGGAACTTTGCTTTTCTCCAAAATACCTTGCTTCCTGTAGTTCTCTCAGGCAGGGATGAATCCCAAGCTAACTTGAAGCTTGGAAAGCATACTCTGCTCCACAAATAGGAGACTTCTGTATTGCTTTAAGTAGCTTTGTGGTTGTCTTTTTTTAAGTCATAGGCAAGAACAGTAGGACCATTGGACAAAGATGCAAGTCCAGGCAGAAAAGCATGATTTTTGCCTTGGGTTTTTACCCAAATCTGTAAATTTGCCAGTTTTGTGTTGTCTAAATTGCTTCTGCATCTTTTTTTCACTCTCCATTAGCAAATCAAGGAGTATTTCCACAGAAATCCAGAAAAGCCTGCTGATGAAGACATAGAGCAACGTGTCTTTATGGTCATAGATGATATAATTCAGCTGACATATCACCTCGAGGTTCATGACACCATTGCCTCAAAGGTGGTTTTCTGCAGAGTAATAGGGAGGGAGAAGAGAGAAGATGAAATCTTCCTGAGCAGAGAAAACTCTGTCAAATACCAGGTATGAAGATCACAAGACACAAAGGGAAGGTGAAATGTCAGTGAGAGAACTACAAGCATGACATATTCCCTGCTGCCCCTTTACTCCACCTGCACTCCTCCAGGCTGACAACAGCAGCAGCCCAGGAGATGTGCTGCCATGCTGGGAGTGACTGGGAGTGCAGGATGGAATGTGGCATGACAAGCCTGCTCAAGCCATGTCTGAGGTCATCTTCTCAGATCTGGTCATCAGGCAGATCCCATATCCCCTGTGATCCTGCAAAATGCAGGTTCAGCAGCTGTTGGGCTCAGTTCTACAGACTCATGGCAGGGAAGCTGAAATTTCCTCTGTTGTTACCTCTTCAAGAAACGAGAGAACAGAGCAGCAAAGGCATAGACTCTTCATTCTGTTTCTGCCATGGACTTCTTGGGTCCTATCATCCCTTAAATCTCCCAGTGTTTACCCTGCAGATGCAGAGCAAGATGCTGAGGCTTAATACATTGTAGATAGACAGATAGCCTTAAATAAAAGATATTCCAAAAAAAGTAGAGTGCTGCCATTAACCCAAATGATCTCATCAGGGGTGAGGGGTCACCCCACTAACATCATCATTGCAAGTCTGTAACCAGAGCCAGAAGTCTGCCAGTAAATTCTGCAGTGATGCTGCACAATTATACTTAAAAAACAAACAGAGATTACAAATAGGGTTTTTTTTTTAATGTTACCGGGTTTTTAAAATTTTTATTTCCCACTGGGGAGAATACACAGAGCACCATTGCTGGAGTCCCATTTTTTTTCATCTCTATTTCTATACATCCCTATTCATCTCATTTCATTCCAACTATAAAACAGCAGTATCAGCAAAGTGCCATCTGGCTCACATTACTGATGGATTCTAAATCAAAAGGAAATCTGATAAACCCATGGCTTTGATGTTTCAATGATGGAAATTAGTGTTGCTTTACTGGCTGTAGCAGGATTGTGCCAGTTTCTGTCAGCAGAGTACCTGATCCTGTGCACCCAGAGAGTGCTGCTGGTTTTCACTGATTTATCTCCTTCCAGCCGTGGTCCTCAGAGAAACACAAGAACCTGCTCCATCTGTACAACTTGCTGTGGGAGCTGAGGGCAGAACAGAAGGAGCTGAAGCAACAAGTCCGGGACTCTGAAGCAGAGGTAACGGGGAGGTGTCCACAGTGTCAGAGCTGATCAGGTGTAGAAACAGTTTCAGCTGACTGACTCCTCAGCATAAACTGTGATAAAAGTAAGACAAAGCTGGTCTCCATGCTGAACTCTGCTGAACTCATGCTTGCTACTGAGGCACTGAAGATGTAGCTGTAATGTATTAATGGAGAGTCACACACTTTCCTGCTCCTGCTCTTAGTCTTCCTTCCCTGTGAGGAAACGTTTCAGAGAGCAAATGACAATATATGAATTGGGGCATCTGGAAGCCTGTCTGGCATTTGCCCAGGAATGAGGCCAAAAAGAAAGGATATTGTATGTAATGCAGTACCTGGGTGCTAAGCATTGCCAGGAAATCCTATCCAAAATATTGGAGGGACTTGTGTGAGCAATTGTAGGGAAACACTTCATAAAACACTTTGCTTGTACTGCTAATCACATTGTGACTGGTGTAACAGATCCACATTCTTTGCAATTACTTCATGATAAATGTAATCATTCTAGCAGATGGAGGCACAGCTATTGTATTTCTTTTAATGTGTTTTTGAGGAAGAGAAATCCCTGAAGGAGCTGCAGAGGGAATGCTCAACTATATTAGCTCAGACTATTAGTAATAATTAAGAACAACTTTGCAAAAATCACATTTTTTCCTCAGAAATTTGAAGCTATTTCCCTGTGACCTCATGAACTACCTTGCCAAATTTCTCAGTCTTGATGTATCAACAGACAAAATATTCCCATTGCTTATGTTGCATATCCTATATAAGACAAAGAATAAGCCAAAGCTATCAGTGCAATTTCAAAAGTAGTGCCAAAACTGTGACTCCAGAAAAGTTTTCTTATCAGTTAATATCAATAATTGCATTAAGGAATTTCATACAGAGTAGCAATCTAAAATTAAGACTAGTATCAGCCTGATCTATCAGCAAGACATGGGCATATTTGTACAGATCTATATTTAACCTTATTCTACAATTTTTGTATGCAGCATCTGCTCTGTTAGCAGATCAAGCATATAAAGGTACAGTCATTTTGTGGAAAAGCTGAGGGGTCTTTCTTCTGATTTCTTGGAAGATGTTAAATATTTTGGCGGTCCGTGAGGAGGAAGAAGCCAATATTAAATTGTCAGTTTCAATGTACAACACTGCCAAGAGAGGACAACAGCATGAAGCCACGGTAGGTAAACTTCATTAATGTCAGCACTCCATACATGTACTCAATGAAATCCTGAGTCAGCTTTTTCTCTCTCTGAAGAGATTTTAATATCATTAAAATATATTGGGACAAATCACAGTATGGTGTAAGTCAGCACAGTTTCAATTGCCTTCCCTGGGAAATATAACATGGTCACCTTCTGACTTTCTGGAAAAACTTGCATCACCAAGAAAGATAACAGTGTTATTTTGTTTAGTTAATAAAAAAAATAATTAAGAATGATAAGCTGATAATAGGGATTATGGGGGGAGTATTTTAAAAGAGCCATAAATATGCCTGTATATATATAGATATAGGTATATATATATATTTATTTGTAATTAGCATGTGAGATCAAAGAACAAAACAGCTCCAGGGTGAAATTTAGTCCTTATCTCAATCACAGATGATTTGGTTCACCAGGGCTTCTTGACTCTATTGAGGCAACACAGTTGGATTTGTTGTCTCTTCTTGTTCCACATTTTGATTCCCCTTGTTTTCTTCTTTTCATAAGACCTCATCTCAAACTTTTTGCCCCCCCTCAAAAATAAATCAGCTCCAATTTGTAGTTTCCTTCATCTCAGCTCCCTGAATTCTGAGTTGTGCTTTGCATGCCCTTGCTCCTCACTTCCCTCTCCATTTCCCTGACTTCTGGTCGCTTGTTCCCTCACAGGAGCTGGAAGAGGAGCAGAAGAGCTCCCAGAGTTCCTTGAAGAACGAGAATCAGCTCATGGGAGGGAAGGATGAATCCCTCACCCACCACACTGCAACCAACCCCTCGTTGTAGAGACTCTGCAGGGATGGGAACGATTGCCTGAGCAGGGGGGGTTTACAAGGGGTCCCCCGGGAACATGGCACTGAAACTACTCTGTAAAACACTCCAGTCCACGTCCCACTGCAGCTTTCCTCCCTTCTTGTTCTGAGGAAAAGCAGCTGGCACAACAGAAACACCATTCTCTTAGAGATGCTGCTCAGGAATCCTCGCCTGGCTGGGCACCTCGGGCATGACTGATTTCTTCATTCCTTTTCTGGAGCTGCCTGCAGTAAATCTTTCACTATCATCAGATTTGTGGAAATTTTAATGAATCTGAACCTTTTCCCTATTTTGTTCTAAGGCACATCTGCAGTTACATCAATTGTGTCCTCATGGAACTTCATCATGATGTTTGAGACTCAAGTCTGAATGGGACCTTAGCTCTAAGGTCTGCTTCAGAAGGGGAGACAAACCACACAGGGTCTTTCAGGGCTTTTCTTTTCCAAATCTGCTCCCTAGCTGCTGGCATCAGGGGCAGGATTATTTGGGAATACTGATTCTTTTCCAACGTAATATTTTAACGAATTTATAACTCAGTTTTGCACAAGCAAAGGTTTTGAACTGGTGAGCTCAGAAATACAGCGTTTCTTTTACCTAATTTAGAGCGCTGTAATGACAAAACCTTGCCAATATAATGCTGTGGTTATGAGCTAATCAGTGTTAATTCAATATCAGAGAAGACACCAGAATAAATTAATTTTAAAATCCTTTTGCAGACATTAGGGACACAGCAGCTGCCAAACCATCAGCAAATGCATATTATAGAATCATTGAACATTATGGGGTCGGAATGGCCCTTGAAGATCATGTAGTCCCAACCCCCCTGACCATGGGATTTCCCTGTATTCCTTCAAGGCCACCTGTCCTCTTTTCCTAAAAGTTCCTTTTCCCTTTCTGAGAAGAAGTCTTCTTTTCTACAGTCTTTTTTTTTTTCTTTTCCGGTGCTGTTCAGCAGCTCCTTATCCATCCACGGAGGCCTCCTCGCATTCTTGCCCAATCTCCCTCTTGTCGGCATGCTTTTCTCCTGAGCTTGAAGGNTCGGCCCGACCGCCGCTCCCGTCCCGTGATGTTCATCAGCGGTGAGGCCTCGTCCCCCGCCGCGCCGCCTCTCGGGAGGGTCTCGCCGTGACCGTGTTTGTGTGCCCGCGGGACGGCCGGGGCAGCCCCGGTGCGCGGCCTGGCCGTAGGACGCGCGAGCGGAGCGGAGCCTCGCCGGGAGNCTCAGAAATACAGCGTTTCTTTTACCTAATTTAGAGCGCTGTAATGACAAAACCTTGCCAATATAATGCTGTGGTTATGAGCTAATCAGTGTTAATTCAATATCAGAGAAGACACCAGAATAAATTAATTTTAAAATCCTTTTGCAGACATTAGGGACACAGCAGCTGCCAAACCATCAGCAAATGCATATTATAGAATCATTGAACATTATGGGGTCGGAATGGCCCTTGAAGATCATGTAGTCCCAACCCCCCTGACCATGGGATTTCCCTGTATTCCTTCAAGGCCACCTGTCCTCTTTTCCTAAAAGTTCCTTTTCCCTTTCTGAGAAGAAGTCTTCTTTTCTACAGTCTTTTTTTTTTTCTTTTCCGGTGCTGTTCAGCAGCTCCTTATCCATCCACGGAGGCCTCCTCGCATTCTTGCCCAATCTCCCTCTTGTCGGCATGCTTTTCTCCTGAGCTTGAAGGATCTGATCCTTGAAATTCAGCCTGCATTTTAGGTCATTATCAAGGCGTAACGTCAAATTAATTTGATTTTTCCCTGCTGACGGAGTAATTGGTTCCAAAGACGGCGAGAAACACACAAGCGGCGCGACCGCACCTCAGCCGGGCGGCGAGAGGCACAGAAGCCTCGCAGGAGTCCCGCTCCCGCCGGGGCTGTGCCCGTGACAGCCGGGAGCCGCCTTCTGGCCGCAGCCCAGGGGCACGGTGGCATCGACCGCCGGCGGGCCGTGAGCTACGAGGCCCGGGAAGGACCCGGCCGCCCTCACGGGAGCTCCGGCGCGGCCGCAGAGCAGAACCCGCGCGGCCCCCGCCCCTCAGGGCGGCCCCGCAAAATGGCGGCCCCCATGCAGAGCGCCGCCTCCTCACCGGCCGCGCCTGCGGGCTCCGCCAAGAAGCTGCGCTGCGAGTGGCGGCCGCGCTGCCGTCGCTGTGGCAACCGCCCCGCCCTCGCTTCCTATTGGCTGAGCGGCGCGCGGAACCCGGGCAACCGCCCGGCGCGGCGCGGGNGCGCCGCGCTGAGCCATGGCCGTGGCCGTCACCACGAAGACGGCATGGAAGCTGCGTGAGTGCCGGGCGGGGGAGCCGCCCCGGCTGGGAGCGGGGAGGGATAGGAGCCGCCTCATCCCTGCCCTGGATACGGTGCCCGGGCCCTCTTTCTACATCGCTGACCGGAATTTTTAACTCCTGGAAGTCCTGTTGGAAAACATAGCGGCACAGTGAATAGCGTGGCCTCGTCAGTGCTATTTCCAAAGGGTCACGGCCTTTATTTTGTCTGGCTAGTTGCTGCAGCACTAGGCTAAGTGCCCGTCTCACCCCACATGGTTCTGCTGTAGTCCCAGAACAACCGAGGCAGTGAGGGATGGGGCAGCTGCCAAGGGGCAGCCCTGGATGTATGGAGAGACTGGGGAATGAGAGGCCGGAGAGCAGCCCCGCAGGAAGGGTTCCTGGCCGATGGCAAGTTGAAAATTAATCACCGGTGTGCCCTGGTAGCCCAAAGGGCCCATCTGAGCCCTGGGGTGCATGGAGAGAGGTGATGGTCCCTCTCTGCTCTGTGCTGGTGCAGCCCCACCTCGAGTCATGGGGGCAAGTTTGGGCACCGCAGTTTAAGAAGGATACAAAGCTTTTGGAGAGAATCCAAAGAAGGGCTGTGAATGTGGTGAAGGGTCTAGAGGGGAAGCCATGCAAAGGAATGATTGAGGTCTCTTGGCTTGTTCAGCCTAAAGGAGACTGAGGGCAGAGCTTATTATGGGCTGCAGCTTCCTCATAAGTGCATTGGAGGGACAGCTCTGATCTGTGCTGTCTGTGACCAGGGACAGGACCTGAGGGAGCATCTGGAGCTGTGCCAGGGGAAGTTAAGGTTGAATATTAGGAAAAGGTTCTTTACCCACGAAATGGTCAGGCATGGGAACAGGCTGCCCAGGGAGGTGGGCATGGCACCAAGCCCGTGTTTGGACAATGCTCTCAGGCAGGACAAGCAGGAGTAGGACTTGATCACTGTGGGTCGCTTCCAACTCAGAAGATTCTGTCATTCAATGGAAACTGCTCTTGAGAGCCAGATTATGGTGGGGCATCCCCTCAGTATCAGGGAGAAGGCCCCAAACTTAGCCTCTCTGTGGTTGTCCTTCATTGGTGCTCACTCGTTACAGAAGGTTCACTGAGCTCTCTGCTGCAGGGTTGATCTTTGCAGGGCCTGTGTGTCCCACTCTTGAAATTGCTTTGCTAGAGACAGTAAGAATCTGCTGGTTTCATGTCCATTATTCTTCCTCTGAAGGAGCAGTAGACAGTTGCTGACTATCCATTTCTAGCTGGTCACTGATGAGTTATTTCATAGGGGCTGTTGAGGAATGCTTAGAAGCAATAGGATGTGATCAGTTGCTTTAGTCAGTGAGTGGGGTCTGGAAATTGGCCTTCAGAAACTGTGTCCTTGACTAGTAACGAATGAAGTCGTCTGAGATAATTGACTTAGGAATTTTGTATCTTTTTGAGCAGAAAGCCAGTTTGCTTTGTTATCTTCCCATCCCTGAAACTCCAGTTGCAGGAAAAGCCTGAAATCTGTCCATCTCCATTCTCCTTAGATGGGCAGAGGTTCTTGATACTCATTTTTGCTAGGCTCTGCTCCATCTTAGCATCCTCTTTAGAGCAAGAAGCGTTCTGGGTGTTAGGGATGTTTCAGCAATGCTATTTGGGAGTTCAGTGTTACTGGGCTGATGGGTGATAGCTGGGGACAAGAACTTTATGAAACAAAAAATTTATGGGTTTAAGGGACTCATGGGAGAGCAAATGAATCTCTCTGCCCAAGGCAGACATCAGTTTATCACCTGGCTTTTAGGAACAGAGGGTTGCATGCTTCCACAATGACTTTTAAACTTGCAATATATTATTAAGAAGGAAGTCAAGAGGAGAAAAATGGAGCTGCTGACACACTCGTTTCAGCAGCAATGCTTGGCATCTGTCCTTGCAGTTTTAACTACTGTGCTGGTCTATTAATGCTAATTGCACTTTTGGTTACCTTCTGGTCTGTGTATCCATACAGGTTTTGGTTTGGCATTTTTATGTGGAAGTTTGGTCTTTCAACACAATGCAGGCATATTTTCAGATTTGCCCTTCTCATATAATTTATACTCCAAGTTACCTTTGTAATTTGAAAAGTGTTTCTCCAGCCCAAGTGAAAGTTGCACAGTGTTGCTTTCAAGAAAACACTCTTGAGAGTTTGAGATCAAAGTACCTATAATTATTATTGCAGCCATCTAATATCCTTTTGGATTAACATTGCATGTAAAATGATCAAATTGCTCCTCCCAGCCAAACAATCTGAACCAAAGCTGAATTGATGCTACCTAGTCTTTCTACAGACTCATAACTATTTTTACAGTTTCATAACTATTAGGCATGCAAATCCTGTGGCCTTTCAAAGAAGAGAACAGTAAGATGAAGATAGTGGTAAATACATCTGCCAAAAGCCCCTGAGTGAATTTAAAATTCCACTGTGAGATGTCTAAGCAAAGATGCTTGTTTAGCATCTTTTCTACCCCAAATTGGTTTCTTTATGATGAAGTTTCCATAGAGTTCTGTTGTTGCAGTGTCAGATCTTCCCCTCAGTTTTTTAACAGTCATTTAGCATCAATCAGATTTGTTATTTTCTGCCTTTTTGGATGGATATTCACCCTCCTTTGTCACAGTTTCATGCTCTGCAGTGCTCAGTTTTGCCTGTGTTACCTAGTGGGGATGTAGCAAAGCCTCTGACAAAACTCAGGGAAGGGAGCTCCACCTCTCCCCACTGCTGAGTCTGACTTTTTTTCTGGGTAGGGTAACAAACTGTACTTCTGCTCCTCTGCCAGTTCCTCTCAGGTTGGACTTCCAACCTGTCTGCTGCTACTCTCTAGAACAGGATTAGAGGGCCTTTCACTAGATGACTCTGGCTGCTGTGCATTATTACAGGTAAAGCACTTTCTGTGATCAGGTTGCTGCATGTGAGCAAATCTTCAAAAGTACTGAGCTGCTGCAAGTGAGAGAAGATGCTTTTTGTAAGCCATGTGAGCACTGGAGTCGTGAAACTTTGGTCAGCAAATGTTTTAAGTGCAGCAGGCAGAGCCAAGAAGGACTGTTCAAAGCAAGATAATAGTGTGACTTCTTATCTGAACAGTGACTGCTGCAGCTTGTCCACTGGATATTGGAAAGTGTTTCTGGAGGAAGAATTGGTTCTGGACTTTCTGGAGGGATGGGCTGAAAATTGTTATACTAATCTGTAATAAGTGTTTGCTTTGTTTTGTGCAGAAGAGATCATGGCCCACAGCAGCAATGTATCCTCAGTAGTCCTGGGAAAAGGTTCAGGCAGGATGCTGGCCACTGGAGGAGACGACTGTCGGGTCAACATATGGTCAGTTAGCAAGCCCAATTGCATCATGGTAAGAACAGGCCTGTTTTCAGCTTTTGGGGGATGGGAATATTAATTCTGAGGTTTGGAGGGTAGAGAATGAGGGGAAAGATTGTTGGGGTGGAGCCTGTGGGACTTATGAATAGAGTTTGCCAACACAAAGCTGTGTAACCAGAGTTAGGGACAGAATTGGGTGCATGGTGAGACCACTGCTCTAGAGACATTGTGGGAATGCTTGAGCTGGGCCAGTGCTTACTCAGATAATGAGTACTGTGCTTCATACATTACCAGTCTACAACTAATTAAAGGAAGAGCTTTGTACAAGAGCAGCTAGTTTTATAGTGCAGGCTACAGGGGCCAGTTTTATACCCTGGAGTTTGCAGTCACAGCAGGAGATGTCCCCAGCAGGATGCATTCCCACCTGTGCCACAGTCCCTAACTGTCAGCACAAAGGTTGCCACAATAGTTTGCTGTAGGCTGGGGAGGAGTAACTCTGGTTACACCATGTTAGCAAGGGTAGGGTTGCCCCAGCAGTGCTCACTGAAGTGCACCATAAATATGTATTTAACAGATATCTATCCTTCATCATGCTGAGTGGGTGTTGGATAAAACCAACTTCAGCACATGTCTCTTGTCATTTGTTTAATTAACAGCACAATAGTGTTGTGGTATTGAAGGCATTGCTCCAGTGTGAACCTTGTGAGGTAGAAATCAGGAAAGTCAGGTCAAAAAGGCAAAAAGGAGAATGTGTCCACTTTATTTTTCCGTTCATTGAGTTTATGAAGGGTCACCTTTGGCAGGGCTGTGCTTCTCCCATAGTGTACTTAAGCAGTGTCTTTCCAGGCCCTTGGTGGTGGTGTGACTCTAGTTTGAAATTGGACTATTGCCTTACCCTAGAAGAAGGCTGAAGGACTAACTCTGTACCTTTTTGGGGGAGCAGAGCTGCACCTCTCCTGTGCTTCCTAGGAACCACAGAACTTGGGAGCTGCTGTTCCTAAGAGGCAGGGGCTGACTGAAGCTGCTTGTGCCATTCTTGGATATCAAAAGAATCTTGATTTTTGGGGTTGTCCTCTGAAATTAATTTTTAGTGTTTATATTATAAGGATAATGCATGTTTACATGTTGGGAAAGAGGGAGAAGAGGAAATTTTGAAGTAACATTGTGGCTTGGTTTAAGTGTGAGCTCTAGTTCTCACTAAGCAATGGCAGTTGCAACTGTGGAGTTTGTAGAGGTTGAATTGCACATGGATTCCTAAGAAAGCTCCATCAGAACAGGCAGCTTCCAGCTGGCATTCCCAGCCTCTGTATGTGTGTGGGAGGCACAGAGCTGGTGTAGCTATTTAAAAAGACATTCGAGGATGGACTAAAGCAGAGAATACTGCTTATTTGGCAAGCAGAAAATCTGCAGTGGTGGAATTTGTTTTCTTGTGCTAGTTTTAAATATTCTTTTGTTTTACAACAATACAGGCCTTTTCAAATTCTTGTGTTTTACTAAAATACAGGCCTTTTCAAAATGCTGATGTGATTGTAAGCTTTTGGGTGCTCAAGGATGAAAGGAACTTCATGCATGTGAATTACTGCCTTATGCCTCAAGTCAGTACTTCAGTGTTAGCACCATGCTCTCACTGTGACATCCATTGCTGGCAGCAGCCTATGGCTCAGTGCTTGTGTGAAGGTCTCAAAGTAGCCCTGCTTTTGCTCTTGCTTTGATTTTGTAACTGGTTCATGACACTGACATGACCCATTTAGAGAAAACACGATGCCATTGTGCTACCACAGCATAATTTTTATGATGTAAGAATGTGTCAACCTTGTCTGAACATCCGCACCTAATGTTTAACTACCTGTGTCTCTGTTGATGCATCCTTTAAACTTAGTCAGTGTGCCCCAGAAAGTGAGATCATGTGGGAAGACAGGTGTGCCCTGCTGGGTGCAGTGATGGACTTTAGAGTGCTCTGCCATCCTGGTGGCTGCTGAGGAGGAAAGGACCACTGGCACAGCCAGGTGGTCTCAGCTCATAGCTGAAGAGTTACTCCTCAAGTATAAACAGTGCTGTGGTTCATGGAGGGCTGGGCCAGCAGCTGTTGACTGTGACTGATGGTTTTCTTTGCAGAGCTTGACAGGCCACACATCCCCCATCGAGAGCCTACAAGTGAACCCAAATGAGAAGCTCATAGTTGCAGGGTCCCGGTCAGGGTCCATTCGAGTGTGGGACCTGGAAGCTGCCAAAGGTATGTGTCCATGAGTTTTTGCTTCTGCTCATGCACACTTTTTGGAGAATCCTTATGCTTGACATCTGTGCTGACCCAGAGGGTTCCTGATTTAAGAAGGAGCAGGAGCCTGGCATCCTCATATGCATCTCTATTTTGCTCTTCTGCTGAGGCTATAGAGCTGTGTATTCATGCTTGAGCAGAAATTTGAACATATACTGTGGACACTGATCTGAGGAACTAATTTCTATGGTTTTGACCTGAGTGTGTCAAAATCTATATTCCAGATCAGTTTCCATCAGTTTTTCTAGATAACTAGGGATATGGAATTTGTTTTCAGAGTCTGAACTTACAATTGTCAGCCTTAGTAAAAGGATCCCAAACCAGATTGGAAGTTTTAAGTTTATTAGGTTCTGCATAAATGCAGGATTCTCCTGCTTGTTGACTTCTTGTTCTTAGGTTCTAACTTTTCTTTTTTCCTCAAGCAAATTTTCTGCTCTACTACTCTTGCATAGCCACATAAATAGGCAAAGACCTAACTTTTAATAGACTTTAAATGCTATGAATTCATCAAGCTCTGATCCTTTAAAGGCCACTGTTGAGTCATGCTTTATTTGTTGGATTTTCCTCAAATCCTAGAATGAATTTGCAAAGGTATCATAAATCACTTGAGTGCATTCCAGCAGGAATACCAGAAAATGACTGAATATTTCTTATAGGCTGCTACTTGTTCATAGAAGGAATGTGTAATGAAAATAGACTTACACTGGATGAGCTAAGAAGGCAGACCACAGGCAGCATCAATAATGAAAAGCACTTTTGTCATTTGGACAGTTAGAATCAATTCAGTTATGGAATAGTTTGGCTCTGCTTGTGGGGAGTAGCTGATCTGGCTGCATTTATTAGAAGACCTATGAGCCAATGTCTGTGCAAATGACCACCCCAGCTCTGGCTCAAGAGCTAATTTCTGCCAGGGGAATCATCAGCTTGTTCCAGATGATGGATGAGGGACAGGGATTGCCCTTGTTATTATCTGAGCAATTTTTCTTAGAGTTGAGTTCTGCCTTTGTCACTGCTTGCTGAGATGTGACATACCAGTTCTACTGGTCCTTTCTGGTTTCCAGAATTACAGGGGGTGTTACTGGATGACTTGCTGAAACACTCTGAAAGTTTCTTTGTCTCCTGCTTCCTAAGCATCCATTGCCTGTCTTTATGATGATTCTTGCAAGGGGCAGTTGAAGGAGTTGGGAGTGAATATTGGAACCTAAGAGGTGGTGCCTGGATGAGGGTGCAGTCCAGGGAGAGGGTCTGTCTAATCACTGCAAGGTGAATGCTGCAGTCAAGACTTCACTTCCTGGCTAAAACTGTTCCTCCTCCAGCCAATTTTGCTGTCTGTGTAACAAATGGAAAGTTGCACTGCCTGCCAGCTGCCTCATTTTCAGAATGGAGACCTCTGGAGTTTTATCTGTACTTTCCATTCCTAAGGACAGGACTTTTATTAAGTTCATTGATCATGTACTTTCTATTGCTGTTTCTTTGCATTGCCTGGGTAAAGTCAGAGGCATTTCCACAAAATAATGTGTATTTCCATAAAGTAATGGTGGGCATAGTATGGCTACACTTAAACATGGTGTCTGGTGGAAATTAACTATTAAGTATTTTTCCCCTATTCCTTCTCTCTGCTCTGCCTCTCCTTTTCCCAGTTCTTCGTAGCCTACCAGGTCACAAAGCAAATATCTGCAGCCTTCATTTCCATCCTTTTGGAAGCTTTGTGGCATCTGGCTCTTTGGACACCAACATTAAGGTAAAACCCAGCTTCCATTAGAGATTTCCCTCTTTACTTGCAGTGTCTTTGTTTTGAAGAGTGCCAGAAGGTGTTTTGTGTCAAGCTGTTGGTAGATGCTGCCCATCATCATTTCCATGTGTGGGCAGGTGTGTTTGTGAGTGCTTGTGAAATCCCTGCGTGTATTTTCACAGCCAGCTCATGAATGTGACTCCTCTGGTGTGGAATGTGGCTCTGAGTAAGGTGCCAGCCAAGACCTGGTGTCAGCAAGCACAGATGTCCTGGTTGCTGTGGATTGTATCTGCTTCCTTGGGCTGGTGTTTGACTGTCAGAACTGAGATGCTGTAGTAAGAGAGACCTCCCAGGAGTGATTCTGGCTTGGGAGTTAGAAAATACCCCTGAGGCCAGCAAGGGTTCAGCAGCCCCTTCATTCTGCAGTGTCTGTTAGCTTGGTGACACCGAGACCCCTTGTTCTGGCAGGGCCCTTGGGATCCCCACATACTGCTCTACACATATAATTTGTTTGCTTTTCTTCCTTGTAGCTCTGGGATGTCAGAAGAAAAGGCTGTATCTTCACATTCAAGGTAAAATGCTTCATTAGGTTTCAGGCAAAGAGGGGAGGAATATTTCTTTTCAGGACTTGTAAGCAAACATAAATGTGATTATGTACAATGAACTTCCTGGTTTTCCAGCATGAACATAAGATCTGCAGGAATTGTGAAGTGGCCTGGCAAACCTCAGCAGGCTTCTGCAAGCTGTGTAGGAATATGAAACGGATATTATGGGGTATCAATGGATATCATGTGCTATAGTGTGGAGGGCTTCAGTGGGGTTGGAGAGGGTTTCTTTATACTGTTAATGGTATTACCACTGCAGAGATGGTTCTGGTTTCGGGACCTTTTTCTACCCAAGAAACTTGCTGTATATTAATTTCATTTAGAAACCAGAGACTTAGTGTCACAGCAGTTCTATCTGACCATATGTGAATCTGTAATTTTGAACTGATTCTTATTAATGAAGCCAGATCTGTACTTACCATACTTAAACTGATGGCATGGATGTCTAGGTGAGAGAGATTACACACATTTAGTGTGGCTGGGTGTAGTGTCTTGAGTACAGTGTTGTGTTCTGCAAGCTGTGAGCTCTGTAAAACACTTAATTGATTTTGGATTGTTATACTGTATAGGACTGAAAGACAAAAGCCAGAATACTGTTTGTTTTCCTCACGTCAGGGTCACACAGAAGCAGTTCGGTGTCTCCGCTTTAGCCCTGATGGGAAATGGGTGGCCTCTGCTGCTGATGATCACACTGTAAAGGTAATTTATTGTGACACCCTCCTTATGTGCTTGTGGTGCAGGGGAATGCTGGGATTGTCTTTTTACCAGGCATTACCATTAGGCAGCTGCATGGGTTGAAATGCCTTTATCCAGCAGACACATAGGGAGAGACTATGCACAGAAAAATTAATGTTTTGATGGTGGTAGAGTTGTGATACCTGAACACTGGCTTCAGTAAACCTGATAGAATGAGTTGTCCACAGCACATTGCTTCACCAGACTCATTTCTGGCTCTGCTTGTTTTATACACATTACATGTGATTATCAGTCTGGAAATTGCTGTCAGGACTGAGCAGAGCAAGAGAAGGAGTTCAGAAAAATATTGGATGAAGCCTTCAGGTGTTTCACATGGGGTATGGAGGAATGGGGATGAAGGACTCATTTTATTTTCAGTTTCACATGAAATTAACTGATCAGTTATTTCACTGCATTTTCAAGTGGAGACTAGAGCACAGGAAGAAGGAATTGCTAAGGGATTCAGAGCTTTTGGATTTTTGTTTGTTCACTTTTGAGATAGTCTGTGGGGACAGATGGAGCTGCTATATTTTGTCTCAGTCTCTAAATATAAACCAGAAACTTCAAGGGGGCAAATTACATAGAAAATAAAAGATAATGCAAAAAAACCCCAAAACAAAGCCTTAAATGATTGGGATGGTACTTTCCCCCTGATTATTGCTTTCTTTGACAGACTTGAGCCTGTACTAGAGGGGGGAAGTGTTAGAAGGCTGCCAGTACAAGGAAATCCCAAGTGTATTGGAAATCTCTAACATTAAATCTTTTTAAGAGTCTCTGTTCTTTCCTCCTTTCAGCTGTGGGACCTGACTGCTGGGAAGTTAATGTTTGAGTTTACAGGACACACTGGCCCAGTAAACGTGGTTGAATTCCATCCCAATGAATACCTTTTGGCTTCTGGCAGCTCTGACAGGTACATAAGGGGAGGGAGGAAGAAGGGAAATGTATATGTCTGTTCCATTTCCTGATGCCTTTCCCTGTAGGAACATGACAGAGGAATGTCACAACTCAAACCTGCCATTGCAAGAGCCAGACATCTAGACAGCAGGACATGACATCTGTGATGGGCAGAACATAGAGATCTTCCCTTCTCATCCAAAATTGATGGCACCTTCTGCCACACTAGAAACCAGTGTGTAGCCCCAAGCATCTCACTAATCCAGCTGACATGCTGTGTGAAGAGCAGGCAGCCCTGCTCAGCTGGCAAGGGTGTTTTTTTAGCTCTGGATCAGCTCTAAATGCCAGTCCATGTCTAGAGCCTCTAAATATCTCTGCCTGGATTCATAGATCCTAGCTAGACCAGCCTTCTCTGTAGGGTCTCTGTATGTGCAACAACAGCAAAAGTCATTCTGTCTGTTAGTGTTTTGTTTAAAATCTGAATCCTACTGTGATTTGTAAGCGATGAGCAATGAATTTTGTTGTGTTGTGTGTACAGGACTGTTCGGTTCTGGGACTTGGAGAAGTTTCAAGTTGTGAGCTGTATTGAAGAGGAAGCTACTCCTGTCAGGTACATTAAATTCCTGCTGAAATGTGCTAGGCAGAGACTAAAGGGGGGGTGAAGGGGGATTTCCTCAGAGGGAGACGTTACTGGGGAGAAGTTTGGGCTGCTGGAGGTGTTACCCAGGCCCAGCAGGTTGCACAGGTGAACAGGTTGGAAGGTTTGTTGTTAGAAACAGTACTGAAGGTGTTCAGTGTAGTCAGGAATTCACAAGGGTTGAGCAAGGTGGGAATGCTGTGCCTGATTCTCCTCCTGCCTTCCCCCCAGGTGTGTGCTCTTCAACCCGGATGGCTGCTGCTTGTACAGTGGCTTCCAGGATTCCCTGCGTGTGTACGGCTGGGAGCCAGAGCGCTGTTTTGATGTGGTCTTGGTGAACTGGGGAAAAGTAGCTGACTTGTCTATCAGCAACAACCAGCTGGTAAGCCACTGCTCCTGAGGCGGGGGGAGGCAGCTGTGAAACAAGATAAAATCCTGCTGCCTCCTTGCAGGCCTTCAGACCTGTATGCTTGTGTCAGAGCTTGCAGTGTACCCAAAGGCTGTGTGCCTTGTGCTCCACTTTGACTCTGTTTGGCTTCTGAAGGAAAGAACTGGGGCTTAGTTTGACCAGTATTTAGAAGCTAAAGTTTTATCCAAGTCTTTCATAAATCACCAGCAACTTCAGGTTGAAAAATGCACAGCACTAAACTGAGCAGTCCTCAAGCACAGTTGCTCAGGGTCACTCCATCACACCTGTTCTCAAAAGGGCTGGTGTGCACCCCACTCCTTGGTGAATTACCTTGATGTTTTGCCTCTGCAGATAGGAGTTTCCTTTGCACAAAGCACAGTCTCTTCCTTCGTTGTGGATCTCAGCAGAGTCCCAAAGTCAGATTCTGTTCCTCACGGGTTGATCAGGGACGACCAGCCTCTTGTGCCACCTACCCCCACAGGGTCCTCCCTTCGCCGCATCTATGACAGGCCCTCAACGAGCTGCAGCAAGCCACAGAGGTGAGGGAGTCTGCTGGCTTGTTGAGTTTCAAGGTTTTAAGGAAGTGTACCAGGCAGTCAGTGCTCTCTCTCTGGCAATACGGCTTCCCCTGGCAGCAACTCTTTTTCCACAGCAGAGTGAAGCACAACTCGGAGAGTGAGAGGCACAGTCCTAGCAGTGAAGATGACCGGGATGAGAAGGAATCAAAGGCTGAGATCCAGAACCAGGAGGATTACAAAGAGATCTTCCAGCCCAAGAATGCAATCTGTCAGTACCAGGGTTTATTGTGGTTTTGAGTAGTGTTTGGGTTTGAGATCAGGTCGCTAAACTGATTCGGTAGAACTGACCTTTGGCTCACTGTAACAGAGACTTCACCTGTGACTGGAGAGTTTAGAAAGCTTTTCTTGAATATTCTGTGCTTGGACACTGATGCACAGATCATGTTGGTGAACAGCTTAAAGGTGGCACCTTTACTTACAAGGGTGCAGTGATGTCTTTTTGAAGCCTGGCTCAGAATCCAGAGCTTCATTGTAAATGTGCTGCTTTCCTGTCCTGAGTGTTAAGGGAATCTTATTAGCTTGGAATTTTGATATGTGTAAGATCAGCAGTCTTCATTAAAGAAGGGAAGGCAAAATGTTTTGTTAAGGCAGAGATTGTTGTTTAGGAGGCATTGTGCAGTGTCTGTATCTCATTTTTATGTAAATGATAAAAATGAGATACTCTTCCTGAAGAATTCATAGCAATTATTTTTATTTACTTACATAAATCAAAACCAGGAGGTGGGTTTTTTCTAATATCATTTGTTGTGACAGTGCCTTGTCTCACTCTTCACACCTCTGCAGCAGCAGTGAACCACAAGGGTCAGCTTTGTCCCTCCTATCCATGAAGGCTGAAAGCCTTTAGCAAAACTCAATGATAGTGTCAAGGTCCAAAGGAGATAACTCTGCTTGTTCTATCACTGAGTACCCTCATGGGTGGAGTTGGAGATTTCTCTGCTCCAAGGTTGACTTACCACTTATCTGTAGCCTTGGATGCTCCTTCATTTGATTATTTTTTAATCTTGTTCTGTAGGCCGAACTCCTCCTCGAAATGAGCCCTTTCCAGCCCCTCCTGAGGATGGTGAGTATGGAAATGAGCCCTTGTGGGGATGGGGTTAATGGCCCTCAAAGCAGGGAGAGCTGCCTGAAGGCAGAAATGACTCCTTGCATTGTAGCTAAAGAGAACCTTTGCTCTCAACTCTTGAAAGCAACAATCAGTTTCTGCTTTCCCACTTCTTTCCCTCTTGGTAGAGCCTGGAATTGCAAAGGAAGCAGTGAAGCCCAGCCAAGCTGCGGATGTCCAGCCCTCGTTGCCAAAGCAAGAGCTGGTAGGTACTGCACGATCTGTGGATCGCTGTTCTGCTCCCTCTGTGAGCAGTGTGCAGAGCTGGAGAATTTGTGATTTCTGCTCAGGCTGATTCCTTCACTGAAGGGCAGTAAAAGTGCAGTTCCAGTTTTTGTGCTGCCAAGTGTCTTGCCTCAGCAGTGGAACCAAGGCAGGCTCTATTGTTTTAGTTTGCTGCTTGAGCTTGCAGTGGTGTTTCTCCTTGCATCTCAGAATTGGGGCACTCAAGAGAACCAAGTGCCAGGTTTCTACAAATGCTTGAGCAGAGGCTGTTTTGTTGCCAAAATTTTGAGCAGCTGATAGGTCAGGATTCATTATACTGGCTTCTTTAGAATTCTCTCTTAGCCTTCAGGCTGGCCACAGCCCATTGCCCTAATTTCAGATAACAATAACAGCACTTGGCACTTCTGCTGGGGCATCTCCATGTTCTTTACAAAGCTTAATTACATTGTAGTGTGTACCTGAGAGACACTTTATTGCCTCTTAAACTATGCTAGCAAACTGGAGACTGCTTCTCTGTTAGGACCCTACTGTGAGAAGAAAGCAGGTCAGAAGTAAAGGTCATCAGACTAGGCCAGACTGCTCCTACTAGAGCTTTTATCCCAATTTCTCCTGCAGCCTGATCCAGTCCAGAGGCCACTGATTGCCTCCTCAACTTCTCTGACCAGAACAGAGCCATCGGTGATTCCTGCAGCCAGGAATGAGCCCATTGGCCTGAAGGCCTCTGACTTTCTCCCAGTAAGTGTCTCTGGACAATGTTTTCCAGCCAATGTCTGTGTTGGGTGGCCTCAGAAAGAGGGTGCTGCATTGTGATTGGTGTGAATACAGCAGAGTTGAGCCCTGCTCATGAAGAACGTGTTGCCAAAGCAGAGAGCAAGGGGTGAGACAGTCACTGAACTGTTCCTTGTATCAGACAGTGGTTCATTTGAAAAACTGGAGTCTGCCATTACATGTACATAATAATTTCACAGGAATCTCTGCCTCCTGCATCTTGGAGGCTTCTTGGTCTCTCCTGGGGAGAGTATTCCCTTGTCCTAAACAGGGGGAAAGACCAGAGTATCCTGATGATCCCAAACTCTAAATGTGAGCAAAGGAAGTAGTGGTTCTAGCCTGGGCAAGAAGCAAAATGAGAGTCTAATGAGTTATGTAAGATTTACGCTTGTAATAAAACTTGCTGTTTTCAGACAAATGTTTCACATAAAAAAATAGGGTTTATGAGAAAACATTTCTTAATTAAAATGTACTGGTTTTGAAAACTTACTTGAAATCCACCTCTTTTGAGAGTTTTTACAAAGCTTTAAACACGTTTGTGATTGATGTAGTAGAAAAAGCAGGAAATCAGTAGCTGAAATCAGAACAAACGGGGCATTTCCATTTCAAAAGGTTTTTATAACCACCTGGAAGGAAGTCAGTATTCACTGACACTGTGCAGCAAAATTGGCTCTCACCTAGGGCAGAGAAAGTGCTCACCTACTCTTTTATTGGTGTCTGTATTTCCAGGCTGTGAAAAACCAAAGCCAGACGGAGCTGGTGGATGAGGAAGCCATGTCCCAGATCAGGAAAGGCCACGAGACCATGTGTGTGGTGCTCACCAGCCGCCACAAGAACCTGGACACCGTGCGGGCTGTATGGAGCACCAGTGACATCAAGGCAAGATGTGGAGATACCTGAGGCTCATGAGGGGGGCAGCTGAGCAGCTCTCCTTGCTTCTCTGGGGCTGATTCTGCCTCATACAAAACACACAGGGTCTCACAGCTTTTGTCCCCAGGGGTGCAGCACAGAGTGCTGGTGTGTCCTGCCTGCAGCTGAATGGTCACCAAGAACCACAGAGAAAACTTTCCCATGAGAGACTTCTCTTCCCCAGCCAGCTTCATGTTTCCTCTACCTTGTTTTGGAAAAGCAGCACTAGATACTGATTTGCATTAGCCCAACCAGTTTGACCTCTACAATAGATGACTTTTTCTTCCTCTTCTCTCTCAGAACTCTCTGGACTCTGCAGTGGCAATCAACGATCTCTCTGTTGTCGTGGATCTGTTGAATATTGTCAACCAAAAAGCGTGAGTCCTGGGTGGGGTCAGCCCCTGGGATGCTTAAGAGCCACCTAGCTGGGAGTTGGGAGCTCTGCCCTATGTCCAGTGGGCCATGGCAGCATGAAATTCATGTGCTTGTAGTCACATCTTCAAGCCTGCAGTGACAGCAGTGACAGCAGTGACAGTAACTGCTGGAGTTGTTTGGGGCGAAGGAAAATCAGAGTCTTGGGACTTCATAAAGTGATTCTGCTGAGAGTCAAAGAAATATGTCAGAACCTGCCACTTTCTCTCACGAGGGGGAGTCAGTGAACTTGCTCAGTGAACTTGAGTGTCTCTGTCTGGACATTTGCCAGGAAGTCTTATTTGTGTCAGCTCACTTTTGTAATGCCTCAGTCTCCAGTCTCAGGATATGTCCTTTTCTTTTCAGGTCTCTCTGGAAGCTGGATTTGTGTACTATAGTCCTGCCACAGATAGAAAAACTACTCCAAAGTAAATATGAAAGGTGAGGCCCCAAGAACATGGTGTGCTTAGGGGACAGGGTGTAGGTAGTGATAGGGGAGCCCTGTTGGGTATTTTGTACCTGAAGGAAAATCCTGAGAAATCACTGCAGATAGAGTATCATGCTGATATGATGCCTGAAAAAATGGTGGAGTTGCCAGGTGTGTGTGGGAAAAGATACAAAAAGTATGCATGGGCAGGCAGAGCAGAATGGTGGGATTTGTTGTAGGTGCGTTGGATTGAAGACAGCTCTGGCAGCAAGGAGGGATCATGTAAAACAAATGGGCTTTGCACACTGCTGGGAGTGAAGCTGTCAGCTTGGAACAAGGGGAATGAAGTCCTGCAACAGCCCTGGGGACTCATCTTTATGGGGAAAAAATTGCAGCCTCTCTCTTAAGATGGAGTTTCTGCTCTTCCTTTCTTCTGGGAGAGAGGTTCCTGCCAGGTTCCCTTGGCAGGACATCCCTGCCCTTGAGCAGAGAGGTCCCACTTGGTGGGGTATGTGCCAGGACCTTTGGAACAGGCTTGCTTTGTAAAAGCTTTGGAACTAAGATGTGTTGTTGGTACTTGGCTGTTGCTCTCCGTCCCTGGTTACAGGTGATGGAGTGGGGGTGCTTGAGGGCTGTGTGCTGTGGGGACAGGAATGAAATTCAAGTGGGGCCAAATTCTGTTTTTCAGTTACGTGCAGACTGGCTGCACATCCCTGAAACTCATTCTCCAGAGATTCCTGCCACTCATCACAGACATCCTTGCTGCACCACCTTCTGTTGGAGTGGACATCAGCAGAGAGGAAAGGTGAGGCACATGTTTCCTCTTGCACCCTTCTGGGAGTAGCCTTTCTCTTGGGTGAGCTTTGTTCTTGCCATCAAGGTTCTGATACCAGACTGGACATGCCTTCCCTTTGTTTCCAAACACCAATCCCTCCTGCTTAGAGGAAAAGGCTAAGAACTGCTTTCCCCTTTGCCTCTGTGTGTTGAGTCATACCTAAACAAAGTATCAGGAGTAAAACCACCCTGTGGCTTCCCCCTGTGCCTCACAAGACACACGAGTTGGTAGCCAGGCCCTGGATTTCAAGTTCATTCACAGAGTAGCTCATCTCTGGGAATTGGCCTTTGGAAAACAGCACCTCCTTCCTGCCTGGACTGTACTGCCAAAGGGGGAAGAGGGGTGAAAGAGCCCTTATGTGGATGCCATTCTCCTGTCTCATCAGGACACAGGCTGAATGCTTGGTGTTTTTCCAGAGCTCTGCTCGTATTTCAGCCTCTTCCAGGTCATTTTCAGGGCTCTTCTCTCCTGCGTGAGTTGCCTCTCTGGCACTGCAGGAACAGCCACACCTCAGGCAGCTAAGGATTCATGCTGTGTCTGCTGACATTTTTTTCCAGGCTTCACAAGTGCAAGTTGTGCTACAAGCAGCTGAAAAACATCAGCAACGTTGTCAAGAACAAGTCTGGGCTCAGCGGCCGCCATGGTAGTGCCTTTCGGGAACTGCTTCTCCTCATGGCTGTCCTGGACTAGCAGCCACCACCTCCTCTTGTACAAATACAGGTGGCCAAGCTTCCCCTGCTCGTGGTCTGGCTGGATTTCAGATCTCTCCGTGTGTCTGTCTTTTCCCCCTGCCCCTGTCCAGCATGGTAGGGAAGTGGACTCTGGCTGGCTGGTCGCCCACCCAGCCCTGGTGCCTGAGGGGCTGGATGGAGGACCCGCGTGGAGAGACGTGTGTGCTGTGTGAGGGGCCCTGGTGGGTGGAGTGCCCCACAAAGGCCTCTAGGGAAGCTGCTTCATTTCAGCTCTTCATCTCAGCATCAAGCTCTGGGCTGCTCTGTGTGCTGGCCTGTCCCTGCAGGAGGGCTCTGAGCCTGCTGTCACCCCTCCTTCCCGCTTGTGCTGTCGGTTCTTGTTGCTTGGCCCTGTGGGCCAGGGCCCTGCTCTTGCTGTGCAGCTGCTGAGGACTGCAGCCACCACCCCACAAACGCCTGCTGTGGGGTGGGTGCCCTTTCCATACAGAAGGGACTTCAACTGCCATGGGGGACCAGCCCCTTTGGCTTCATCTGACATGGACAAGGACACTGTGCCACTGTGCCAGTGCATCTCAAGGACCTGAACCAAGAGACTTCCTCTGAGCTTCTCAGACATCCCTGCTGGCACCCAGGGCTGCAGAAGATCAGTATCTTCAGACTGTCCTTGGATCTGGGGTCCACCTGGACCAGTTAAAATATGTGACTTAAACAGGACTCATCGTATGTGTTTGCCTTTGGGGGTGAGGATTTGGAAGGGTGGAGGAGCAGAGGGACATGGACTAATTTATGTCTTTCTACATCCACTGGACCATTCTTAGAGGTTTGTTTTTGGTTTTTTCCCCCCCAATAAATGTCTGTCAGAACCTTTCTGTCCCTCTTTCTTCTTTCCTCTGGGGAAAGAGGTTCCTGTTGGTGCTTTCCCTGCTCTTCCCAGCCTGTCTCCCATTTTATACACTGGAGCCTGTTCTCCAGGAATCTGTAACTTATAATGAATTTTATTAAAATATTTGTAATTTTTTTTTAAAGTTGTGTTAAATGCCTGAATCTCTTGAAGTCCTCTTCACCTTGGCATGGCTCCTGGCTGGGAGTGCCCAGGAAAAGCAGGGCTCTGTTCCCTGCCTGTCCCAAAGGAAGCTGACCATTCTCACCCTTCCTGCTGGGAGGCTGTGGTGAACAACAGGAGAGCCAGCGCTTGCCAGGTGGCTTGTGGAAATCCCGGGGGTGGTTTCACTTTGCTGGGTCGTTCCCAGCCTAAGGAGCAGTGTCATCATTTAGGGCTCATCTTTCTCCCTGGCTGCGCACAGCTCTCCCTCCCCCAGGTCTCCAGCGGATCCGGGCGGAGTGGCAGTGCTGCCTCGGCGCTCCTGAGCCAGGGAGAGTGTTTGGAAGGCTGTTCTGGGGAAGTGGAGTGAGGCCATCAGGAAAGCTAAAGTCAGTTCCCACACTGCTGGTGCTTCATTCAAACAGTCAAGTTTTGGGAACACAGGAGTGCCTCCCCTGCTCCATGGCTGTGGAGGAGGTGGCTCCGAAGGTGCAGCAAGAGGCCCTGGCCCTGAACCACTGCAGGACTGACGGTGAGTGCTGCCTGTTTGAGCACCAGGAGCCTCACAGGGTGTGTGTCCTCCTGCTCTGCAGCTGCTTCCTGCTTCATCCCATGCCTGGCCCCCTGTGAGGTGTGAAATGGCTCTGCCAGCCACCAGCCTATTGCTGAGGTGGAGCAAGGACTAGGTGGAACGGGACATGGGCATATTGGGACTCAGGATTTAACCACTGCTCTCCTGCTAATTGCAGGAGACTGATAGCTGCAAAATGGAGTGGGGACTGTGCTGCCAGGCTGGCCCTGGGGGCAGCTGCAAGGGGAAGGATATGACGGGCTTTTCCAGCCCTATGGGAGATGCTGGGAGGAGGGAAGCAGCACCCACCCCACCTCAAGCAGGGTTTAAGAACAGCAGCACAGGAGGACTGGCTTTAACAGTTTATTTAAAATAAGTTTTGTTACAAAACAGGATTTTTTTTAATTATTAAAATACATAGAAACATCTAATCTTACAAAAGGCTAAATTTATTTTTCCCTTTTTTGTTTTTAAATAGAATACGCTGTGGAAGCGCAAGAGGAGAGGGCTGTGGTGGAAAGAGCCATCAGTGCATTCAGCAGGGATTTGCAGCAGGAGGAAATGTACCCACAGGTGGGTATTGAGAGGTCCAAGGGCAGTGCCATCCCCTCCAATGCCCCTGCCAACCACCAGCCCCATATATAAGCCAAGAGGCTTTTGGGCTGGAGGTTTGGGGTCTTTTTGTTTGTTTTCCACTAGTTTTGCATTCCAAGACCATGTAAACAGGTATAAATATTTCAAACACTTCCATCTCGACCACACTGTGATCTCTCTTGACAAGACAACTGGTAAATAACTTTACAATAGCTTCATTTGAGACTGCTCCATCCCCCCTGGTGCCATGTGCCACAGGGCAGCCAGCGTGGGGCCCTGGCAGCACCAGCACCACGAGGAACGGCAGCTCGGCTCATGCACAGCACCGGGGGCCTTCATGCAACAACAGGGCTTGAGAAACCGACAGGGAAAGGAGCAAAACAAAAAGGGATTTTTTGTGGCTTAACGAGGAGGAAGCGCTGCTCTGGAAGACATTGGGCAGCTGCCCAGATGCAGTCTTGCAGGAGCTGTGGCCAGGCTGGCCCTGTGGTGGTAGCAGAGGCAGAGCTGGGGGCTGGTCTGGCTCTGCACACCCCTTCCAGCCAGATCTCAGTGAAAAGCAAAGCTGGAGAGATGGAGGGAGCACCCAGCAGCTCCCCACTCTGGCTAAAAACTGTCCATCGAAAATAAACTCAGAGCTGAGCATCTGAGGGGGCAGATCTCTGCCCAGCACCACTGTCCTCCACCCTGAGAGGGGGGTTGGCTGCTGGGAGACCCTGACCCCATGCTGCTCATGGTGAGAGGTACCATGACCCTCTGGTCACGGGTCCTGGTGGCCAAGAGAACAGCACCAAGGCCTTCATGTCTTCCAGCAGCTGTCTCTGTGTCACTGCAGTGAGTTTGATGCTGTGGCTGGCACTCGTCACAGGGGGACTGGCCTCAGCTTCCCTGGGGGGAGATATGTATGGGTTACAGCAGGCAGAGGCACAGCCACCAGTGCCCCAGCTCTGTCTGGTGGCACTGGAGCAGGAGCTGGTACCACAGGCATTCCCAGGAGCATCCCTGCACAGCCCGGCAGCCCTGCCCTGCCCGGGAAGCGGCGCCAAGCAGAGCCCTCCACCAGCGCCGGCCGCAGGCACTCACCTGGCAGCCACGGCTGCCCCTAAGTCAGGCTGAAATCAAAGGGGAGAGAGCTTCAGCCTGGTGGCATTGCCCTCCCCAGGCCATCAGCAGCGCCTTCGAACCAGGGCACTCTTGGGGAAGTGCTAACCATGGCTACTAGCCATTAATTAATAAGCTGACTACAAATCTGCTCACTCCCCCCTGCAGGCTTTGCCACGGGCTGGTGGCTGGAGCCTCCTGGGATGGAGGGACCCTGTCTGGGCTCTCAAGCTGTCCCACAACCCACCTGAGGTCTGGAGCTTCCTGCGGATGGAGGCAGAGCGACTGGAGAGCTGCCCCGGGCTGGGGGACGCGTGGCCCCGGCCAGGTGGTGCTGCAGAACCCGGCAAGTCACCCTGGGAGGAGAGGGGACAGCCCCAGGGTCAGCCCATGCCAGGCCCCAGAGGGAAGGAATGGGGATGGGCTTGTAGGCAGGGTAGTGGTGTCCAAATGTTCTCAGGGAGTCCCATGGGGCTGCTGCAAAAAAGAGCTTGCAACAGCCAAGGTGGCAGCATTGGCTGGACACTGCAGTTTGGGGACAACCTGCATCCCACCCCGATGGAGGTGGCTCTAGGGGAACATCCAACAGCTCTGGGGACCATGTGTGGAGGCAAAACAGGGGGGACCCCAGGGGTGAGGGTGAAGAAGAAGGGCACCAGCAGCCTCTTGGGTACCTCGAGGTGCTCCTGGCTGGGCCAGGAGCCCAGCTCAGCCTTGCGGGAGACAGGACCCAGCTCCACGGAGCGAACCCTCTCGGCAAACTTCAGGGAGCACAGCGTCTCGCTGGTGTTCTTCTCAGCAGGAGAGACCTGTGGTCAGGAGAGCAGGCACAAAGTCACCCTGGCAGCTGCCTGCGCACCCTGGGGGCTCCCCCCTACAGAACCTGCTGCTGCTGGCCAGTGAGATGCTATTATTAACCTGCCCCTCCCAGGCTAGCCCTGTCCATCCATGCCTGGGCCAGTGTCTGAGCCAGCTGGATTCCCTGTCACCAACTGCCCCAGTGCGAGGAGCAGCCGGGAATAGCTGCGGCAGGTGCAGGGGCTCAGGCAGCCCCCACGGGGGCTTGGTGTGGGTGCCAGCAGCTGGGAGTGGAGGGTCACAGGGCAGGGGTGGAGAAGCTGCCAGAGCTTAAAATCCTCCCTGAAAAAGAGGGGATGGGGAGATGACAATACATGAAGAGACTGTGCCCACAGGGACAGCATCCCCGTGCAAGCAGGGAGGCCAGGATCGTGGACATCTGAGTTAATTCCCTATTCCTTGGCCTGGTCTGGGATGCAAAGACAGGGAGAGAGCTACCGCTGGCACCATGATTGCAGACTGGAAGATGCCCCATGGGCAAGCCCCGTCCCTTGATTCCAGCCCAGCTCCTGCCTCCACATCCCTCCCACCTCCCTCAGCACTGCGGCGAGAAGGGGCCCAGAAATCACACTGCCAGGCAGTGGCACTGTGATACCGACAGGCAGGGGGTGCCCAGCCCCTACCTGCACCATCATGAGGGTCTTGCTGTCGCCGCTGAGCGAGTCCTGCAGCAGGTAGGTCAGCTTGGAGTTGCGGAAGGGCACGTGGCCCTGCCGGGAGCGCAGGGCGTAAATGACGTCGCCCAGCGCCGACAGGGACTTGTTGATGTGCTGCGCCTCGCGGAGCCGGCTGCCCTCCGCGCCCGACCGCCCGACCCGCTCCGAGCCCGCCAGGTCCACCAGGTTCAGCTTCCCTGAGGACACACAGCCAAATCCCAGCGCTGGCGTCAGCGCTGGGCCCCACACTCCCCTGCGGTGCCACAGCCCAGGTGCCCCCCAGTGTGGGGGGTTTGCCGTGTGACGCCCACCTGTGGTGCGGAGCCCCGTGCTGCGGTCGAGGCCGCGGACGGTGACGATGAGGAGGGCGTGGGAGCGAGAGCTGTGCTCGTTCAGGTTGGTGCACTCTGTCACCCGTTTGACGTGGCCAAACTCGAAGACCTGGGGAACCCGGTGAATTGAGGGGTGAGAGCAACCTGCCCCACTCCCACCCCAAGCCTCCTGTGACCCAGGGATGCCCAGGGATGTAACCTGGGCATCAGCCCCTCACGGCGTGCCTGGCCCATCAGGGTAATGACCACTGTCAGGCCACAGCCCGGCTGATGCACCGAAGGCAGGGGGTGACAGGCAGGGCACTTTGGTGACAGCCGCATCCCCCTAATCCCTCAGGAACTCTCTGGGCCCCACGCTTTTATTTTTAACCCCCTGTGGCCCACCCCATGGGACAGTGACCGTCACATCACACCCAGGGACCTATTTTGGTCTCTGTTGCTCCCCATGGCTTCAAAAATGTTCCCAAATCCAGGAGTCACACACCAAAAACCCCTCCCCAGTTCACTGCACCCCTGCTGCCACCCTCCTGTGACCACCACCCCCCATTTCCCCACACCTTGTTGATGTCCTCCACACTCTGCACCCTGAACTCGGTGAGCCCAGGCACGTAGAGCTGCCCGCTGCCGTCGGGGCACAGCTTGATCTCCAGCTTCTCCTGTGGCTCCTTCCCCAGCAAGTCCCTGGGCAAAGGGACACCCGTTATCATTCCCATCCCAGGGGGATGCTGGCATCCATTCCACGGCTCAGGGCTGTGTGCCAACGCTGCCAGAGCAGCCGTCTCTTTCTGGGAAAGCTGCACATCCTATTTATAGACCTCAACTCTCTTGGCTCTCATGTGCCTCCTCTCACCCAACTCAGACCATGCTCCCATCCCTGTTCCCGGTTATTCTCATGGATGTGCTTCTAGGCGCCTCCCCTCCTGTGGCTGGACTAGGAAGGAAAATATTTCTTATGCTTTCAGCTCCCAGTTACAAATTCCTAAATATAGTGTCCGTGGGCAGGGAAAGGGGGAGAAGGGGATGCCCCCACTGCTGCATCAGGGCCAGGGAGCGGGAGTGATGGCACAGCTGGGAGTCTGTGTAAGTGATGGAGCTCATGAGAAAGGTAGTGTGCACCAAAATAAATTAAAAATAAATCCTTGCAGGGCCAAATGCAGAGCCGAAGGCCCTGGGACAAGCTGTGAGGCCTAGGCAGGGGTGGAGGGATGTGGGGGAGAGCAGCACAGGCTGATGTCCAAAAAAAGCTTCTCCCTCCCCATACCTGAGTGCCTCGTTGTAGATTTCGGCGGCGCTGACAGTGATGGTGTAGTCCCAGTCGGCCGCTTTGCCCCGCACCTCGGAGAAGAGGAGCTGCAGGGCCCGCTGGTTGATCCCTGGGTTTGCTGCTGTCCCCTGATGGATTGGGGTGACAAATGGAGAAAAAGCATCCTTTTGCATTTTATTCTGTATTTTTTCTGAGCAGAAGAAAAGCCCAGGGTGATGTTGTGGAGCAGCAGTGACCATCACTAGGTCTGAGCTGGCCACCAGCCTGGGTGCCAAGACTGGGCACTGCAGGGTGGGAAGCTCAGGAAGAAGATGGAAGCAAAGCCAAGCAAAGACTCACCTCCATCGTGTAGGTTTTTCCTGCCCCTGTCTGCCCATAGGCGAAGATGCAGACATTGTAGCCATCAATGCAGGAGGTGACCAGGGCTTGGACCTCCTGAAACACCTGGGGGAGACAGGGCAGAGTCAGGAGAAGGTGGCTGCCTTCCCCCCTCACACCAGCAGTGTGGATGGCAGCACCCACCTCCTCCTGGGACGCTTGTGGAGGGAAGACTTTATCCAGCTCAAAGGACACCTGCTTCCCCTTGTGCAGGAGGTGCAGCACAGCGTCATCGTCAGCATCGAAGGTCACAGCGTTGGCTGCCTCGGGTCCCTCCCCGTCCTCCTTTGTGATGGGGCGGACTCGCCCAAAAACACGGATGTTTCCTTGGAGGGAGAAGCAGGGAGTCAGCCATCAAACACGGGGTGGGCTGAAGCATCCTGCAGCCAACCCAAGCACCTTAAGGGGATGCTGCCCTGTCCCTCCTGTCCCACCTCAGGGACACCACACCCCACACACCTTTCAGGCGCACCAGCTCGTTGTGACACTTCTTGCGGAGCTGCAGCTCCCGCCGGTACTTGCGCAGCAGCTCCCGGTTGGTGCTGTGCACCTCCTCAATGGCCTGGCTGATCTGGGGACAGTGGAGACCAGTGGCTCAGCGACCACCCAGCACCTCCACCCTGCATGGAGGGGTGCTGGCTGTAGTTCTGGGGGGCTCACCTCGGCCCTGGCACTGCGCAGGGTCTCCTGGAGAAGCAGGGGGAAGTCGCGGACCTGACGCTTCAGGCTGTTGTAGTCGTGGGTGAGGGTGCGCAGCGCCGGCTGCAGCGTCAGCAGGTTGGTCCGGACACCTGCAGGCACGAGGCAGGATGAGAGGCAGATGAAGACACCCCAACATCAGTCAGGCAACCCTGCGAGCCCCCTGCACCCTCCTCACCTGCCAGGTTCTCATGCACTGCCTTCATCTCCACCTGGGCACGGGAAAATGCCTCTTCAATGGCACGGTCCTTCTCCTCCTCCATCGCCTGCATCTCCTCCAGCATCTGCCCATGGGCTCGCTCCAGCTCAGCCTCATACATCATGATCTGGGAGAGGAGCAAGTGGGGGTGACACTGAGTCTGTGCCCAACTGCTGCCACACCCTGTCACCTGGCAAGCACCAGACAGGCAGAGAATGTGGGGTGAATTCTGATTTACACCTGTCACACTCAGACCTGAGCTCGGAGCTGAGCCTCCGTCTTCTGGGAACTCTGCAGCTGCTGCTCCATCTCCTTCAACACCTGCTTCTGCATCCCCACCTGCTCCTGCAGGTACTGGTTCCGGGACTGGGTCTCACACAGGGCTTGTTTTGTCTTGGCTGACTCCACCTCCACCGTCTTGATGATGTACTGCAGGGGAAAGCACCCATGGATGGGGTGTACTGGGGAAACAGCACCTGAAGGGCCTGGGATGGAGCCATTGCTGGCCCAGGGGGAGATAATTTAGGAAATCATGGTGCTGTGCTGATGTGCTCAGGGCAGAGAGACAGGTGGCACTTGCAGAGCACCCACTGGGCACTGTAAGGCGCCCAGTCCAACCAGGGAAAATGGAGAGCCCTGTGGTGCTCACCTTTATCTGCTGGGGCTGGGACTTGAGGCTGGCGATGGTCTCCTGGCTGTCCCGCAGCCGCCGGCTGAGCCGCTCCTCCTCCTCGGCTCTCTCAGCCATGGAGTCCTTGAGCCGCAGCTCCACCTCGGCCAAGCGGTTCGTCTTCTGCTGCACCTCCAGGTCCAGCTCCACCAGCTTGGCCCGCATCTCCTCCGTCTCCCGCTGCAGCTGGGCCAGCTGCTCCTGCAGCACAGCGTTCTCCTGGCAAAGGACAGGACAGCCAAGGCCGCGTCACTCACAGGTGCCCGCCATCCTGCCACCACCAGTGCCACCAGCAGTGCCACCAGCGGCGACTCACCTGCAGGTGGGGGCAGTCCCTGCACGGTGCCTGCTGCTGCCGCCGCAGCTCCCGCAGCTCCCCCTCGCACGCCTTCATCTCCTGCCGCAGGCGCTCGTTCTCGGCCGCCAGCAGGTCCCGGTGCTTCTCCGCATCTGTGCCGCCCTGCGCCGGGAGCGGATGGGAGAGGACATGGAATCTCCACGCACCCAGGGAGCCTCAGCCTGCTGCTCTCATGGATCCCCAGCCCACTGTTTGTAGGAGCCCTCAGTGTGCCATTCTCTGTATTTTCTTTCGAAGTTCCAGGTGCCCATGAATCTGCCTGCTCCACTGGCAATCACTCAGCCTCCTGCTGCCCTCAGGGAGCCCCAACACACAGAGGGGCTTTCACTTCCCACTGCAGGGTGACAGTCTCAGGGTCACCAGTGTGACATTGCACTGGACAGAAAATCCCACGCTTCTGTTCCTCAGTGTGTCTCAACCTGCTTGGGCCAAACTGTGACCCTGGGGAAGTTTAATCCATCTCCACCCACCCTGTGCTCCCTTTTCCTCCTCAGGGACCCAGAGCTCCAGCATCCCTCAGGGCAAGGTGGCTCAGTCCCATCCCAGTGGCAGCTCACCTGCTCCGAGCGCAGCCGGCTGATCTCCTGTGCCTGCTCCAGGAGCTTTGCCTTCAGAGTTTCCACCTGTCAACACAGACAGGGTTAACCAGGAGGCACCTCAGCAGCTCTTGGAGGAGACCCCACGGTGCCGCCCCAGCCACCAACGTCCAGTCTGGCTCACACTTTTGTTATGCTTTAATTTTCCACCTGGCGCTGAGCGCCTGATTCACATGAGCTGATTAAAATGAGCATTAATGAAAGCTTTGCTTTGACCTTGTTCAATCATGGGTATAATTTGTCCATGTTGAGCACTAGCAGAAACCATTATTAAAAAAAAGGCATCATCTTTTTAGAAAGGAAAAAACAAACCCATCCATAATTGTGTTTGAAGAGCCAGAAGTGCCTTGTCTTGCCCTCACAACCAGCTTTGCTCTACCTTCTCTATTTTTATTTCTAGGAAAGTTATCTTGGTACAAAGAGGGAGCAAGAGCTCTTCAAGAAGGCCAAATGCCTGAATCCCACAGGATGATGCTCTCCATCAACCCCTATCTGGGCATCTGCTCATCCCATGGGACCAGGCTGCTCTCCCTGCCAAAACAGGTGGATTTCAGAAATGCTCAGACTTTTTTGTGCAGGGACCAGTGAGGCTCTCCCAAAATCTGAAGTTACTGGAATAAACAGCAGCAGCTTGGTGAAGCCAGCAGTTCATGAGCTGTGTTTTAGTGGGGTTTGCCCACCTGCTCTGTCCCTTCCTTGCCCACCTGGCTCAGTCCCTTGCTTGCCCACCATCCCCCAGCTCCCAGCCCAGCTCCCAGTTTCCCTGCTCAGGAAAGCCACCAAACCTCTCTCTGGGACGTGCCTGGATATTGCCCCATTCCAATAACCAGCAAGCAACCGGCCCTCTGTGGACCATAATTTAGGAACTGCTGATTAATAACCAATGCAGATGTGCTGACATGGGGCTGTAATTAATCTGGTAAATTATTCAGCCGCGCCCTTGCAGAGATGGCAGCAGAGTGGGCAGCCCTTCCGTGCGCCCTGCGCTTGGCACAGCCGGGAGCTGGAGCACGGCCGGAGCTCCCCAGCCACAGGCGGGGAAAGGCGGCCGCTCCCAGCCAGGACTGGGATCCCCCTCCTTCCACAGCAGGGCTCCCCCACTCTGGCTGGGGGCCGAGCGAGCGCTGAGCGCTTGAGTGGGAAAACCCCGTTTCCATATCCACTGAGGGAGATTATTAAGCTATTTTTATAAGTATTTTTAAGGGAGGGGAGGTAGTGAGAAGAAAAGAGTCGCGGCTTGTTCCGGGAGAGCCGCCAGCCCAATCAGCCGGCACACACGCCGGAGCCTGCCCACCATTCCCTGTGCCGTGGCGCCCAGGAATGCCAATGCTGTCCTCCATCCCCTACCTGCTCGGGCATCTCCAGCTGCATCCTGCTCTCTGGACGTGACAGGGACTCCTTGGCAGCCGGGTCTGGCTGGAGCCGTGGCCCGGCCATGCCAAAGCTTTGGAAGTTTGGGCCAGCTCTCCGCTCCGGCTGCGCCTGCTGCCGAACTGGCCAGCGCAGGGCCAGATCCTGCTGCGCTCACGCTTGTGTCATGCAGAGCATGCCAACCAAATGCAGGACAATTACCTCCTCCTTTTTGACACCCGTGGAACAAGCAGAACCTGACTGTAACAGCTTCCACAACAGTCACATGCAAATCCCTTTACGAGCAGCCAAAATTTCCATGTCCCTGGGACGACCCAAGTACTTGTGCCTGCTTCAGTGCAGGAGATGGTTTTGGGGGGCAGTGTAGCCAAAACCTGTCCCTTTATCAGACAATTCTGTGCCTTCACATTCACTTTCTACCTGCTGAAGGTCACTAAAATTAAACTGCTAGGTCATTCTAACAAGCTGATCCCACGGCAATCGTCCTGTGCTGGGTGATGGATGACTGATACAGAGCTGCATCCTGATGCCCAAAGCCCTCCTGGCCATGTCATGTCCACAGAGCCACACGCCCTTGTCAGCACTGTTGAGGTGCTCAGGAACACCCAGCAAAGAAGATGCTCCATGATGGAGATCCTACACTGCTTCCAAGTGCAGCCATCACTCACTGCATGTCACAGTGCTCCACAGCCAGGCCACAGCCTGAGGCTGAAGACCCTGAAGGACCCCTTGTGTCACCCTGTCCCCACCATACCTGGCCTGGCAGCTGGAGAGAGAGGGAGAGCTCGTTCTCCCGGGCAGCGAGCTTCTCCTGCAGCTCCAGCAGCTCCTCCTGCAGCCGCAGCTTGTCCTTCTGCAGATGTGCCATGGAGGCCATCACCTCCTGGATGACGGGGAAGGGCCGGGCCGCGGGCAGGCTGGCGCGTTTCCCACTGCAGAGCCTCCCTCCTGCAGCACGAGCAAAGATGGAGCTGGTCAGGACACGGCCGCCTCACTGGGGAGCACAGTGCCAGCCATGGGGAGTCCCCAGGGGCTGAGCTGGAGATGGCAGCGCAGAAAACCGGACTTGCACAAGTCCCAGAGAGCTCAGAGACGCGTCAGAGGCGCATCCTGAGCGCCAAGGTGCCGACCAGAGCAGGCCTGGCCAACAGCGGGGTCCAGCTGGGTGGGAGCCCAAGGGATCTGCTGATGCCAGCAGAGCATCCCAGGCTGCAACGCAGAGCACCTGCCCACACCACTGCACCGTGACCCAGCCCCGTCACAGGCCGAGGTGCTGCTGCCTCGCTCAGATAACAACCGCCCTCAGCACGGCGCTGATTCACCCCGGCATCCTTTCTTCGGAATGAGCAGGTGCCGCTGGAAAAGCAGTGTGTGATCATGTCATTAAAGCCTGCGTCACTACACACAAACATAATGGAAGCAAAATTAAAATTATACAGGTACCCTGAATGGCCATATTGCCTAATCCTTGTGTGTTTGGCTTTCTAACCTTCCTAGTATTATTTTAAACATCACTTTCTGCATGTTAATAGAGCCACCAGTGCTGACAGAAGCCAATCTGGCTGTACATCAGAGCCTACCAAATGACCTGGTAGTTCCCAAGAAGCAATGAGCTGGCGTGACTCATTCCCAGTGTGGGGATGAGGCACTGCTGTGGGAGAACTGATGGTCAGGATCCCGGCTGTCCGACGCCCTTCCCTGCCTGCCGTGGATTTCAGCTGCTGCCACCAGAAACCTGAGGTTTCACAGGCAGGAGCTGGTGCTGGGAATCACTGTGCTGCCTGCGGGGAGATGCCACCTGCTTCATGGGAAACATCCTGAATGCGAGGGGAGAGGCTTTTTCGTCTGTGAATCAGATTTTCTACCCTTAAATGGAGTTAAGGAGGCAGTGGAACATGCAAAAAGATGAAATGCTGGGACCAAAGCACAGCTCTGGTGCTGACTCCAATGCCATGGGACTTATCCAGCAATGGCTGCAGAAGCAATCACCACGTTTCATCTTCCTGCTGTGGGCTGGATACCCAAAAGAACATTGTCAGGTGCTGTTTTTTCTTTCTTTCCACGCTGAAAGCTCAACTGAGGCAGGGGACTGTGATCTTCTCGTTAAAATCAACACACAAAAACCCCTCTCCGAAATCTCCAAAGTTGACAGGAACAGCAGCTTTCACCTCTTGGGGAGTGTGCAGGGATAAGACAAAATTTCAGGAAGCACCAGGCTCCTGTGGACACACTGCATGTCTGCACACATCACTCACACTAATCCTGGGCTGGGAACCAAGGCAGAGCCAGGCTCAGAGCCGCAACACTCAGCTGCAAGTCAAACTGCCAGACAGGAAAATCCCCCACAGATCATGCCTTCCTCCACACTCCAGCACCTTCTTCCTGAGACAGCATCCATGGGAGGAGATGCTGACCAGCCCTGTGTTACATCTCCCCCTGGGTAGATATGCTGGTGGTCATGTGTGGTCTGAGTGTGGTAGGCAGGGCACAGTGACCCTCCTGCTTTCCAAAATGCAGAAATTTCCAAAATTCAGAAAGCCATTTGGAAAGATACCTGTTCCTCAACTCTGCTCTGTTACCATTGCCAAGCAGACCCCTTTCTCCTGCATCTCTGCTCCTTCCCAGCCCCTACCCCGCCTCAGGAGCTGCTCTGGGATGCAGCTGGAGACCACGCCAGGAGAGGCTCCTGAGATGTGCCTTGACAAGCTCACACAATTCAATCCTGACGGAGAAAGACAGGAAACCATGGGATTTCCCTGCCCTGGCACAGCCACGCATGCTGCAAGTGTTTCCACATGTTACATTTTCCTTAAGAAGGAGGAAACAGCAGTGGGTTCACCGGAGCTCACCTGCTCTGTTCGCCCAGCTCAATAATTCATCAGCCCTGTCACCAGCCAGCAGCTGGCTGGTGTTGGGTTTCTGCTGTGACCTGCTCCCCACAGCGAGTGCAGCCACACATCGACGCGTGCCCCAAAAGAGGTTTCCTCGATACCCACCGGCAGGTACCAAGCCCTCATTCCATCCCATCCTTCCTCCTGAGCACCCTGCACTGCACCCCTGCTCTGCCCTTACCTGCTTTCTCCAGGTTCATGGTGGAGGCTGCCTGCACCGCTGGCTCAGGGCGGGCTGCGGGCGGCTCCTCCGTGGCCGCTGCCGGGGCCCGGTGCCGCGGCTCCTCCCGCCGCTTGCACGCCGTGTCCCGCAGGGCCTGAGTCCGTGGGGAGAAACAGGTCAGGGAGCTGGACACGGTGCCAGCAGCTGGCACTTCACGGGGCTGGCCAGGAGGAGTGAGCAGGGTGGGAAGTGCAGAAGACAGAACAGCAGAGCTTGGGGAAACCCTCCCTCCGAGAGAGTTCTGTGTTGGGAAGCTGCAGCAATGAACTTATCGTGTTTTCAGTTCTCCCCATAAACAACTTGCCTCAGCTTGGCCATGCAGTTATACTGGATATTTCCTATTTTTCTCCCTATGGCCTTAAAAAGACTCTCACTTGCAGGCATGGCTCGTGCCCTGTGGGATGGAGCCCAGCTTCAAAAAAACCAGAAGAAATATGAAAGGAGCTTTCATAAGGCTGCTATAAAAGGTGATGATCGGCCAAGCTCACCCTGCTCAATAATGTCTTTTCTTTCTTATATCTTATCTCAAAGCCTGTGGCATCACCCCACAGGTGAGTGATGCCAGGGAAACCTCACTCCAGAGAGGGGCAAATACTTGGTATGGGCCAGTAATTTGGGAGTAATTTGGAAGGAGGCGGCAGCATCCTCCTGGAGAAGCCGCGTGTCTGCGGTGCCTCTACATCTGAGACTCCAGGAGGGTTTTGCCGAAGGGAATTCATCAAGCTGGTGTGTGATAAGAAGGTATTTTCCTTCTTTTCAAAGAAGGGGAATTTGAATGATTTGCCTGAAGCCTGGAATGAACTAGTGGCAGCTACACCAGTGCATGGTGTCCTGACACTGTCCCTGGCCGTGGCACCCTTCCACCTCCTTCTCCTCCATCCCACTGGAAACACCACCTCATGGCACTGCATTTTCTTATCACACTTCTGCCTTGAGCTCTCCTGCCAACATGATCCATAAGTGACCCAGAAAATGCTATTCTGTTATGAATGCTGTTCCAAATTTTTGATGCCTTCCAACTCCCCAGAGATGCTTTTCCCTCCCCATTCAGGCAGCAGCTCTGCTCGAGGCACGTGCTGCTGGGGTCTAGACACAAACTGGTTGTGGTGAGGGAGGGAACCAGTTGGCTCCCACCTGGATAGGCCAGATGGGTGCAGGGCATCCTCCCCATCACCCCAAAACTGCCCTCCCCACACAAGCCATGGCTGGCTCGACGCTCCTCACCTGGAGAGCCCGGCAGAGCCCACGGGGGTTTGCAGTGTCTGGCCAGCTCACACTGAGGATTTTATGGTGAAGCAGTGCTGGCAGCAGAGGAACCCGGGGAGAGGCGCCCGCTCCACTCCCAGCGCTGAGCCTGTCCTGCCCACAGCCTGAGATGGAGCAAAGAGCACAAGAGCATCACTGGACCCACCTGGGAGCCCAGCACAGACACAGCCTTTGGGTAGCTCAGCAAACCCACCTCCTCCTCCTCCTCGCTGCCGCCACTGCACTGGTGTGGCAGAGACAGTGCATGGCTTTTATTAAAAATGTTAATTAGAAAAATTAGCCCTCTGGGGGGCGGAGACTGGCTGCCAATGACTAGTAATGAGAATTCAGGGTGTAATATCCGTCTGGCCTCTGCAGGACCAGATCTGTCCCCCCACCAGGGATATCCCAGTCCTATCCCTTGCCAAGCTGCTCTGCTTCCTGCGATCCTACCTTGGAAATGCTGCCAAAGCCAGCTTGCCTCACTAAAACCAGACGGACGGACCTTGCCGGCGTCACCTCCCTCCACTGCCCCCAAATATTTCCTTCGTCAGGCAGCCAAACCCGAAAGCAGCCAGGGCAGCACTTCCCTGTCCTGCTGAGCCACTCAGAAGGAAAACAGCAACTCAAGGAGCCTTCTCCCACAGCTGTGTCCTTCTCTGCTACAGTAAAAGCAGCTGGCAAGGGCTACATCCCACTGCTCAGGGACCCTGTGCCCTCCCCACCTGTCTGCCACAAGCGCTGCCACCATCGCCGGGGGCCAAATCTCTTCTCCAGCGGGCAGGGCAAGAAATCAATCGCTCACAAGTCAAACCTCAATAATGCAGCTTTTTTCCCCTAAAACCATCCGGAGGAAGTTGGGCTGGAGGTGGAAGCAATGTCTGGAGGGAGATGTGCCCTTATGAAGTTAGTCCACCACTCTGGACTTCTTCCCAGCCTCTAATTATCCACAACATTCAGCGCGCGCCACGAAAATTGAGCGTTTCCAAAGCGCGGGCAAGTGCCTGGGAAACAGGCGATGAGTTCCCCATCCTGGCACGGGCAGCAGCAGCCGTTGGGCAAAGAAAGCACTGAAAAACCCTGGGTTTGGAGGCTTTGATGCCAACCAGCATTTGGTTGGACTGGCCTGAGCACCAAAGAAGAAGCAGTGCCCAGAGAAGCAGCTACCAGCACAGAGGGATGGCAAATGCTGAAGCCAAGAGCAAAAAAAGTCCAAATAGAGGGCTTCAGCCTCCCCTTTTGCCAAAAGCCATCCAGCACCATTGGTGAGGGAGGTGGGAAGGGCTCTTTCCCAACAAGCGGCTGCAGGTTGGGGCAAGCAGCTGCCCGCCTGCAAAGCAGCTCAGCCTCCACAGAGGAAAACTCCGACTACACTCACCCATGGGGTCCATACGCCACGGAGGGATAAGGAGCCCTTCCAAGGAGCCCAGGCTGGGAAGAGGCAAAGGCCCCGCATTCACCCTGCCACGCAGATCGATCTGTTTTCTTGCTCACACGTTAAATTTTAACCTTTCTCCCTAAGTTTCCCGCTCAGAAGGGCCAGGAGGGAGATAGAGGCAGCCCTCTCTTCTCACCAGCTGGCTGCCCAGAGCTTTGTGCCTGCTTCCGAGTCCCCGTTTCTCAGATCTTGACCTTCATCCGGAAAGAAATGTGAAAAATGCGGGCTGGCCTGTTCCCAGCCTCTCCTTCCCCAGTGAGCAGGGCGTGAGCGCGGCAGGCTGAGCCCCAAGGGGCAAGGGCAAGCCACCGTGCAGTACTCACCGTCCAGGGCAAGGTCCTTCGTCTTCCAGGCGGCTCCGGCCGAGGGCCCGGATCCCAGATCCCAGGCTGTGCGGGATGTGATCATGGCACGGGGGTCCCGAGTACAGCAGCACCTCTGCGGAGAAGCGCAAGGACGGACATCTCAGCCTGTCTCAGTGTCCAGCTGTAAATCCCAGCGGGACGTTCTGGAGCAAACCACGACGGTAACGCCGGCTCCGACTCCCGAAACCCGCAGGAAGTTGCATCAATCCCGTTTTTTGCTCCCGAAAAGGCGACAGCCCCGGGCTCCCTCCGTGCTCCCGGCGGATGTGACATAAACCGTGTCTCTAATTAATTTACTCATTCCTGAAGCCTCTCCAGGCCCCTCCTAACCTCGGGCTGGGGCTGACTTAGGGAGTTCGGAACTCCGGGACCACGGGCAGCCCTGCACCCGGGCGGCACCGCACCCACCGCATCTCACCGCACACAATGCACCGCACTGCACCGCGCACACGGCTCCGCACACACCGCTCCGCACACACCGCTCCGCACACACCGCTCCGCACACACGGCTCCGCACACACGGCTCCGCACACACCGCTCCGCACACACGGCTCCGCACACACCGCTCCGCACACACGGCTCCGCACACACCGCTCCGCACACACCGCGCCGCCCACACCGCCCCGCACACACCGCCCGCTCCGCACACACCGCTCCGCTCCCGCCGCACCTCACCGCGGGCCGCTTCGGCGGGGGCTCCGACAGGGCGGCCCCGGCCGCGCTGCAGAGAGCTCCCGGGGCGTCCCCGGGGCACCCCCGGCCGCTCTGGGCAGAGCCCTGGGAGCGCAGGGGAGCCCCGGTGTTCCCCGTGCCCTTCCCAGGGCGGCCCGCCCGCACCGCGCTCCCTGAGCCTCCCTTGGCATAGCCCTGGGGGCTCCCGGTGTGTCCTGGGCACTCCCAGCGTGTCTCTGCCTTTCCCCCCCAAGCCCGGTGCTCTTCAGGTGACCCTGGGGGACCGTGGGGACGGTGCTGCTCATGACCGACACACCAAGGACCTGCCTACCGAAACTATGCCCTCCTCACACTCTGCCACACCCCCACTGCTCCCAAACACCGGTGCATCCCCTGGCAGCAATGCCAGTTGGCACCACATGCTCAGCAGGCCCAGGGACACAGATTTCACATGAAAAACAACCATTTTCTAACCCTTACCTCTTTTTCTAACCCAGAGGCATGGAGAAAACAGCCTGACATGCCAAGACCTCTACAAAGGCCCTGGTGTCAGAAAGGCAAGAGAAAATCCTGCTTTAAATACAATATATACGCATTTTGAGGGTGTGATTTGTATCTGCCTCCCTGTATTGCACACACAGCCCTCACGGTAATGGCTGGTTTGGGTGACACAAGTCACTCATGACTTGTTCATGGTAATGAACTGGCAGTACCGGATATTTCCCATAACAAAGCTGAACTTGGCATCCACGGTGGTGGCAGCGGGTGCCCTGTGCTGATGGCTCACATCCACATGCCTGATGGCAGGCTGACCTGTGTCCCACATGGGTTTGGGGATGCAGGAGTGGCTGTCCCTTGGGAAAGGAGGCTCTGACGCCAGCCCTGCAATGTGCTCCCCTCAGACCTCGTGGCCTTCACCTCTGATCTCGCCACACTCAGTCACAGCCTTTTGCTCGCTCCTGGCCCGGTTTGGAGCAGGATTCAGCCTTGTCCTTTCATGCTGGTGTGTCCCTCTTGGACATCCTCCATGAGACACTGCTCCACCCCCTGTCACACGGGTGAGGGGTGATAGGGAGTCACTGGTGTGGGATGGACAAGCTGCTCTAACCACACACCCCAGAGAAAGGGGGGCTGTGAAGGGTCACCTCCATGTCCCCATGCCCCTGGCACAGAAACTTGCCCCTGAGATGCCAACTCCATCCTGGCCTGGCAGCTGCCTCCAGCTCTGCACTGAATCTGCCATTCCCCTGCAGCCAGTGAATTCCCCCTCCAGCCTCCCCTTCCCTTCATGGGAGGTTTATTGGCATTCCCAGCATGGATCCTGGCATGGATATAGGCGTGTGTGCCTATAGACACACATCCATATGTACATACATTTACCCACAGAGGCCCTAAGCACTGTCTGATTTGCATGAGTACCCCATTATCTGTGCAGCTCCTGAGGCTGACTTGGGGACAATATTGACACACAGAAAGTTACTTGCTCCTTTCCGATAGCAACTGTAAAGCTGTATCATTGCTGACTTCATTTATGAACTGTAAAGAGTAAAATAAATGTTTATGTAAATTACTTTAACTGGTAAGTAATTTCCTGGCTTTTGAATGCTTCAGGTTTTTAATGGTATTGCAATTATGCAAAGCACATAAGTTGTATCAATTACATCAAGTAAGTCTACATTAAGCAGGCACATGTGTGAATTCCCCAGTTTAGAAGAATAACTCAATGAATAAGCATGGAGCAAAATCTGAGATGCAGGAAGGGTTCTGTGCCAACAGCCCTATTCAAATAGTCACCTGTGAGCATTACAAAACCCACCCCTCCCAGCTGCTGGGCTGTTTTTGGCAAGGACAGCGTGGCTCGCTGGCAGCCCAGCAGCCCAGGAACAGGCTCTCCAGGGATCCAGAAGTGGGTTACTCTGGATGCACGCTGCTGGCCAGGTACTGCTCCCTTTCCCTGCTCTGCAGTGCTGCTTGGCTCAAGGGGATCCCAGGGGACACCCGCTTGCTGCTGGCCAGTCCGGGGGGCTGTGTGACCCATGGGAGCCTGTGCAGGCAGCCGGCGCCCTGCTCGAGCCCCTCTCTCTGCAGGGATTCACCTACGCTGCCTGGGATAATCTCAGCCCTGTCCCCCAGCGATGCTCCCATCCTCCTTTTCTTGGCTGTCACGTCTCCGTGACCTGAGCGAGCACCGGCTGACGACATCACTGGAGGTATTTTTAGAAATGCCGCTTTGCAGGCGGGCGGAGGAGCGGCAGCGAGGAGCAGGGCTCGCCGCCAGCAGCACCTCCTGCCAGCGCCCAGCAGGTAGTGGGGAAGGCTCGATACATCGATGACCATCAGCGCTAAAACATCTGCCCTGCATGGACGGCACCAGCCCGCCGCGGGGCACACTGCCAGGGGACAGTGACCCTGGCACGGGTTTAGCTCTGCTTTTAGCCCAGCCTGTGCTGCAGCTGAAAAGCATCGCTGCTGCCGTGCTGTGAAGCCAGGCAGGTTAATTCGCCTTTTGCTTGGATGAAGGGAAGCTCCAGAGATCGAAACACATCACCGAGTGGGGCCCTTTGTATTGGGTGTTTGCTCTGCCCTGAGCAAATATTTAACCTACATCTGTAAGACAGCTAAAAAATCCCCCAAATGCCAGAAAAAATGTAACTCCTCCTACCCTCCCTTCGAGCAACCCGATAACCTGGTCTAGGAATGCAGGCGGGAGCACACCTGATACCTGAAACCTATTGTATGTTGGGATGCTCCCTGTAGAAAATTCCCACCAGAAGCATCAGACAGCGTGAGAATGTGTCCCCAGAGCACAATTAATTATAAACCAGCTCATTATTCTAATTTTGCCCCTCCTTGAGGAGGTGAGGGGATTTCTCGGCTTTGCTGAGGCATGGTTTGCCAAGCCGACATGAAATGCTTTGCAAAGTAGGAACGAGCCCCCTGCATTCCTGCATTCCTACATTGCCATTTCACACAATGACAGGAGTTTTAATTAAGTCTTTGCATGCTCCTGAGAATTTTAATACTCATTTTAAAGTTCCCTAGTTGCATTAATTCAACCCCCAGGCTCCGATCCTTGAGATAGGGTTGTGTGGAACTGGGTGGAGAGCAGGAGCTGGGCAGGGGTGTTTCAAAGATTGCTGCCAAAATCCAACACATTGGGATGCTGCTTTGGCTGACAGTGGTGCCTCTGCAGCTCAGCACTCAGCCAAGCCCCTCGAGCCAGTTAGGTTGGGTTTGGGCAGCCCAGGGCAGCCCAGAGCCTGCCCACAGCCGAGGATCTGGCTGCTCTGGCTGGGAGCTGCTGCATGCCCAGCTCAGCTCTGCTTGTGTCCCCCCTACAAATCTCCTCTATATCAAGCAAGTGGCAAAAGCAACTCCTTTCTCAGCCTGCTGCATCCAGGTAGACAAAACCTCTGCTGTGCTGGCAGCCAGGGCAGTGCCATGTGAGATAGAGCAGCCATCGGGTGGGTGACTCTTCCACCCTTCCGAATTTCTTATCTCGGACTTCAGTGCACACCATCTAACCAAACCTCAGCCTCCTTCTCCCTTTGACCTACCTTTTATCTTTGTCATATTTTTCAGCTGGCTTCAGGTACAACTCGGGTTTGGCTTTAATGCCTCTGCCTCCCCTAAGCCAAACAGCGCCGGGCTCATCTTGTGCCTCCCTGGCTGCTGGGGAGTGGGGAGCTGCTCTGTGGGAGGACTGCAGCTCACCTCCTAAGTCATTAATGTTTCATGGCATTAATCAACACAGGCTCCTGCTTATAAAGCACTTCTTAGAAACAAGGCTAAGGATAAGCACGAGGTGTCCTGGCTGAGGCTAAACCCTCCCTGCTGGCTGGGGAATGCCTATGCTGGTTGGAGCAGACTCAGCTTGACACCAAGTAAATTCCATCCAGGCCATTTCGTCCAGCAAATAAACATTCTGGCTGTACTGCAAAGATGGCTGCATCCCAGGAGGAGATCCTGGACCTCCTGGTCTGGAAGGAGCCCACCAGCACTCTCCCAGCCAGTGCTGACAGGGCATCCTTGGGACCCTCTGCTTGGGACCTTGAGTGCTTCCTGCAATTCTTTTTAACTAAAGAAATGTCTGAAGATAGAAGCTGCAGGTGGGCATTTGGGGGTCTTCTAAGAACTTTACTCCTTCTGGTGCTCATTTTCTCCTTGAAGCCAAGTCCCCACAATGCCACTGAGCCTGTTACCCTGGCTGGGTGACACTGCTGACAGGGTGTGCAAAGATAGGCTTCCCTCTGCACAGGCAAAGAGGAGGGGAGCCATCTCTTTAAGAAATGGATTCAGTTCTCAGCAAACCCATTTATTTTTAGTGCCCTCCAAAGTGTGCTCAATTTTGGAGAAGAAATGAAGCAAAAGCAGTAATTCTGAATAATTTAGGGAATAGAGTTTTGGGGCTGTAGTAAGTAAGTGGCTTTGCTATGCTGGGGCAGGGGCTGGAGGAATGCAGGGCTCACTAATAACATGCAGCCGATTTAGGCATGGGCAGAGGTAAATCAGCGAGAAAGCCTCTGCAGGGAAGAGGGAAATATCCCTGTGGCCATAAAGCAAAGGCACCCATGCGAAGGAAAAGAAGGAAAATAGCCTGGTGAGCGATGGCTCAGCTGGATCCCCGCCGCCTCGGGAGAGCTGCCCGACAAAGGGATGAATATGCAAACGAGGTGGGACATTCACCGATGGAATTAAACGGCTCTCCTGCTAACCGGCTTTGACTGCTCGATACCCAGCTGCCTGCACGATCCCCCTGAGAGCCCTTCCTGGCACGGGGCAGCACGCTGGCCCCTCGGGCCCTTGGCTCACTCCGTGTCACCTTTCTGTGCCCCAGGAACGCTCAGCAGGCACGGCCCAGCTGCTCCACCTGGCCCAGCACGGCTCAGGGCTGGGGTGTGCAGGATGCTGGACCAACGCTGCTCTGCAGCTTTGACGCCAGGGGGATGGAAACCTTATCCTGCCGTGGATAATGGATATCCCAGTGCTCACACTGCAGCAGGACATCAGCAGAGATCCTTCACCACAGCCTGGGCCCAGCCCAGGTGCCCATTTGCATCCTGTCCCCATTTCCCTGGCAGCGTGGGGATGCTCCCACTGCCTCCATGCACTGCTGGGTGATCTCTTCCCCACTTTTATCTACACTGAGCTGGAGCATTCCAGCCCACTCCATGCTATCACTGCTTCCCACTCACCAAGGAAAAAGGCTGAGGTCTTTCTAGTTTAACTTACTGGAGCATATTTCATGGTGATTTAATTATTATGGACCTCACTGGGACCAAATTCTCTTTTTTTTTTAATTCTAAGGCACAATTGAGATGGTGAAGAAAACTGCACTCAGTTAAGAATCAGTCACCAAAGACATCCATGAATCTACCTGCCAAAATTTTACAGGAAAAACTGTGTTTTCCTCTTAACACAAAAATAGATGCATAACTACCACAGAAGCTCATCCTGTTTCAAAACAAAAGCAAAATTTCTTGTTCCTGTGTTGCTGCTTCAAAGATTCTGTCACAGCCAACTGCAGAATTACAAACTGCAAACACAGTGCTGGGATCTGTCCTCAGAGCAGGCTTTACACCCAGTAAGGGTCTTCGGCTTCCTGGCTGAGCCAGGGGAAGCTGAGGAGACAAGCAAAGGAAACACTGAATTCCAGCCTCCTGCCAAGGTTTAGGGAAAAAGGAGCAGCACAGCGCTGTGCAAGGCTATTTTAGAACAGAAAAGTTTTACATCTATGCCCAATGAATATTAAACAGCCACACGCTTCAGCTCTGCCGCCTGCGCCCGGCGCCGCGTGAGCAGATTTAATTTCTCCTCACGGAGAGGAGCAGACCTACACCCAGATTTTCATGCATGTGCCTTAGGGGTGAACGGGGTGTGAAGGGTGAGCCTGAGTCTCCTCTGCCAGGAGGAGATCCCTTCAGCAACCACTCAGAACTGGAAAAACGAGGAGACGTTAAGGAGAAGCTGGCAGTGCAGGCAGGGTTTTTGTAGACTGACGTGGAAAAGCTGCCAGCTCGCTGGGAACTTCATGTAAACCTCCCTGGGCTTTCACATCTACTTGCAGATCCGAGAGAGGTGTCAGGTGAAACAATAAGGATGAGATGGAGAAGGAAACAGTACACAAGGTGGGAGCAAGGCATGGCTGGGGCACTCAGTATTCCAGGTGAGGTGGGACCAGGGCTCTCAGGGGCTCAGGCATCTCTATTCAGTTACCTTCCCCTTCAGACAAAATGCTGAATTAACCCTGTAGGAAACAACAGCAAAATAAACAGAGCCTGTGTGCAAACACCCAGGAATGTTTCATGAAAACAGCTCCATGCAGAGGCATCGTGCTGGTTTTTGTCCTCAGCCTTTGATTTTGACACAGACTGTGCCCTGCTTGCCCCCAGCCCCCACCACTGCTCTCACCTGTGGAGCCATCCAGGCCAACCCTGGTCCTGGGCACTTTTTCTGGAAGCATCCTCCTCCACAGGCGAGTCTCCTCACGGCGCCCAGGGGTCTGCAGGAACAGCCCTCGAGGCTGCAGAGCTCACACTCCTCGCCGTGGGCAGGGATGCTCTCCACAGCCTGCATCCCGCTCCTCCTGCTGCTGCCCTTGCTCCAGCCCTGCCCCGACAGTCCTGCCAGCACCCACAGAGCCTGCATGGCTCCACACAGCCCGGGAAGGGCTGCTGAGCTCTGGAAATGGCCCGTGGGAACCCCTCCTCGAGCCTCTCTTGGACCCCAGGAGTGAGCTGGGCTGGCTGATGCTGGCAGCAGCTCTCTGGGGTGGGATCCTTCACTGTGCTCTCCCACAGGGCTGGCACACAGCACTGAAAAATCGCTGCCTTTTCGTCCAGGGCTTTGTCCACTCTGTCACAGCCTCGGGGGTCCCTGAGTGAAGTTCTTCTCTTCCCTTATATGGACCAGTAAATGCTGCTGTAAAGATGGTTTCTAAGGGTGCCTGGTCCCAGAGGGGTCCCAGTGCTGGGACACACAGGGTGGTAGGACTCCCAGGGATGCTCCAGTGGCTGCCAGCCTCCCCAGCAAGCCAAGGCAGAGGATGGCTTCCTGCACCAGCGCTGCCTTCACCACTGAATCTCTCAGCCTGTGCAAACCTCTCGTGGCTCTGTCCCATCCGTGGCCAGGGACAGAGACAGCACCGTCCCCTCTGCTCCCATCTGCCAGTGCATTAAGAAAATGAGAGCTGATTAAAGTCCATCCCCTCCTGAGCACCATTGGTCCCCAGCAAATTGCTGACACCACCGATTTAGGGGCAGTGGCAGACAGGTGGACTTCCCTCTGTCCACAGACATCCAGCTTTAGATGGGTTTGGGGTTGCTTGGGTCTGAGCGTTTCCTGTGGTCAGAAGAAGTGATTTAATTGCAGAAAATGAATGTGTTAATTTGGTTTTCTTTTCTTCTATTGCCTGTTAAAAGGTTGATTCAGGCAGTGCCTCTCCTTGGAGCCCTGCTCCTCCATTGCACACCACGCAAGGATGTGGGGATGGGATGGGAAGGAGCTTCTGTGTGCCCACAGCACCCCATTAGCCCACAGCTGGAAGGCCCCTGTAGCACCAAAAACTCTCCTGTTTCTCAAGGCAGGCCAGCTGGAAAGCCCCATTTCCCTCCCAATTAATCTCCACCTGCCAGCACTTTCTAGAAGGCATTAAGAACATTGAAACTGGGGAGATTTGCAAAATAAACAGCGATCAAACGCAAAGCCCCGGGTTCCTGCTCCGAGGGTGTCTGCCAAGACACACAGATCGTATCAGGCTAATTTACAAAAGGAAAACCGCCCTAATTAGTGTTAAGGAAAGCACTTTAATGAGAAGAGCATTAGTGCAAAAAGCAAGAGTGCCAAGAGGTCAAGCTGTTCCTAATGCCAGAAAAACAGGAAATGGGGCATAGCTGATCTCTGCCCACCCAAGCCGCAGCCCCATTTTCTCATTTTTAAAGTAATATCTCAGGCTATTAGTGAGGAATTTATAAACCCCAGATCCTAATGCCAGTGCGGGGCAGAGCCCCCGTAGGCAACGAGCTCTGATCATCGCGGTGCCGGGTGTGGAGAGGGCTCCTTGCAGCCACCTGCCCTCCCTCTGGGGCAGAGCGATGGATGTGTGGAGTTTGCCCTGGGAAGGGACGAGAAGAAGCCCGGTCAGTGCCACAGCCCCCTCGCCGCGGCTCTGGCGGGGGCCAGTAACCAGAGCAGCGGAGGGATTCGCACGTGATATCGGTATTTCTGCAGCACAAAAGAGCCTCTTATCTAGGATGAGTAACTGGTCTGGCTGGTCTTCATTCCTCTGGTCATTGCTCAGGCAGAGCACCGTGGGGCAGCTCATGTGATGCTCACCATGGGGTAAATTCGGAGCACCCGCGTGAGGCTCACGCTGGGACACATCCAGAGCATCCCTGGGGAGACACACGGGAGCTCCGGGGTGCCCTGGATGCTCGCACAGCCCCGCTGCAGCGGTGGGAGGCAGAGCCAGCCCTCCCCACTTGTGCAGATGAAGCTGGGAGGGAGGCAGGGGCCGTCCCGTCGAGCTCGGGTTTGCAAAAGGAGCATCTGCAAACCGTGTGGAGCAATTTGGGCCATGCTGGTTGTCCCCAGGATGTCACAGCCCAGAGCTGGCAGGGGTGTTCCCTTGGCATCCCCACAACCCGATTTATCTCACTTCTCCAGTTGTTTACATTTCTTCTCAAATCCCTTCCAATTTATCCAAGAAAATGGTTTTGAGACTTTAACTGTTCGATTTCCAGCTCTTCTCACACATCAAGTGACTTCTAAAAGCAGGGGAAACAGCATGAGAGAACACAGGTTTCTAGGCTTCAGTTCTTCAGATGATCAAACCCAGCTCACTGATATTGCACAGATCTCCCTTAGACATTTACCCTGGGGCATCATGAACCAAAGTGGGTAAGTTCCATCCCAAAACCAGGGTGGGTAAATGAGGAAAGAATGAGAAAGGAAAAGGTCATGGAGCCTGAGTTCAGCCTAAACTGCTGCTAACAGGTGCTGCTGAGGGCATCCATAGGTCTGTGAAACTCTGTGTGGCCCCTTCCCAAAAGGTGGCCTGGCATTTTTTCAGGGTGTTAACTCCAGTGGGGCCATCACTGCACTGAAAAGGAGCTGTGTGCTCAGAGCAGAGAAAACCAGACTTGATTAACTCCATTTTAGGGGAAGGTAAAAGGGATTCAAAGAGATTTACATGCAAGTGTCACTAAAAGCAGAGCTACACAAAGGAAAAAAATATATATAGACAGAAAAAGTGGGTTACAGACTGCTCCCAGAGCCAGGAGTGTGTCCTGCTGGTTAAGGTCTGCAGGTTTCAAGGTTGAAGTGCCTAATTTTATTTCAAGCTTTCTAATTAAACACCATTTAACTGGGCTTTCCATTTATCCTGCAATTTCTTTCTGGACCTGAGTCTAATCCCCAAACCTGCTTATTTGCTTTTACTTTCGTTACAACCTTATCAGTGATTAACCTGCAATTGTACTTAATCTTTTTAAAAGATTTCTCTGGCTATAAATACAGAGAAGCTCCCTGCCCTGTTTATGTCCAGGGGAAAACAACCTCCTCCATTGTCAGATGTCTGTGGTGGGTTATGCTCTTCCTTCTGACAGCTGATTTTTCTAAGGGAAGACATTTATCTTCTCTAACTTCATACAGAACATCCAATCAGTATCAGTTCTCTGAAAGACACAGGCCACAAGAAATATGAATACACCCCCAGAATGAAAAAATTAATTACTTATATAAAAATACAAACAGTATATATAAAGCCTCCAGTAAAGATGCTACTGGTGACAAGGAGGCAAAACCTACCACATTCCTACAGCTCCAACAAGCTCTGCTTCTTCCTCCAGCACTTCTCTATTCCACTTCTGTCACTAAAAAGCAGCAACAGCTAAAATATCACTGCAAGAAGACCTGGTTTCTATGGCAATGAGCAGCTGCCTGTCAGGATTCCCCGAGTACTGCATTAATATTGTGAGAGGATCTCACAATCAGATCGACCCAGGGCTTGAGGACATCAAGTGGAATGAGCAAAAGCTAATAAGAAATGCAGTAAAGGTACCTGGAGTGTTACCAAATCCATCAGGAGAGTTCCAAGGGCAGTGGAAGGAACACCAAGTGATGACATTTATTGGAACCAGTGCAAAGGAAGCTCATTGCAGATAGAGCAGAACTGGTAAATGAATGGAATTTAAAAGTTCAGCAGAAGAAAGCCAATCCATGGCAACCCCTAAAACAAAAGGCACTGAAGTCTCTGTCCTCTGTCATCTCTAGATAGACCTGCAGAGCTCAGGACTAAATAGACCTGAGCTCAACTCCCCAGCCCAGCCTGTAAGCATAGCCCTACCTTGACCTTAATTATTACCTGGAGAATAATCTCTCCAAAGAACTAAAGCCATAAAGAGATCACAGAGAAGGATAATTTCAGATGTTCCTATGGTTCCAGAATTACCAGTTGTGTATCCACCACCATCTCATGGTGCATGTTGAAAACTAAGAACTTCAAGCAATCTTTGCTATATAAGAAAGGGGTTTTTTGCCTCCTTTTGGTGGTTAAAAGCAAATTACAATTCTACTACCAGTATTTATGTGGCCTCTGAGCCTCTCAATTATTTATTGTGAAATCTGAACTGCATGTGAGGATTTTCTGGCTCTGTCAGGGCATGAGTGAGGAAGAAGTTGAAAAAGAGCTGGAATGTTGAAATGAATCCACAGCAAATGAATGGTAATCTACATGGTGTTTATTGTAGATACAGTGAATTATGAAAGCCAGTGAATTATGAAAGCAATTACAGCACACTATTTATTTAAATGCTTTTTCTAAACAGTATTAAATCATAGCAGCAAATCAGAGCCCTAGTTTGATTCTTGCACGTTTCCTGGTTTGATTATATAAATATTTAAAGAGTGCAAAAAAAAAAAAAAAGAAAAAACAACTTTGCACTGCCCACAAAAATCTTCTATCCAGCAGGAAACCCCTTGCAAAAGATGGAGGATGAGAAATATTCAGGGAGGTTTGGGTGAGTGCAGGCTCTCCCCTGCAATGTGACAGCTTCAGACCCTCCTGCAGGATAGTGGAGCTCATTAATTTGTTTAAAAGAAACAAGCCATTGTTAATTAATGCTAACATCTATTCTGGTGGGGTTTTTTGTTTGGTTTTGTGGGTTCTTTTATGCCACAGAAACCCATACATTTTGCAAGAGAGGGGAAAAAAGGAGATCCCAAAGGAGGTGAAGGTCAGCCCCGGGCTGCTGATGGGAAGAGGGATCAGCCAGGGGGTGACACCACCCTGCACGAAGGGCCAGACCTGTGGAACCTGCAGCACTGCTCACAGCATCTGCTGAACACCTCACCAGTGCCTTGGCCAGGTGACTGCAGGGGCTGCTCCCTGCAGCAAAACCTGCCCCAACTTTTCCTCCAGAGGATGGCAGGGGCTCCTCTCAATGGAGCCAGTGGTGCTGTGGGGATGTGGACAGCCAAAAACGTGGGGAGGAGCTGCAAAACTCAGTCCAGCACCGCCTCATGCACTGCTTCTCACCACCTCTCAGCTCAGCAGCAGCTGGCCCTGCTGGGTGCTGGGTTTGAGGAGGATGAGGAAGGGCCTGGTGGTGCTGGAAGGAGCTGGGACACCTTGAGCCATCAGCTGGCTGCTGACCAGATGTTGGCCTTGCCCTCCACACCCGGTCCCAGCACAGCTGGCAGAGACACAGCTGGAAACTGGCTGCTGGAAATGTGGACGTCACTGGGGCCCAGCAATGAGTGCAGGGGAGCTCCTGCATTGCTTGTGCACTCTTGTTGGCACATCAGAGGCTCTGAGCTGGCTCTGAAACACTGTCTGGGAGAGGAGAGCAGCACTTACTGCGCTTCTCTTTCCCCTCCCAGCTGGGAACCAACTCAGCCTGTCCCTTCCTGCTCTCTGTTTATCCCTCCCAGTAGTGGCAGCATGGAAAAATCCTAAGGCTGGAAAGGAACTCCAGGAACCATCTCATCCAGGATTGTGCTTCTCTATCCTTTAGAGAAGCTCATCAGACCTCTCCATAAGAGCCCACAGGAATGGAGGTGGACAGGGTGGCCCAGGGTGGACAGATGGCAAGAATTCTTCCCAGTGGCAAAGCCAAGGTGGTCTTGGCACCACGCAGGGACCCCCAAGCATCTGGCAGTCTGTGCACTCGGGGACAGAGCTTGGCTTTCTCATGACAGCTTGGTTTGCTCCATGCTTGCCCTGTGAGCATAGTCCACATCCTTTTTGGATGAATCACTCCCCACTGCTGCTGTCAACCTTGAGCCCAACAGAGAAACCTTGTTGTTTTTTTTCCCTTGGCTGTTTCTAGCCAAGCAGTGACTCAGCTGTCAGAGGTGAATAACTCTTCATGCTTTGTCTGAACACTCATTAACCATCCAGAGCCATAAAAAGCAAATTTTCCATAGCTCTCCCTCCACAAGGCTGGATTTCAAAGCAAGAGGGCTGGCCTGAGATTTAGTGGGAAATTCATAAAGGTGCTCAATAGATCTGCAGAGCACAGAAACTTTATATGGTTCTGGGTCAAATGGCAGAGGGTTTTATCAGCAGTGATTGAGGGTCTGGGCAGAAAAGAGAGGCAGATCCTACTCACAGCACATAGCAAAGCCTACAGCCACTGCATGGAAATCATTAACAACAAAAATCTGCTACCCCAGGCATTTGCCTGACTCCTACGCCTGCCCTGGGACCTGCTGCTGTTTCATTTCTCTTCTTTTTTTTCATCTTTCTCTGAAATCTCAGCAGCAAGGATTTCCTCATCTTCTTTTGCTGTGGAAATCACACGAATGGTGACTGAATGATCAGAAGATTCTGAGGATATTTCTTCTCCCAGGCGGGTTTGTGCTCTGTGGGATGTGACAGGAGATCTCTGGTGCACTGGTGATTTTGGTGGTGCTGGACTGACACTGGAACCCTGCAACAAAAAGCAAAAAAAGAGGCAAAAGCAACTTTAGCAGATCCTTGCCCATTACCCCTAACATGGCAAAGCTGGGCAGGTGTTCTCTGATTCCACCACAGGATCTCTTCATGCTGCCAGAAATGCTCCCTGCACGAGGGGCAGCTGGATTGTATCCTGCATGTCTTGAGAAACACAGAGAGAGGAGCACAACAGAGCTGTCTCACACCTCCTGCACCAACTCTTGCTTTGCTGCTGAAGCTTCTGGAGGGGCTGATCTTGGCCAAACTCGGCAGTAGTGCTGTTGTGAGGGAGCAGTCCCAAACTGCCCTGACTTCCCTTAGAGAGGAGCCTTAGAAGCCTGTCCCATGATGTGCCATGGGGAGGGATGTTAGCAGGGTCCTGCTCACCCTTTACTGGGGCTTATTCCCAATATATGCACCCTCCAGCAACTGGGCTTGTTCTCCCTCATCCAGAGCCCTCAGTGCCACTGTTCACTGCTGCTGTTAACTGGTTATGAATTAATGTGAAACACCACATTGTTTGAAGGCTCTTGTGCCTCTGAAGGACTGCAGAAATGCAGCTATGCTTGGCATCAACCTGGTGTTTACCCAGCCTCAAGGCCAGCACACTCCCTATCAGCTCCTCCTTCCCCTCCCTCTGCACATCCAGATGTGATAAGTGTGCGTGGCTCCATGCTGAGAACAGGGACAACAAGGTCTGCAGGGAGACAAAATTTTCCTTACAAGCTTAGTTGAGACAGTTGGAAGAAAAAAGGGGGGGAAAGGACAGGGCCCTTTTCCTACTCAGCTGCTCAGGACAAAAGGGCAGGGAGTTCATGCAGAAGTGGCAGGATGGCATTGCCTGCTGCAGGGACCTCTGCCCCAGCCACATGGGGAAAGCACTGAAACATCAGCTGTGGGTGCTGGGTGTGCCTGCCAGTACATGGAATAATTACGAGGGGCTCTGTCTCTGCAGGATGGAAGAGACATTCATTCATCTGTGGCTGTAGCCCAGCTAGTAATTAGACTCAGGCTTAGCACAGATAGGCAAAAATTTCATGTATTTCCCTTTTGTGTAGCAAACCAAGCCCCCGGGGGACACTGGCATTCCCCCAAAGGCCAGTGCAAGATGTTGGGTCGCCCCTTCCTGTCTGCCCACGCTTTGACAGACCCCAGTGTCCTGAGCTCAGTGCTTTAAGGCACCTTAACCAACCCAGAGCTGCTGGGGAGAGCAGACTGGGCACCCACGGAAGCCGCATTGCCCCGCTCCCCGTGCTGACCTGCGCCTCCCGCAGCGCCTTCAGCTCCCTCAGCCTCCAGCGGAGCCGCCCCAGGGCCCCTCTGCCCCCCATCCTCCCCGTGGCAGCCAGGGCAGCCTTGAACAGCTTTGGGGTGTCAGCTTCTGGGGGGATGATCAGTGCCTCGCCGGGGCCTCCCTTCTCGTCTTTGGGTTTGTTGTTGCTTTTCAGCATTTTCCTACAGCACGGAAAGGGAGAGGCGATGTCAGCCCGGGCACACGCTCTACTGCCGGGATTTTATAGCGCAGAGAAGCCAGGCGTTAAAAGGTCAAGGATTTTTATACACCTTAGGGAGGACAGAGCAACAAATCAAAGCAACGCTAAAAACTAAACCGACTCTTTTCGTGGATCTTTTAAACGGAGGCGCTTTGGCCGCGCTCGCTGCCCGGCTCCACCCGCCCCGAGAGGCGAAGGTTCGCAGCCGGAGCTGCCCAGCCCAGCCCAGCCCAGCCCAGCCCAGCCCAGCCCAGCGGCGGGGGCCGGGTGCCCTCTGCCGAGGGCCGGCAGCTCCAGCCCGGGCTGGGAGCCGCCTCCGGCAGCGGGAGCTTTCCCAGGGCTCACACAGACAGAAAACTCCCCCGAGACTGCGAAGCCCGGGCTCTGCTGTTTTTAAACCCCCGCAGGTCAGAAAGCAGCAGCCCGGCACGCACTTGGCCTTCTTACGCAGCAGCTTCTGGGACTCGGGGTAATGCACCAAAATCTCGTTCAAGTCCTTCTTGTCCAAAATAAAAAGGTTGGCGAAGCCATGAGCCACGACGTTTGCTGTCCGGCGATTTCCCCCTCCTGCTGCCAGCAAGCTGGGAGGGACAATGCAAGCCATCAGCACCTCTGCTCACAGGCTCAGAACATCAAATCTCCTTTACATATCTCCATCTCTCTCTTTCAGGGGACTCAGGGTTTAATTTTCACTCCTGATGGAATTTATCATGCACCATTTTTAAAGAATGTTAAAGAGAAACGCTGCATGGAGCACTATATAAAAAATTATTTGTGGGTTTGAAGGGTTAAATATTGCATTTTACACCAGTCTGGTGTTTGCTGGGTTGTGGGGAGGCAGCAGTATTGCTGTGTTACCAGCTGGTACAGGGCTTTCCAAGCCCATGAAAGGGGTGGATTAATGACTGGGAGACTGTATTTGTGAAACACCTTTTCTGATCAATTTTCCCATTCCTCCATCCATATTCCTCTGTTTATCATCCCCAGCTCCCCAGGCAGGAGACAACATGATGACAAAAAACAGCAGGAAAGCTGTAATTTGTGTATCAGCTGCTGCCCAGTGCTCATGGCTCTCAGTCACAGAGATTAATTTGGATGCTGCTGATCCTTCCACTTCCCACCCTCCTCACACAGCACCCACAAGCTGCATTTCCCTGGCTCCCTGAAAATCCATCACTCACCTGATTTCTCCAAAGACAGACCCAGCTTTCAGAGTCACCAGCACAGATTTGCCGTCGGCTCCCCCCAGCACCTGCACTTGTCCCGCCTGGATGATGTACATCTCACGGCCTATTTCTCCCTGTGGTGGACAGAGGAGCTGGGTGGGATGCCCAGAAACAGACAGGCTTTATGGATGCCCTAAGCAACATCTTGCTGGAAACCCCCAAGATCATGTTGCTCTCTCTAAGCTCCCAAAATGACTTGACAGTGCTCACCCCTGAGCATCCTCATCTAAACATCCCAAACACACGAGCTTTCCCCTGCTCTCCTGCTGCTCAGAGCTGCAGCAGAAGAGGTCAGTCTTTGTAAAAAACCAGCTGCAACCAAGGATGTTTTTGCTCCAAATTCCCTCTCTGTGAAGATGAGCCAGGCCTGGCTTTCCCTGGTGCCCTGCACAGCCTGGCCATGACTCCGAGCACCTCGTTACCTTCTTGCACACGTAGTCGTTGGGCAGGTAGACCACTGATCTGAGCCTCTTCAGCATGTCAAAGATCATCTGTCTGTCACAGCCCTGAGCCCAAACAGAGCCAAAACATGCCAGCATTAGTCTGTGCCCTGTGCTGGCGTGGCAGGCTGTGCCAGCAGGGCCTGTGCTGCAGAGGGTACCTGGAAAAGGGCCACTTTGCTCACGATGTTGTAGTTCACGTCGATGGCGATGTCCAGCCTCATCTTGTCTGGCAGCTGCACCAGCAGCTCTGACTCATCTGTGAGACAAAGCAGAGAAGTGGCTGCTTCCAACACTTGATCCATGAGGGTGTCCCTCATGTGGCAGTGGGAAAGCAATCCATGTTCTGGTGGCAGATGGCAGGACCCAGCTCACACAGAAAGGTCTCCTCCAGCCCTCTGCCCACCCAGCAACCTGCAGGTCTAAACCTGAAGTGTGATGGAAAATCACCCTTTGCATTATCCCTGCCCTGATGGCTCTCAGAGACAGACTAAGTCAGCATTTTTCTTGTCCAGGAGGGTGGCCACAGAGGTCCTGGTCCTGCCTGATGACTTACTGGTAAGGTGAGCTGGTGGCTTTGCTGCTGGGCACCCTCTGACCAGCAATTCACAGTCACTGCCCTCTCTCCAGGGCACGTGGGACACTGGACTCAGTGTGTTGTGAGTGATGCCAAGTCACCAAAGTGACTGGCAGTCTGGAAACTCTACAGGTGGGCAAACAAGCCCCTACACTGAAGAGTAAAACAAGCCCCCCTCCAGCCCCAAACTGCAGTGCTGCTCGACAGGAACATTTCAGCTCTGCAGAGCAACCACAGCAAAACACGAGAGTCAAGCACTGACCCTTGGAGGGGCTGGATCTCACCTAGCATGCCTTGGGAGTGCCAGGTGTACTCATACCACGTCTTCACCCGGTTCTGAACAGTTCTGGGGATCTTGTAGAAGTTCATGTATTTAATGGTGCTGTCCATGCAGCTCCGATAGTAAGTTTGCCCTGCAGTAGCAGCACCGACCACGTCTCTCATCTGAATGGAAGAGGTGGAGGAGAACTTTAAGTTGCTGTCACTTATCCATCAGCAGGTTAAGCGTGTAAGCCAAGCCCTAACAGCATCTGCCAAATCCTTTTTGTCTTGCACCAATGCTGAGCAAGTCTTCCCATGGGGAAGACAAACCTGGAGAAGCAAACCCGTGGATCAACCCCACCAAAACCATCCCCACTCGAGGCTGGGACCCCCCTGATTCCCACTCACCTGCCCTATCATGACAGAGAAAGCAAAGACGCCTGTGAAGTAGTTGAGCAGCTGGAAGATGATCTCAAACAGTGTCTTGGGGTCTGGCAGGCCCCCGATGGTGATGAGGGTTTTGACTGCCCAGTAGTAGCAGCGGATGTAGCTGGGAGGAGAGGAGGAGAAGAGGAGAGGAGGCAGCTCTGAAGGCATTTTTGTTTCACCCCTCAGCACTGAGCTCATGGCCATGGCAAGCCAGAGCCTGCTGGGAGTAATTATGGATGACAAAGGGAAAAACTGAAGGGCTTCAGACTCCTCACCACACCTGCAGGTGCTTCTGGAGATGCTACAGGAGCAGGGGGACCTTTGGTCCCTCCAGGAACCTCCACTTGGGAGGCTCAGCTGCTCTAGTTAGTCCTGTTTTCTGCTCCTTACAGCTCCACTGCCATAAGCCAGCAGCACAATTTCAGCAACTTTTACACTTTTAGAAATCATCAGAGGAAAAAACGGGTTTCTGAGCAAATTATTGGCATGGGATTTAGGAGATTTCAAGTGAATTCCTGGTTCCCTGGTCTTGGGCATTCCCCTGGGTGTTTTGTTTCTGCCTGGAGATAGACACAGGTTTGTATATCATGCAAAATAACTCTCTTGCAGCAACAGTAACACAGGCGTGGGCATTCAGCTTGTGAGCCAAGGACTCTGCCTGTGGCATCGACCTCTGACAGCACAGTGGACATTTAACACATGTGCTGCCATGGTGAGGGGAAGGGCTGGCCACTGTGTCCATCTCACAGCCTGGTGGTGAGGGCACTGGGCTGGTCTGAGCAGCCTGACACAGGGCACAGGGACACACAGTGTCACTCCTCCATCCCAACCTGGCAGCAGGTCAACACAGAAACTGGATTCATACCTCGATCCTGCTTGGCCAGGGAGCATCCCTTTGCTTCCCAGCACCAGGATCCCACTTTTCCAGCCATTTCAGCCTGCCACTGCTTTCCACCTCTGCCCAGCTGCAGCCTCTTCACCCTGCAGCACTGTGTATTACTGCACATCCCATCCCTCCTGTCCTTGTCGTTCTCCCTGGCTCCACATCTTCTCCTGGCACTCCCAGGCCTTTGCTTCAGGGGTTTTTATGAATCCAGCTGCACCCCAACACCTCCCCTGTTGCTGCAGCTCGTTGCAGCAGGCTGTGCTGTGTGACACCCCCAGCCCTGGCTTGTACCTGTTTCCTTCCCCATCATAGACCCAGGTGGTGGAGCCCAGCCCCTCGTAGGCTGAGGCCCAGTAGTAGAGGCAGGAGTTCACGTGCAGGCTGTACAGTAAGTAGGCAGTGGTCCGAATCACTCTGCAGAAAAAGCCAGGAGAGAGCAGCAAGGGAGATGATGTGTCTGATGGAGAAAGGAGTCAGGTTCCCCCTGCTGTCAGTGGAGCCTGGAAGTGATGACCATGCAGGTCCTGCCAATGCTGGAATCACAGAGCCCCCCAACGCTGCTGCTGCCGCCTCCCACAGCTCTGCAGCTCCAGAAGTGCCAGAAAATGCACTTTATCTGCTGATGGCTCCTCTTCACTGCCAGCACCCCTCTCCCTGTGGGTGGGACAGAGGCTCTGGGGCCCCCATGTCCCACTGCATCAGCCAAAGTCCATGTCAGCCAGGGATAGCAGGGGAATAAATCAGGGACCCAGAACAAGTGCAGAACAAAGTGAACCTTCCTCCCCAGTGGCAAACAGCAGTTCCATGCTCCCCCCTTCCCCCCTGCCCCTCACCTGTAGATGTATGCCTTGGTCAGGATGGCCTCCAGGCGGTTGTTGAACTCGAAGAAGGCCATGTACTGGGAGGAGAAGGAGAGTTGCACGTTGCAGGTTCCCTGTTGGGAGAGCCACCTCCCCATAAACCCCCCCTGCCCCTCCATTTCCCTCCTGCAGCCCCTCTGCAGCGTGGACTGGCACAGACAGATTTGTCCCCATCCATAAGTGCCCTTCTAGTCAAATGTGAGTAGTTTAGGATGGAAATGAAGTGTTTGACCAACAGCCCTGCAAAGCCTTTGGGACAAAACTTCCCTCCATTTTATAATCCTCCTGTCATCATCAGTGAGTACCACAAGCCACAGCTCTCCCCAGCTGCACAGGACTCTCCACATCCACTGGAGCTGCTGTTGTGCCTGGTTCTGTGAGCTCTGACTCACCTTCAGACAGCGAGGGAAGCGCAGGAGGGGGTTGACACCAACTTTGAAGTAGAAGAAATCCAGGGGCAGGAGGCACAGCACATCCATCTGAAATCCACACAGGGAGAAACCCTTGTGGGGACTGCAGGAGGTCTGGGGTGGGGCTGCAGCCCACAGGGCAGATTAAAGACTCAGATGAATGAAGAAAGTTCTGACAAACCTTAAAGCGCTGTGATCGCAGGTAGTTCTCTTTCATGGCCTTTTTGTCAGTCTGGTCGGGAACAGGAAGGAGAGAGAGAGGAATATTGATTACTGCTTAGAAAAAGGAGAGCTAGGGCCAACATGGTCATGCCTGGCTTTCCTCCTCTGCACCACAGCAGGGAAGATGCTCCCTTTGTGCCTGGAAAGGGAGCAGAGCAAGCAGAGAAGACCTGGCTGAATGCCATCTTCCCATCCTACCTTGGGACATCCTGTGTCGATTTTGCATCCCAGAAAAAGTAGTGCCAGCACCACATAAACCAGTATTTGCTGGGAAAACTGCCTGTCTGAGCATCTGCATGGCCATGGGAAGGCTGTACCCTCAAGGTGTGCTTTTTCCCAGTTTGTTTAATTGAATATGGAAATGAAATCAAGGGTTTCCCTTATCTCAGGCATGTGATCTGTGAGTTCAGATTGCAATTGCTAATGCCTCCTGCCTGGCGTGCTCCTGAACATGATCCCCAGAGTTTGTTACACCCCTGCCCGAGGTTGGCACCACACAGCTGTGCCAGGGCCACCCAATGAGCACCTCACCACGGGCAGAACCTCCCCATGGAGCAGCACCCTGCAGGCATCCCTACCCAGGAACAGGGCTACCACAGACCACACTCTGAGAGTCCTGTGGTCTCTGAGAGTGGACAGAGCCCTGATGGCCACAGCTGTGGTGGGAGAGCTTGGAGAGCTTGAGTGGGAGGTCAGAGAGCAGCAGCAGCCGTGTCACTCGGGGTGATGGGGACGAGAGGTGCCCTCAGCTGGTCCCCACTGGTGGATCAGTGCCCTCACTCACGATGATGTCTCCCCCCTGAACAAACTGCAGCCGGGTCTGAAAGACGAGGATGTCCAGCAGGTAAATGAGGTCACAGAGGTAGTCCACCAGCAGCCAGCAGTGGATGTTGGCTGGAGTCTGGTAGGGGAAAGCCCAGCGCACAGGGATCAACCAGCAGTTCCAGTTCCAGGCCATGACAACGAAGAACAGCCACAGCACATACATCAGATCTGCACACAGGGAACAGCACCACAGTCAGCTGGGCAGACACCCCTCCTCTGCGTGAATCAGCTGCACAGAGGGGTTTCCATGCCCTGACCTGCCCTCAGCACAACAGGAAGACCTGCAGGAAGTCTCTTGGTGACAATGTTTAATTACAGCTGTGCTCTGGCACAGGGTGAACACCCCTGGTCACAAAACACACCCCCTTTACCAGAAAGCTTCTTCTAACTTTGCCCATTCAGCTGTATTCACTTTTGCTTTGCTCCCACAACTCCAGCTTCCCTGTTTTGCTTTCTCCCCTCCTGCCACACTGAACTGGTGGCCAGCTGAGCTCAGGGGCTTCCAAAGGACTGAGGAATATGAAAGACTAAGGAAAGAGCTGGGATTCTGTGGGGTGGCCACAAGGCAGTGGAATCTTCTTTTGTGACTTTAATTTGTCTGGGGGATATTCACACCACAGAGAAAGCAGAATGCCTAGTCATGCTCCTGACATCCACAGCTGGAAGTATTTAGGAAAGCCTGTGCCTTGCAGAGGAATTTAAAATGCTGGGTTTTAATGAAAACTAAGTTGCTTCTTGCCTGTTTACACCTCCTCCCCTCCTCCCCCTCTCTCCCCCAGTCCCACCAGCTTGCCCCCAGCCCAGGCACGAGGCTGTGCTGCATCACTCACTGGTGAGGGGGTCGATGCTGCTGGGGAACCGGTAGCTCCTCAGGCGGTCCAGCCAGGGCCGGTACTTGAACGTGCAGCACAGCATCTCGCAGTAGTGGTCATCCCCCAGGGGCTTGTCCCCCTCCAGCCCCCCTCCTGGGGCAGGCACCGGTGCTGCTGCAGCTGCTGGCTTGGTGGGAGCTGGGAGAGGCCACACAGTTATTTCAAAGGGCAGAAAAATCTTCTTACTGCAGTTTGGTTTAAGGTCTTTAAACTGTTAATAAAACAGCTGCCTCGCAGAGAACACAGCGTGTGTGGGGACCCGCCAGGGAAACACCCCCAGCCCCACCTGAACTCACATGCCACGGGGCTCTCATCATCTGAGGTGACATCAGGGTCAATCAGCTTCTCCTTCACCTTCTCAGTCCTCTCCTTGAAGAGCCTCACCAGCTCCTGGAGCCGGCTGTTGATGATGGCACTGCTCAGGCTCGTGGCCGAGCCGAGGCGCTCGGGCAGGCTGTGGGGAGACCAGCAGGCCTTTCATGAAGGAAGGAAAGCCCAGGGCAGGTTCATGGGGTCACAGAATCCTGGAATGGTTTGGGGTAGAAGAGACCTTAAAGGCCATCTCATTCCAGCCTCCCTGCCATGGGCAGGGACACCCTCCTTTAGACCAGGTTGCTCCAAGCCCCATCCAGCCTGGCCCTGAACCATGACCAACTCATGACCCATTCTTTACCCTACAGCATCTGAATTAGGATTTACCTATATTTATTTGGATTTACCTATATTTATTTGGATGGTTTTTAGTGAGAAGGACACAAAGTGGCATGGCTCCCTCTCCCTTTGGCATCCCATCATTCTGGGATCTTTGCTGCTTCCACCCGAGCCCCAGGCTGTGAAGCCCTGGCTGACCCAGACCCAGAGCCCCTTTACACACCTTTCCCTCTGCTCCTCACCCCAGCCCAGTGCCCAGCTGGGGGAGTGGCTCACCAGCCCCTTGTCCACACCTTCCTCTGTGAGCTGTCGCTTCCTTCTGCAGACACAAACACAGTGACCAAGGATTGGCTTGGCTCCTCTTCCTCCTCCCCCTCCTCCTCCTCCCAGGTATGACCTGTTTTCCATTCCCCCTTCTCCTACTAGGGCCAGTTTCCCCTAATTTTTGACATTGCCTGGAGTAGATGGGAGTGAACCCCCTGCTCTTTTCCTGTTTCTCCCTGAGCACCAACAAGCCCTTGGCTCCATGGACACACAGCTGCCTGACCCATTTGGCAACCCAGTTTGGGTACCTGGCAAAATGCACAGAGGGCAGGCATCACCCTGTGCTTGTCCCCAGTGCCATGGCATCACAGCACTGCACTTCAAGAGGCAGGCAAGGAAAGTGCAGAGCCAGCAATACCTGGAAGTTGTGTCCCAACACAGCTGGGGGCTCCCTTTGGCACAGAAGGGTTTCTCAGGTGACTTCCTTACATGTGGGCAGGCAAGGTGTCAGAAGGGAGGCTGAGCATGAAGACAGCAGTCCCAGCAAAAACCTAGAGTGGTTTGCAAACCTGCAGCCAAGTCCAGGATTTTAACTGTGATGAAGAAATTGTGTCCTGCCACCACAACTGCTGATCCCACTGGCCATGGCACAAAATGCCTCAGTGCTGTGTGTGGAGCAGGAGCAGGCAGGATGCTGAGGGAGGTCATCCTGCCATCACAAATCTCCCAAATGCTCAGAATCCACCACCTTCAGCCTCACTGGCTCTCAGGTGTGTCCTGCTGGGAGGTGGAACAGGTGAATAAGCCTGATGAACCTACATTTCCCAAGTGCTCAGTGCAGGGGTGGAGGGAAACCACCAACCCCTCTTTTAAAGTGCTCTCAAATGTGGATGGAGGGGTTCCCAAAACCATCAGTTTGGAGAAATAGTCGTGCCAAGGTCTGTACTGTTGATAGGACAACATCCATTGCCTCTCACCAGTCTCCAGCTGCCCTTCCCCTGCCTCTGTCCCCACTGGCCTGTCCCCACCCCTGAGCAAGCCCAGATGCCTGCACTGACAGCCCCTTGCTCTGTAAGGGGGTCCCTGTGGCACCAGCCCACACTCCCCCTGCACTGAGCACCAGCTGGGATGAAGGCCCTGGTTTGGGTGCCCTTGGAATGCTGCATCCAGAGGCCATGGGCACTAGAACCTGTGGGATGCACATGTGGCATCAGCCAGACCACCCTGGCATTTATCTGCCAGACTATCCTGGCATTCACCTGCAGGAGCCATTCCAGGCTCCAATTTGATGTGTGGCTCATTTGCAATGAGTCTTCTATGACTCTGTCTAAACCTTGTTCACTCAAATCCTTCACAGAGCCATGTGGGAAATAATTCAAGACTGTGGCCAGTAGAAGGGATTTAGGGATAATTTTGTCACTGCTCAATGCAGAGTTATGTCCTCTTCCTCTGGAAACACCAGCAGGAGATGAGCATTTTCCTTCAGGTCCACAATAATTAAATTTTATTTCTTTATGTAGGAGAACAGGAGTTTCTTTCTTTTAAAAATACCCAGCTGTACCAAAGGACCTCCAGTGCTGTTTTGAGACACTCTCTGGAGACCCAGCAGAAAGGTTTATATGCTCACACGTGTAACTGCAAATATGTTTAATGCTGCCAGTATTTTCAGTGCAGGTATTTCACATGGAGCCTTGGGCTCTGCTGTCCCAATTTAAACAGCTGTTCAACAGACTGGGTTGTGGACATTTTTGCCATTTTATTTGCTCCTCCAGGAGCTTGTTTACTAAAAGATCCAAACTATTAAGGGAGAATGACTACAGCACCTGGTTTTCAGCATAGAAAAAAAACCACTTCAGCTTTCATTTTTAATCATCTGCAAGAGTGAGTCTCAAAAAAACCTAATGCCACAACAGAAGAAAAGCCATCAGCTTCCTCCAGCCTAAATTGTAAAGCTCAGTTTTAATCCTCTCTCTTTCTAAGCATAGAGTCACTGAATTATCTGGGTTGGAAGGGACCTTAAAAGACTATTTAGTCCAGCTCCTTACCATGGGCAGGGACACCTTCCAACTACAAGCCCCATCCAACCTGGCCTTGAACACTTTGAGAGATGGGGCCATCACTCCTCTGAAAGCACAAACGCAGGGGGGAGATGCTGCAAACCCTTGCACCAAAAATGCAAGAAAAAAGAATTGTCTATTATTACGATGAAGGCTCATATCCAGCACATAGACCCTCTGTGCTCTGAATTTGGGAACAGACACATGAGGGCAATAGACAAATGGGATTTCACCATGGCCTGGGGAGTGAGCCCATCTCCAGGAGAACCCACAGACAGGGCTGTGCCCGACCCACAAAGCTTTAAACAAAATAGAACTATTTAAATAAAAAACGCAAACAAGAGGCAAGGCTTTCACCACCTCCTCTTCTGCGCTCCGTGGTGACACCCACTGCACACTCATCACTGCCCAAATCTGCTGTGGCTCTCGGGGTGTCCCTGTCCTGGCCCCTCGGGGAGCGGGGACCGCGCCAGGGCCGTACCTGGGGGTTGCTGCGCCGGGCACCGCCAGCAGCTCGGGAGCGCCGGCAGCGGGCACGTGGGGACCAAGGCTCTCCACAGCACGGCCTGGGCTGTCCACATCCTTGATCTCCACCGTGGGGCAGCTACCTGCTCCGTGGGGAAGGACAACAACCGCGGGTGAGGGGGCAGCAGGGCCCCGCCTGCAGCCAGGGTGGCTCCCCAGACCCCGTCGCTGCCACAGAGCTGCCCCCGGGCCCTGCAGCTCTTGGAAGGACTCTGCTTCTCCCTCCCTTCCCTTCTTGCCTCGTGCTCCTTTGTCCTAAGCATTTGGAGCACTTCTTTGTCTTTTTTTTGCCCGGTTTTTAGCACTCTAAGAGCTGCCATCTGCTCCCCTTCTGCTTGCCCAGCTTGCAGTGATTGCAGCTACTCCATCTAAGTGTTGGAGTGTTGGGTTCCCGTGGTTTGGGAAACAATGGAGATCAGGATTCCAGCTGCAGGTGCTATGCAGCAACCCAGGATTTCCAGGAGCAAACCTGGCTCCCAGGGTGTAGAAATTCTCCTGGTTCTTCTGAATGTAAACATATGGATTGTGACAGCTCTGAATCACACAGTGTTTGCTTTTCATGCAGAATAAGGCACTGTTTAAATAAGCATTTATGGCTTCTTTCTTTTGCAGAGGTAATAACTCTTCCTGCCACAGGCAAGGTTAGAAGCAGGAGGGTTGGATGTTTATTCTGGGTAAAGGAGAATGCCAGTTTTCCAAAGAAGAAATGGCACTGGGGGTTACCTTGGCAAGACCCCACAGTCACTTGGCTGTCAAGTGTGATGTCTTTCCTTAGCTATTTAACAAAATACAATTAATTCCTGCAGGATTTCTTCAGTAGGAGGTTTTCACACATCTGAAAGACCCCAAGCACCTCCTCCTGCTTCACACCGATGTGGAACTAGTGGATCAGAGTGCGACTTGATTAAATCCCTGAGAAAAGGCCTGTTTGGGTTGCAAAGTTAAAATCTTGTTGCATGTAAGGAAAAGCAGCAGAATTCAGCTTGCTGGTTAAAAACAAAGCAAAGCAAAGCTGCAGAAAGGGCAGAAAGCCATGAACAGCAAACCTCCACCTTCCTCTCCTCTCAGTATGAGCAGGTCACACAAATGCTGGAGAGAAAACTGTGTGTGGTGATATTGCACCCTCTGCCTGCAGGTCCTTCAGGAGAGCTTTTCTGAGCAGCTCTAAACACACAGCATTTGCAAACGCTCTCTAGGCTTAGCTAAAAAGGCACATAGTGATGAGGCAGAAGCAGAAAAACACATGGATTTTGTTCTCCAGCCTCTGTGCTGCAACATGAAGCGTGCTTTTATTTTTTTAATTCTTTCCCCCCCCCAGAAAGCAACAAAAAAAGCAACTACTCCAGGAACCCCCCTGCCCTCTAACTACGCAAGGCCATCGAAAAGCCAACGTGTCTAATACCTAGTGGGGATTGCTCCTCAGTGCAAAAATTGGGGTTGACAACTCCAGCCTTTGGCTTGCTGGTGACAAGGACAGGGGTGCAGGTGGCTCGGTAGCTGGGGACATTGGGGAGCTGCTCTAGAGCCCCGCGGCCGGGAGGGGAGCGGCCCCCGCCGTCGAGCGGCCTGTCATGCACCAGCCGGTCCAGCTCCACGTCCCAGGCACGCCTGGCCATGCTGCTGGCAGCCTGCTAGGGGCTTCAAGCAAGGGACAAGGCATCTGAAGCTGCAAGAAAACACAGAGTGGTTTGAGACGGGGTGGTGGCGGCACGGCGGAAATGCCGGGGTTGGGGACACACGGCTGCGCTGGGGTGTCCTGCCACGTGTTCTTCATGGAATCTGGAAGGGTAAGGCTGGAGGGACTTTAAAGATCGTGGCCCATGGGCAGGGATATGTCCCACTGCTCCAGGTTGTTCAAGGCTTTATCCAATCTGGCCTTGAGCACTGGCAGGGTTGGGCATCAACAACCTCCCTGGGCAACCTATTACAGTGTCTCACCACCCTCACCGTGAAGAATTTCTTCCTAATAATCTAACCTAAATTCTCCCTGTTTCAATTTGTACCATTAATCCTTGTCCTATCACTACAGTTGCTGACAAATCAGCATTTTCTAGCATCACTGCCCCTCTGCAAGGGCTGCATGACAGAGAATCTCAGGGGTCAGGGCAAGACATTCCCTGTGCAACTTCCTGATGTCACTGGAGTTATGCCAGGATGTGCCTTTGCTCAGTCAGGCTGCAATGGGAACCCACCACCTAATTCTCATTACCAACCATTGCTTCCTAAAATGTTATATTAAAATATGTTTTATGCCACTAGTTGTCTCCCAAATGGAGAAAAGTGGTAGAGAAAATACTTTTTATCCCTGTACATTCTCCAGCTGAAGGAGAAACTCTTATTTCACATCAGGGACTGCTTAATCAACAGGACTCAGCATTGTCCATTCAGAGCTAGCTCCAGACAATGCCAATATTGGCACTGTGCTGTGCCCACAGGATGTTTTACCCCAGTGAAGAGCCCTGACTGCCCATGCAGGCCCATGCTGCAGAGAACTCAGCTGCCTGCTCCCTGACAGCAGGAAAGGAGCAGCTGGATTCTGCCCCCACCAGGCACTGCATACCCTGCTTCAGTTCATCCCAGTTTGGCACCATACTGCTAGAGGTTATACCTTCAGCATGGGTTCCAGCAGCTTCAGCTGTCTCCTCTTCCACCTTCAAAATGAAAAACAGCCATTTTAAGGGGAAAAAGCCCCGTTGTGTCAGTAAAAGAGCAGACTTTGCAGCCTGCCTGGATGCCCTATCTCCCCCAAAACTCTCAGCTTGCTGTTCAGTGCCCACTTTGTGGGGTGAAAGAGCCCTCCCTCCACCCACAGCTGCTGGCTCAGCATCAGGGATGGGGACATTTTGGTGGGAAACACGTCCAGTGCCCAGCCCAGTCTGCTGCTCCCAGGGCAGTGCATCCCCTCAGGGAAGCTCTGAGCCCCCCCAGCACTTGCAGGGCAGCAAGAGCTCACTGCAGACCGGAGCCCAGGCCGGGAGCGGTGCCGTACCTGGCCAAGAGCACCTTGGGGATTACTTATCTCAGCTTCTTGCAGCTGCTCAACCCTGAGGGCCTCCTCGGCAAGGCAGGCTTCATCCACACCCTCAGCAGCAGGCAGGCAAGGGGGCTGCAGCAGGGGTCTGGAGGGGAGAGGAGAAATACTGCCTGGGAGACCAGGTGAGAGGCACAGAAATAAAACAGGGCACTGCACGCGCACACGCAAAAATCGCAGAGGCAGAAAGATGCAGGCAGAATGTTTCTCCTCCTGTGTGTAATCATTTCACATATAATTAAAATGGGCCAAATAAAAAGCTGAAGCCTAATTTCCAGGCAAGTCTTTCCCACAAGCACTATTCAAATCCCATGTTTGCCTGTGCAAGACACCACCAGGACACATAATTCTCATTTTTCTTCAGCAGTAAGCACAGACCTCAGCTCCACCATTCTCACCAAAGGGGCTCTTAAGGAGAAAAAGAAATCTTAAGACTGATTTTATTGCTTTAATATAACTTCATAACTGAAATAAAAACACCTCACATGTTGCTCTGTGCATTTATCTCTTGATTTGCTCTTTCCTGGCAAGAAATGCAAAGCAGAGATTTGAGATAATTAGAAGAATTTAAAGGCAGCTAAATGCATGAAAATATTTGGTTTGTTATTTTTAGTAATTTCCTCCCTTAATTTTTTAAAAATTATGCTCCCTTCAAACGCAATCACAAATCTTTCCATCCTGAACTAGAAAACCTGTTGGTCTCTCTCTCTTTTCCCAGAAACAAACACATTGAAAAATGGAGTAGCATCTCATTCACCCCACAACTGAAGCTCAAGTTTCTATAGCAAAGCTCCAGGAACAGATTTTTATGAAATACAAACATATGGGTTTAACACTGAGTAATCATATTTTTTCAGCTTCTTCCTGAAAATCTAGCCACTTTAGAGGAATTAACAGAGAATAATATTTTAGTACTAGGTAATTAATCCCTAAATGTTTATCTCAAGTGAAATCAGGGCAAACCACTAAACTGAGCAGATGTCTGTCAATACCACCTAGACCAAAGTCACCACCTGCCACAGCTGACAAGAGCTCAGCTATTTTCTACGACAGGAAAAAACATAAAATCGTACCTACCTGTGTGAAGCAGCATTGGCAGACACAACACACAATCCTGTCTTTACATTCAGCTCGGTAACACCCAACACAGACCCTGAATTAATGGTTTAAACAGCAGGGACCCTCTCCCGAAGCTGGGTGCTGCCGCCTCCCGAGAAGGCGCGGGAGGGGCTGCGGTTGCTACGGGCGGCCGTGATGGAGAAGGAGCCCGTGTCACCAGGAGACGCTCTCCTGTCACCGGGAGACGCTCTCCTGTCACCGAGAGACCCTCTCCTGTCTCCGGGAGACCCTCGCCTGTCTCAGGGGCCGCGCCAGCAGCGAGCCCTGGGGCGAGCCGGTTTGCCGAAGAGACCCTCCCGCAGCCCACCCCTGCCCAGCGCTCCCCGGCCGCCGGCCAGGCCGGAGCTCAGCTCTGCCGGGGCTGGTTCAGCCTCTCCAGCTGCTGAACAAAGGCTGCAATCACGCTCATTTCCAACAAAGCCAGAAAGGCAACGGGAGCCACTCACTCTGCACTCTCCTCCTGCTTCTCCTCTTTCTTATCTTCCTCTTTCTTCTTTTCCTCTTTCTTCTTCTCTTTCTCTTTTTTCCTCTCCTTCTCTTTCTTCCTTTTCTTCTCCTTCTTCCTTGCCTCCTCCTTCTCCTCTTCCTCTTTCTTCCTGTCCTTCTCTTCCTCCTTCCTCTCCTCCTCCTCTTTCTTCCTCTCCTCTTCCTCCTTTCCCCTGTCCTTCTCCTCTTTCTTCCTCTCCTCCTCCTTTCCCCTCTCCTCCTCTTCTTCTTTCTTTCTCTCCTCCTCCTCTTTCTTCCTCTCTTCCTCTTTCCCCCTCTCCTCCTCCTTCCTCTCCTCTTCCTCTTTTACCCTGTCCTCCTCCTCCCTTTGATTCCTCTCCTCTTCCTCTTTTACCCTGTCCTCCTCCTCCCTTTGATTCCTCTCCTCTTCCTCTTTTACCCTGTCCTCCTCCTCCCTTTGATTCCTCTCCTCTTCCTCTTTTACCCTGTCCTCCTCCTCCCTTTGATTCCTCTCCTCTTCCTCTTTTACCCTGTCCTCCTCCTCCCTTTGATTCCTCTCCTCTTCCTCCTCTTTCTTCCTCTCCTCTTCTTCTTTCTTGCTCTCTTCCTGCTCCTCCTCTTTCTTCTCCTCCTCCTCCTTCTTATCCTCTTCCTCTTTATCCTCTTCCCCCGTGGTAGTGTTTGGGGAGCACAGAGACAGTCTGGAAAGGAGGAACTCATTAGGCAGAGTGCACAAAGTCTGTGTGAGCCTCACAGGAGGAGCCCTGCGTGTCCAGTGTTTCCTGGCTGAGCAGAAGAGAGCTCTGCTGAGCCAGAGTGCCTCAGGGCATCCCTGGTGCTTACTGAAGCTGAGCACTGCCCTGCTGTGCTCACCCAGGTGTGCTGGGCTCAGGGAGAGTTTGGGGGGGCTCAGAAACTCTCTGTGAGCGTGCACAGACACCTCTCACCCCCTGCTGCAGCACAGCTCCCTCCTGGCTCTGAACACACTGCCCAGCCCTTGGGAAGACCTCAGCAGGGTTTTCTTTTGGCAGAAGTGAGGGTGAATTATACAGAGGCAGCTTCCATTTCTGAATGCCATTACAGCTGCATGCACAACTGCTGGGAACAAGGTCCAAGGCCTCTTGCCTTGGGGCCAAAATCTACCTGCAGGAGCCTAAGCAGAGCCTCCCTCACCTGTCCTTTGCAGGGCACTGCGAGCATTGCTCTCATGGCTCTGCCACTGCCTGCCCTAACCAAAACTGAGACACCAGAAGAAAAAGACATTTGATCAAGCACCTTTTGGATCCTCCTGGGGGATGCCCCCCTTTTTGGAAACAGACACCTTGGCCACCACCTCCACCAGCAGCACTTGCAAGGATGGAAGCCCAGGAACAGGCTCATCCCCTCCCATGGCCACCCCACTGCTGACTGGAGAACACAGACCTGCCCTTCAACAGCACCTCCCTTCCCCTACCTGTTTTCTTCTTCCTGAGGCTCCTCCTGTATGGTGGGAAGGGAGTGAGGATCTGCCTCCAGCTCAGCCTTGTGAGCCCAGGCTGTGATCTCTGTGTTGTTCTGGTCATCACTGATCTCTTGCAGGACGAGATGGGTCTGCTGCTCTTCCCCAGGGGCTACAGCAACTGAAACAGGAATGGGGAAAGGCACGTGGTGAAGTGACAGCAGCACATTCTCAAGGGGCCAGGGCAGACCCCAGGTTCCCTCTGCTCCACGGGGCAGTGCTGAAGCAGCTCTCAGCCTGCACAGAGCTGAGCAGCCCTGCTGCCCCTGAGCTGTGCTGCACACATGCCTTGGGCCCCTTGGCCAGAAGGAAGAGCAAAATTCACCATTTTGAGCCAAGTGCAGCCAAAACCCTGTGAAGGCCTTGAGCAGCTGGGTCTAGTGGGAAGTGTCCCTGCCCCCAGCAGGGGGGTTGGAACTGGTTGAGCTTTAAGGGCCCTTCCAACCCAAACCTTTCTGAGATTCTATGAAAGCTATAACCCTCTGCACACAGATGACTGCTGGCTTCCCTGTACATGCAGCCACCTCCACCAGCAGCCACCTGGCCCATCTCCAGGCCATGTTTTGTCTCTCCTTGCAATCTGGAAGAGCCCAAAGCCTTTCCCCTTGTGAGCCCCCAGGGAAGTGCTGTCCTAGCACAGCCCAAGGGCCCTGTGTCTGCAAGACCCAATGCAGAGCCCCCATCACAACACTCGAGCACCATGTCCTGTCCACTCTCCCAGGCAAGGAACATCCCACACTCCTTGTCACTTCCCAGCACCACTGGGCCAAAAGCCATGGCAGGCTACTGGGGGGCTGCAGGCCAGCTGCAGAGTGCTGAGCCCTCTCCAGGTCCCAGGGGTACCCACCCCACCACGCTGGGCTCACACCAGAGAAACAGGAGGAGGAAGCACATCCGCTTACTGTAAAACCAGTTTATTTTGAGGTCTGCCTGACAGCAAAACTTACATGTCCACAGCAAAGCTAATAGGAAACGTGCAAATTGAACTACAGAAAGGCAGGAAACCCGTGCAGTGTCATATCTGTGGCTTATTTACCCACCCCATGGTGTCCACAATGCCTTTAGCCAGTTCCCTCTGGATCTTTGTTAATTAAAACATGGGACAGCAATCAGGGAGATGGCTTTTAAAACACACTGTGACTTTTGGATACATTATATAAAAATGAGGTGAATACTAAAACTGTGTACTGGTACAAGCAAGATCCATTATAAACACAGGGGATGGATCTGAGGGTGGACTCTTCACTCACAACTCATTGTTACAGTGCCTGGATGGTCCTCAAGAGATGCAACAGTGGGAGATCTTAACCTGTCCTGTCAGTACCTCAGGGGCTTATATAAAATATGGAAAAAGACTTTTTACCAAGGTCTCTAAGGACAAGGGGCAACAGTTTTAAACTGAGAGGACATTCATATTGGACATAGGGAAGAAATAATGTACTGTGGCTGCTCCATCCCTGGAAGTGTTCAAGGCCAGGTTGGACAGGGCCTGGAGCAACCTCATTTAATGGCAGGTGTCCCTATCCAGGACAGGAAAGTTGGGACAGATCATCTTCAAAGGTCCCTCACAACCCAAACCAGTCTGCTATTCCAAGGTCTGTACCCAAACCTGGGTGTGGGGGCTCCCACCCCCCTGAGCCCAGAGTGCCTGCACTGGCCCTGCCTGCCTGCACACCTCTGGGCTGGAGACAGCCCCTGGAATCCCCTTCCTGCTGGGACATCCCTGCTGCTGCAGTTAGTGCTGCATCCATGGAGCTGTGAGCTTCAGGAGGGAACAGCCATAGCTGTGTGTAAGCAGAGTTTGGGGTGAGTTCTCTTAGATAAAGGGCCTGGGCAAAGACTTTTAACCAGTAACTCCCACCTATTCACCTAGAGAGTGACCTCACCCAGCTGATTTGCTGCTGCAAATCAGAGCCCTTTCCACTTGCTGGGAGGAAACACACAGTTATGGAAGAAAAGCAACAAGGAGCTGACAAGAGCTTCAAGAGGTTTTAACATTACACCTCGGAGGCAGAAATTGACTCAGAGAAGCCTGGAGATTTCAGCTGGGGGTCTCAGGGTGAGTGTTCAGCTGTTGTGGGAGCATTGAGAGGGCCAGGAGTGCTGGGAGACTGCAGCAAGAGGCTTTCTGCCACCAAGGTGTCCTGAGTGATGCTTTTCTACCATCCTACAAATTATGGCTCCCATCTCATAGACATCATCCTGCAAAACCTATTGCTCCAGTTCCCAGAGGAAAGAGGGAGCCAAGTGGAACAGCCCTGGGATTGGGTCCCTGTGCCAGCACTGGGTCCCCACTGCCCCAGAAGGAGCTAGACACCATTTGCAGATTCCCTTTGCTTTTCCTCCCCAGCTGCTCTTTCTCCTCAGGCTGGTCTCATTTGGGTGTGGGAAGGGCTGGTTTGCCACAGTCTTCGTTTTCCGTTTGTTTCAGAGGCACTAAGCCCCTTTGCCCCCTGAAACAAAAGGAGAAGGAAAACATTAATGAGCGTGCTGGCAGTTTGGTGTCAGGGCAGATCCTCTTGCTTGACCCAATCTCTCCCTTCCTTGGGCAGGTTAAGTGACCTGGAGATGCCTCAAGGCACCAAAGCCAGCTGGGCACCAGGGCTCTGCTCACCCAGCACAGGCAGCAACATCCCTGGCTTTGCCTCTTTCCAAGGCAGCACACAGACCTCCAGTTTGTACAAACACATGGAGAATGCCTTCCCCCAGGATTTCCCTCTCTGAGGTTGTGCCAAGGGGCTTTTGGCCTGGCAGGAGCAACTTCCCTGCATATCCCTGGGGTGTGCATTTTCCATGTGCCTCAGCAGGTCCCTGCTCCCAACAGCAGCCCCCACAGCCCAACCAGCCACTCCTTTCAAGGGACAGCACTTGCAGAGGGGTGTGTGACCCTGCCCAGACCATCCACAGAGGCAGCTGTGGCTCTGCATTTTGTCCAGCATCCTCCAAAGTGGCTGGTGTGGGGAGCCAAGCCCTCTGCCTGCAGAGCTGGTGCTGGGTCCCCTCCATGGGCAAGCAGCAGTGTGAACCCTGCAGGTTTGCCCACAGCCGTGCAGATTCCATTCAAATCCCAGCATTTTGTTTTCCTGGAGTACCTTCCTAGACATCCCACACCAGGCTTGGCAAACACCAGAGAGAAAGAAAGCAGCAGGTTTGAATTCCTTTGTAATTCTTTGATCAAATCCCTCCAGCTCCAGCACAGCTCAGGACAAACCTTGATGTCAGCACTAACCTCAAAACCCAGGACCTGAGGATGTGGGATGCTGCACTTGGAGACTCCCTCAGCCTGAGTTTTACCAAGCCCACACCACAACTCTGCAACAGCTCCCTCTTCTCAAGCATCAACAACCTCCCATGGCTTCCCTGGGGGATTCCAGGGGCTCCTGAGCTAGCAGAGGATAAAAGCTCCCAGGGCAGACCAGGGGATAAAAGATGCCAGTGACCTCCCCTCCCAGTAACCCAAACCAACAACAAGCTTGGCAATCAAACTGTCATGAAGAGGTGGAGCCATCACTTACTTTGTTCCACAGGACTGGAGGTTGCTGTGGCCACTCCCTGTAAAGAGCAAAAGGGAACCATGAGACATTGCTCATTTTCAGTAATCCTAAATCTTTACCCTCAGTGCCCCATTTTCAGTAAAGGTACCCCTTTACCCTCAATACCCCATTCTTGTGGCAAGCTGGATGGCTTGGCCATGGGCACAAGCATCAATGGTACAGGGCAGGAGCACATCAGTGAGTCTGCCTGGGGGCCAGGGAAGGAAAGGAGAGCTTTGTAAAGCTGCTGCTTCTCCTTAGAGCTGGGGCCACAGCTGGGTGAGATGCCAGAGCCTGGACACCACCCAGTGCTGCACAGAAAGGCAAGGAAACAGTAAGGAAAGCACTTTATCTCCTGCTGCTTTGCAGCCAAATACTGGCTTTCATCAGCCAAGCAGGTCATGGGGGCTTGTTCTCTTGGAGGAGCTTGGTGACAGCCCCAACCACAGCAGCTCCCAGCACTGATCTCGTGGCATCTGCTTGTCAGGGAGGTGGTGTTCCCATGCTCTTCCCCTGTCCATACCTGCGTGACAGCCATACCTGCGTGTCCTGCTTCTCCCTGGGCACCGGCTGTGGCATCACCTTCTCCAGCCCCTGGACAAACCAGGTGAACATCCTGGGAACGAGAAAACACGGTTAGAACTGGCAGTCAGAGCCTTTGCTCCCGCATCAGCCATCCCTCTGGCCACCAGGCCGGGCAGGAGGTGCCGCTGTGGTTACCTGCCACCTTCCACAGCCGCGGCCGGAGGGCTGAGGGCGGTCGCGGGCTCCGGCTGCCCCTTGGCTGCTGCTGCCTTCGCTGCCGCTGGGGTGCTCTGTGTGGCTGAAGGGCTGGGTTTTGACTTCGCCTGGGTTTTAGTCCTTTTTGTGCCTGCTCAGGTTTATTCGAAAGAAGGAGGATAAGCAATGGAGCACTCATAAATTGTTGGCAGGTGGAAGAAGCCAGGAAGGGTCACCTCCCCAGAGGGACAGGTCTGGGGGCTTCCCTGGCAGCCTCTCCCCTGGGGACCAGCCCGAGACGAGGACACGGGCAGCTGGGGACAGAAATGGTGCAGGACCTGTGTCCCCAGCCCTCCCAGCACAGCGGGAATCCTGGGCATGGAGATGAGGGGCAGTCCCAGCACTGCCCGCACCGGGCTCTCAGAGGCACCCAGGGACGGGGTCTGATCGCTCACCTTCCACCGCGCCTTCGCTCTTCTCCTTCGGCTCTGTCTGCGGAGGGACAGAGGGACCGATGGACGTGGCAAAGCACAGCCTGCGGCCTCAGGCCACCCCTGTAAATGTCCCCCACCGCAAGAGGACCCACACGCTCCGTCCCACACACACCCGCCGTGGTTTCAGCCCCATTGCCCGGACAACAACCATTAAACCAGAGCCCAGCGCTGCTGGCACCAGCGGGTCAGTCCCCAATGAAGGCTCCTCCCTGCATCCAGGTTGAGGAACACCGGGACAGAGGTCTCTTTTTGCTCTGCTTAATCCCTTGGGGTTTTCTTCCCCAAGGTCCCGGGTGGGGTGTGCAGAAGGATGACGGCAGGGAGCCCGCCCCACTCCCATCTCTACCCGGTAGCCCCGCAGTCTTGCCGAGCTGGGCAGCGCTCACCTCCGGCTTTTTCAAGCCCTCAGGCTGCGGCACAATCCTCTCGAAGCCGTGTGACAGCCAGCTGAGCACCCGTGTTCCTGTCCTGCGGGGAGAGCGCCGCGCTCGGGGAGCTCATCCTGCCCCTCCTGCCCTCCCGCCTCCCCCCGGCCTCGCTGGGCACCCACCACTCCTTCCCGGCGGTCTCTGGCTCGCCCTCGGAGACGTCGTCCTCGGCATCGAAGGGAGTTATCTCTGCAAGGAGAGCGCTGCTGCGGGTGGGGAATCTGCACTGCTGGCAGCTTCAGGTCCCCCGATCAGCCAGCGCGAAGGGACAATAGTGCCGGCATCACCAGTCAGGGAGGTGGGACGTGGGGGTCCCAGGATGCTGCAAACTACAAACTCCCAGCTCGCCTTACCCAGACCATCGTCGTCCTCATCCCCTAGGACCTGGACCTCTGTCTGAAAAGCCAAAGAGACTGTTGAAAACCCGACAGCCGAGAGGGGGATCATCCCGCTGAGTGGGGAGGGAAACCTGCCCTTCCCCGAGGGATGGCTGAAGGCAGAAACCCATGCAGGGCAAGTTTAGTGCTCCCACTTAGCACTGGGAGAGTGGTAAGAGGGAAAAAAGAAGAAAAGGTAAAAAGAGGTAGAAGCTCAAATACACCAAACCATTTCCCAGATCTGTCTCCTACCTCATCAGCAATATCGATGCTTGTCTCGAAGCTCTTCCCAAGTGCCTGCAGCCCTGGAGCTGGGGCTGGCTGGGGAATCACCTTCTCCAGCCCATAGGAGATCCAGGAAAGCACACTACTCCCCACACTGCCAGGGAAGGGTGTGAGTCAAGCTGGTGGGAACGCCATCCAAGGCATCCAGCCCCCAACAAAAAGCAAAATCCCAAGCAAATCTTGTTTCACATTGAAGGGTGCAAGAGCCATACCTCTCAAACACTGAAGTCGAGTCCTCAGAGACCACAAAGGTCACTTTCTTTTCTGTTTCTTCAATGGCAGCAGGAAGAAAAAAGGCAAGCTCCTGTCACCACTCTGGCAGCCCCCAGGATGCCAGGCAGGAGTGGGACAGGGGGTAAAGCAGCACCGATGTGCAGCCTGTGCCAGCGTGGGGCTTACCCTCGGTGCGTGCCCGGTCAGCAGCATCCGTGGGGCTGCCAGCCTTTCCTGCTGGTGCCTTCAGGGCAAAAGGCAGAAGGTGTCAGAGAACGAGGCACAGGGGACACTGTCCCTGCTCAAAGGCGCCTGCAAACCCCAGGGACTCCCCGTCCTCCTGCTGCTTCCCAGCAGCTCAGAGTAGGAATGCATCCTGGCCCCCATCCCTCCTGGGGATGCTGCGGAGCATCCCTGGGTGCTGCAGTGCTGGGGATGGATGCAGAGGCACCAGGCATCTCTCATCATGCTCACGGTGTCCCCAGTACCCCCCAGACCGGCTCCCTGCTCACCGTGACTGGCTCCGCCTCCCGCACGGGGGTCTCCTCTGCCACATGGGGCACCGGGGGCTGGGGAACCACCCTGTCGATCCAGCCCATCATCCCGCTGCCTGCGGGCAGTGCCGAGGGGTCTCCAGCTGGCAAGAGGCCAGCAGCAGGAGTGCACGCTCCTCCGAGAATTCTGGCTGCAGCAGCTGCTCACGCCGTCTCCAGAGCAGCCCAAAAAGTTTCTCGGTGTCCTTCTGTTTCCACGTCCTGCTTGGGAAACGTGGCATTGCAGCACAGCCAGACCAAGCCCGGCTCAACTCCTCATCCCTCACCGCTGTTGTGAGCAAACTACATGCTCTATTTAATTCTCACCATCTCAGTTAAACTTGCTTTTCCTAAAGGTAGCTCCTCACTTAGATGCTTTATATTCACAGCCTGTCCTGACTAGGAAGCCATTGCAGATAGATCACAGAAGCTGTGATGCTCTGCTCAGGGTCCTCTGGTCTCCCCATCGTTTTTCATTTGAGGGAAGTTGAACAGTATTTGAACAGATTTTTTAATGAGGAAGTTCATGTCCCAACACACATATCCCCTCTTTCTGTCCCTACAAAACAACACTGCTGCACCACCTTTCAGTCACACCCCAGGGATGTGGTGGCTGCTCTGGCAAGGGCAGCAAAGGCATCCAGCACTGGCTGCTGTGATGCTGATAGGGTAGGTAAAAGTAAGATGTTGCAGAGCAGCGGTTCAGCTGTTCAAGCTCTGGTTGCTTGGTCTTTTTGGGTCCCTTCATGAAGCAGCTCCAGGCTGGGATACAGCACCAGTGAGCCAAGCAATGCTGTACATTCCCATCTCAGGTACTGAACAGGAGCTGGGGGCCTCTCATCCAGCTCAAACTGGAGTGTCACTTGCTGTTGCCCCTCTGAAGAGCTGTGCTCTGCCCAAAATGCCCCTCTAAAGATACCCCACTGTGCTCAGTGAAGGGCTCAGGAGCACCTCAGACAGCCCCCAGGTGATACCTGCAAAGGGCAAAAGAAAGCAGATCCCTGAGCTCCTTCCAGCCTAGCCAGACTGCACAGGAGTTTCAGTCCCAGTTACACACAGGATCCCAGTCCCACATGCAGCAGGTAGAGGCTGGAGGCTGCTCAGCACTGAGCTCTTTGAACAAACCCCTCATGCAGCTTTCAGGCATGCAAGACATCTTCAGTTCCCTTGAATGGCTCACTGGGGGCTCTCCAAAGCCTGGCTCCTTAAATCTGAACAGGCTGGGGTTTGCAGGAAGGGTGATGTGTGCCCTCAGCCCTTTGCTTGCTTGCACCAGGAGCCAGGTTTGGATGCAGCCAAAGCATCCCTCCATGGAGCATTTCCAGCTCCCAGCACACCATGGGCAGGGTCAGCTCTCCCAGAGACCCCCACATCCCACAGCTGGACAGAGTGGCTGTGAAACACCTCCCGAGAGGCCTGACAACCAGAAACCAAATTAAATTACCTTTTATCTCTCACGGGGTATAAGGGATTAAGGAGCTGCAAATGCCCCAGGAACAGTAAGGAAAATCTATCAGGGCTGTGCAGCAGAGGCATTTCCACCAGTCCCCAAGAAGCCCAGGCTCCACGTACACAGCTGAGCCCAAACAATCCTGGAGAAAGCCCCCCGAGGCTGCAGCGAGGCCCCTTTGTCAATCAAGGGCTCCTCCTCCCTTGATGTGAGCTTGTGCAGCTGTAAAAGCCTGGACCATTTGCCTGTCCTCGGTCTGGGAAGGAAAGGGGAGGGCAGAGGCTGTTCCTCTGCCAAATCTGAACAAGAAAAGGGCAGAAACACTTGTGGGTCCCCACAAAACTAGCTGCTGAAAGAAACAGGAGTAAGTAGCCAGGATTTGCCTGCAATGGCATGAAAGAATCAGCGGTTTTATGCATCCTGCTGCCTTGCAGGCATCCAGCACTGTCACCACCTGTTGTGGCAGTTCCTTTTGCCAGCCAGCAAAGGGCCTTAGTCCCATTTCTAAGAGCAAGAAGAAGGGCACAGACCCGTGGGGCCATTTGGAGCAGGGAGCACCTTTCCCTCCCCCCCAGCAGCAGATCAAACCCTCACATTTCCCAGCCCTCGCAGCATCACTCCCCATGGACCAGCACAGCTCATCCTCTGCCTCTGTTTTGGGGCACCAAAGCCCCTGTGATGTGCAGAGGTGGCCCCACAAAAATCCCTCTCCTCCCTCGCTGCCACTTACCCCCATAGGCTCACCACTGCTTCCCTGGGAAGCCACCCTGGGATGTGTGGGCTCCCTCAGCCACTGCAGCTCGCCACTGACCCCCCCAAACCCACCTCAATCCGCTCAGGGCTCTGTGAGGATTGGCCCTGTGCTGCCTGCAAATGGGATTACTGGCACCCAGCTGTCCTGAGTGCCCGGGCTCCCAGCAGCCAGCCTGCTGGTGCTGCAGGGTGCTGCAAAGAAAACCCCCAAATCAGGCAGGCTTGAGCACCCTCAAGACCCCTGGAGCCGCCCCAGCTGCCCCAGGCACTCCTGAGCAGCACTGTGGGGAAGGCAGTGGTCTCACCCACACGCAGGTGTGTGCAGGGATGTGCAGAGGAGCAGCACTGGAGCCGCTGAAACCCTGTGGGGTGACACAAGGTGATGTGCCCAGGGTGCTCCACCCACAGCTCTGCCCCAGCTCCAGAGCAACGAGAGCAAATCTGTGCTGGGTTGAGCTAAGCCTCCCCTTGCTGAGCCTGCCAATTGCTGCTTGATCCGTTTACCTCCAGCCCTGCACGACTGCCAGCCTTTCCCACTGCCCCTAATCTTGGCTGCAGTGACACCCTGGAATCCAGGTACCAGCACAGCTTCTCTGCTCCATGGCCAGCCTGTTTCTGTATGTCCTGAGCTCTTCAGAGCAGTGCTGGATCTCCCTGACTCGGTTCCTCCTTCCCTGGGTGTTTCCATCCTGGTGGACAACAGGTATCCATCCTGCCTGGTCCCAGCACCCCTGTAGCAGGGCCCTCTCTTGCTATCACAGGATAGGGGGATGCAAAACAGACCCTCTGGAAAAGCTTGAACAGTTGTGTGTGGGGCTGGGATGCCTGGAGCACAACACGCAGCAGCTTCTGCCCCCTGAACAGCTGCTCCTTTCAGGCAGGAAGAGACTCCTGCCTGCTCCTGCCCTGAAGATCCCAGGGAGGAGTTTTGCCCTGGGGAGAGATCATTCCAACTCCAGCAAGGGGCAAAACCACAATGCATACTCTGCTTGTGTTTGCTTTCAGCCCCTGGGAGCCTGCTCACACCCTGCATCTTCTGGTTACCAGGAAGATGAACCATCATTTTATTTCAAAAAAGTTCAGGGGAAAGAAAGAAAAAATGAAAAAAAAACCAGGCAGAGCCAGACAGAGCACAAAGACAGATGAGGAGGCAGTGCTTGGCATGTGGCCTCCACTCCAGAAATCTTACACACCCACAGGAAGGTATAAATAACTATAAATTTATTAGTAAAGCAAAACCATTTGACACTCACACAGAAGAGCAGGATGTGTTATTACAATATATATACACACATACATGGAGTATCATCTTAGAAACACATGGAGAGCAGTGTTAAAGGCACTGCAAGCCACACAAACCTCAGCAACCTTGGCTGCAACTTCTGACGGCCCTGGGAACTCTACTGAAGCCATGACCACAGGCTGGGAGGAGCCCAAGAATCTCACTGACCATGGAGTCCCTCAGATCCACGGCTTGGAGGCACTCAGAGACAGGCCTATGGTCCAGCTCCCACCTGTGCTCCTGCTGTCCCCACTGAGCATCCCAGGCACGCTGTGAGAGCAGCATCTTCACATCCAGAAAGTGTCAGAGGCAGCTGCCAGGAGATGCTGCAGAGGAAGCCGGGCAGCTGGGGAGAAGCTGGGTGCTCATCAGGCCTGGTGGCCTGCCCTTAATGAATCTCAGCATTTCACCTGCATGCACAGGAACCTTCCCCCTGATGAACATGCCACCCAATGGAGAAAGAGTCAAACTCTGAAGTCTAACAAGAGGGTTTTGTCTATTTTTAATGGCCAGGCTTCAGCAGCAGCCTGGACTTGATGGTAAATACCCAAGGGAAGTGCAGAAAGGGTTCTCCTCCTTCCTCTCCTCCCTGCAAGGGCAGGCTTGAGTGCCCAGAGGTGGTCCCAAAACTCTGTCAGAGGATGCTTTCCCCTTTGTCCCCCAGTCCAGCACATGGGCCCCAAGACCAGAGCATTCACACCTTCCCCCCCAGATTGCAGAGATGGCACCTGCTCACCAGAGAGCTGGCAGGGCCACCTGAGCAGAGCCATGGTCCCAGGGGTGTCCATGCCACAGCTCACTCAGCTCAGCCACCTGCTTGGTGCACACAGCCACTCCACAGGCACTCCACAGGAACTAACTGTGCCATCTGAGCCCACCCCGGTGCCATCTCCCCAGGAATGTCTGACAGTCCTTCATTCACTTAATCCCCAGCATTGGAGATGTGACAAAGGGACTCACCATGGAAATGGCAGCTCCCACCCCAGAACCCATTTACTACAGCTCTGTTCTGGCTCTTGCTCCTGGCTTGGATTCACCAGAGCGTGGGCAGGATCTGGCTGAGCCAGGCTGCCAGGCCACAGGCACTGCCCATGCCCAGAGAGATGGATGGCCTCCTGTGGGGAAGGACCAGAAGCACCCACTGGATTCCAGCAAGATTCAGGCCCTACACACCTGGTCTCACCATCAGCAGTTTGGTATCACCTGGATCCAGCCTCAGCCTGGGAAAAGAATTTGGGGCTGGGAGAAACAGAGGGAGGTGGGAGCAAAGGAAGAGATGTCACAATCAGTATGGAAAAAGGAATGAAAAACAAACCACTGCTTACAAATAAAGAACTGAACAAAGAGAAAAGAAGCTGAGAATGTCTTTGAAAAGTATAAGCTGTGGAAGGGAAGGGGCTGAGACAGCTAAAGGCATTCTGTAGGTAGAGTAAGGGGAAGTGAAGATCAGTAAAAGCCCAGGTAACAGACTACCTTTTCCTGGACCCAGGAAGCCAGAGGAACAGCAGCCCTAGAGGCTTTGTCCTGGACAACACCCACACAACCTCTGCCCAGCCTAACCCTCCTTGCTGCCTCCCCAGCAGCACCCTATGCTCAAACTGCCTGCCAAAGAGAACCACCCTTCAGAGGGACCACCCAGCCCCACACAGCATCCTCAGGTGGTCTGGCAACCAGGTCTCGAACTGGCAGGAGCACTTGCCATGGGGATGATGGCACACCAGCTCCAGCACAGCAGCTCTCCTAGGTGCTGCAGGGCAGTGAGGGATGCCAGAGGCCAAGCAGAGGCAGGAGCCTGAAAGTTGCTTGAAATAAACCCCAGAAGCGAAGTGCAACAGGTACAGAGTAGAAACATGGTTTACTCTCCAAAGGGCTTTGGCCCCAACTGCTCTTTGGTTTGAAAAGGAAACACCAGCAGTCAGCAGAGCCCTGCAGTGTGACGCCCCAGGAACATCAGCTCCCAGGCCAGCCCCTGCCTCCCCACCCAGCACCCTGCTCCTGACACTCAAGTGCCTCCTGCTCCTCCCACCACCTCCCACCTCACTGGACAAACACGACCTAAAGGCACAGCAACAGAGATGGACCTGCTTCCCCTACCCCTGTAGGCAACCCTGCTGCTCCCAGCTAGAAAATGCTCCTATAAAAATATACCCAAAGCTCCCAGTGGCCACTCAGCTGCCCACCCTGCACAGGTCCTCCACCTGCAAGCTCCACCTGCATGTTTCTCCATAGGCTTCTCCTGGATTTGGGCTGTTGCAGGGCAGCAAATGAAAAAGAGACCAAGTCACCACGAAGTCATGGCCAGTCCTAATAATGATGTTCTAATCCTGCACCACGATGTTTTTGAACCTGGAGGCACCAGCTGATGACCAGGACCTGGGCTCATCCCTGCCAAGCTCCCCACAGCATCCTCTCCCTCCCTGGCATGGGGCCCTCTGCACACAGCCCTGATGAGTCTCTGTGCCCAGGGCACTGCTTGGCTGTTGCCACATCCTAGGCAGAGCCATAGCTTCTCACTGGAATATCCAGGGCTTTCCCAGCTGCTCAGCAGAAGAGAAACATCCCCCAGCAGTCCAGTCCCTATGTCCAGCTCTACCAAGGGGACAGGCTCTGGCAGCTCCATGGCCACTGCATAGTGTGGAATTATGTCTGGTGCTTGCCACCATCCTCCTCGGCCCCAAGCACCCAGACAGCTCCCCTGGGCTCCTGGGGAGGGAAGAGAGGGGGTACAGCCAGTTACTGATTTCTCCAAACCCTCCTCTAGCCAGCAGCTGCCCCAGAAAGAAACAGCAGTGCCAGAGAAGCCCATGGAGGGTGCAGCCACCTCCATCTCACACCCTCCTGCTACCAAAGATGAGCCTCTCCCTAAGCTCCAAGCCCTTGGCAGTGCTGTGCCCAAGTGCTCAGTGACCACTGAACCCCTGGCAGCTGTGCTAGGCAAGAGCACAGCAAACCACAGCCCAAGGCAGGAACAGAGCAAGGGTTCAGGTGGGTGCCACAGTCCTCACCTGGTCCCACACTTGCAGCCTCCCTTCTGTAAAGACAGGATTAGCCTTCCTTTGTTTGGACTCTCTTTTACTCCTACAGTAAAGCATACACTGAACTTACTACATATTAAACAGCAAAAACCAGCTACCTAGAACTAAAGAGCTCTCTAAAAATCCAAGTTATCACATCTCTTTTTTTTTTAAAGATCCAGTATGACATCAAGTTAAACTATACAGTATTTTTAATGAATTTTAACAAACTGCTTTAAAAAAAAGGTAAAACAAAAAAAAGAGGAAAAAGAAACACAGATGGAAAACTTGGTAGGAAGTTCTACATCTTTGAGGCAGCACAAAGTAAGATAACCATCATGGGTCCCTCTTCCTTGGGCAGCAGAGAGCACAGTCTGTTTTAATCTCCTTAAAGTTGCACATGAAGACTCAGCTCCAGGGTCTAACCTGTCACTGCACTATCCCAGCCCTGAAAATGCACCTTGTTCCCCCTCACTGTGCTGGAAAGGCTAAAGCCTTTCTCTACCTTTCAGACAAGTGTCTCTCACCAGAGAAGCTCACCCAACCCTCTGCAAGGTTAATCTGTCTACACTTGCCCTGGACAACAGTTATTAACCTTGTCCCAATCACTTGTGCAGCACATGGGCAACTTACTGGCTGCTGTTCACTACCTGCAGCTCCCTACAACCTCACAAGAGCACCAGCCAACACCACAGAAGAGCTGAGGCTGGCAGGGACCTCTGAAGACCATCAGGTCCAACTCCTTGCTTGCACAGGGTCAGCTACAGCAGGTTGTCCAGGACCACATCCAGTCAGGGACTGAACATCTCCACAGATGGATACTTAATATCTCCGAAGATGGAGAGGGGAAGGCTGGGGCACAACCTAGTAGGCACATCTTCAACCTTCAAAGCATCTGACATGTAATGGATCTCCTGGACATGAGAAGCCAGCAAATTCCTGCAGAGGAAAACACCTGAGGCTGCATCAACCTTGCTAGGGGAGATTTATTTTTAAGTGATGTTTACAAGAAGTGTGCAAAACCTGAAAAATACAGACGAGGTAAAGAAAGGGCAAAGGGGTAAAACAGGACTCCTGCAAGAGGGGAAAAAATAGACTTCTCCTTTACCTACTGCTAACCTTGCCCTCCCCATGGAGCCAAGCCTGCAATCCAGAAAGGATTCTCCTGGCTCGCTCTGGTTCTTCCAGCAAATCAGACACCAAGCCCCTGGCACGTGCCATGGGTTACTGCTGGCCATGGCAGCACCTCTGCAATTGTAGGTTATTGTAGTGTTCATCTCACCCATTAGTGTTGGAGCTGTGACAGCCCTTTGCCTGACCCTGCTGGAGGCACCACTAACAGCCCAAGGGGTGCTCAAGGGGCTGGGAGGGCTAGGAGGAGGGCTAGGTCCCTTGGGAAGCAGCTCTTGCATGCCAGGCCCTTGGCTGGGAGCAGGGTATGAATGCTGTCACAGAATAATGGAATTGTAACTGTTGGAAGGACTTTTGGAGATCATCTAGTCCAACCCCCCTGCTAAGTTAGGGTCACCTAAAGCAGGTTACAGAAATACGTCCAGGTGGGTTTTGAATGTCTCCAGAGAGGGAGAATCCATGACCTCTTCCTGGGCAGACTGTCCCAGTGCTCCTTGCCATGCTTTCTGGTAGCAGCACAGTGCTTCCCACAGCTCCCTGTGCAGCTGGCAGGGACAGGGGGCAGGCAGGCTCACTCAGAACCCTTGCAGAGTGTGACAGCCAGCAACTGCAAAAGCAGCAATGCCAAAGTGCTTTTTGGAGCTGTGAAGCCCCATGGCTTTTCCCTTTCAACACTCTAGAAGGAGGGAGAGCAGGGGAGGCTGGGGCAGTCAGTCAACACTAAAGATCTGAAATGGTGCCCTCAACTGAGCTCGGACCAAGTTGGGAGACCCCAGCAGAGAAACCTGCGACCTCCATGCCAAGCAGCACACCCTGGGAGAAGGGAGGGCTGGCTCTGCCTTCCTCCCAAGCCCTCTCCAGGAGGAGAGTCACTCAACCCTCCCCACCGACCCTGCCAGGCAGGGCAGGGGAGAAGGCTGCACATGAAGAGCTGGTGCCTGCAACGGGCAGCTGAGCTCCCAGGACTGGAACTGCAGGTACAGCATGAGCTACAGTCCAGGGAACACCAGGCAGAGTTTCCTCTCTCCACCTCCCTCCTTTCCCTTGCACCCCTTTGAGATGTTCACATCGTATGCTGCTACTTCGACACAGGTGGCCTATCAGCCCCTGAGGCCAGAGGAAAGTTTACGTGCCCGCACACCGCACCTCCCCTTTCCCCCACACTCCCTGGAGGTTGCCAACAACCGAGGAGAGGGAAGGGGAAGCCGAGGCTCAGGAGCGTCCCACGCAAGCCGAAAGCCGCCGCGGGGCGGGAGGCTCACGGCAAGCAGGCGGCCACCTGGTAGGCCCCCTCGGCCGTGTGCTGGACGCTGTGCTCCTGCAGCAGGCCCAGGTCCAGGAACCGCTCCCCGCACCACATGCACTTGTACTGCTGCTCCCGGGCGTGCACGCTGTGGTGCTTGTTGAGGTGCTCGCGCTGCTTGAAGGCCTTCTCGCAGGAGGAGCACTTGTAGGGCTTCTCGCCCGTGTGCACGCGCCGGTGGCGCTGCAGGTCCGAGGCGTACTTGAACCGCTTTTCACAGTCGGGGCACTTGAGGGGCTTCTCGCGGGCCGGGTCGCAGCGGTGCTGCACGAACTCCGAGGAGGAGAAGAAACGTCTCTCGCAGAGCGTGCACTTGAGCGGCTTCTCGGCGCAGTGGGCCAGCTGGTGCTTCTGCAGAGCCGAGGCCCGCTTGTAGGACTTGTTGCACACCGTGCACTTGAAGGGCCGCTCCGCGTTCTGCACGCACTTGTGGCGCAGCAGTTCCGAGGACTGGTTGAAGCCTTTCTGGCACACGTTGCACTTGAAGAGGTTCTCTATGCCGTGCACGTGCTGGTGGTACACCAAGTGCGAGGGCTGCACGAAGCCCTTCTCGCACAGGTTGCACTTGAAGCGCTCCTCGGCCTTGTGCGTGCGGCGGTGGCGCATGAGCGCGTACTGCTGCTTGAAGCTCATCTGGCAGAGGTCGCACTTGAAGGGCCGCTCCTCGCTGTGCGTGCGCTCGTGCTGCCGCAGGTCCGAGGGGCGCTTGAAGGCCTTCTGGCACTCCCCGCAGCGGAAGGGCCGCTCCCCGCTGGGCGTGCAGGGGTGCTGCAGCAGCTCCGAGGACTCCTTGAAGTGCAGCTCGCAGACGTTGCACTTGAAGAGGTGCTCCCCCGAGTGCGCGTACATGTGGCGCACCAGGTGGGAGCGGTGCTTGAAGGTCTTCTCGCACACCGTGCACTTGTAGGGCCGCTCCGAGCTGTGCGTCCGTTTGTGGTGCACCAGGTGGGAGGACTGGCTGAAGCTCTTGTCGCACAGCGTGCACTTGTAGGGCTCCTCACCCGTGTGGACGCGCTCGTGCTGGGACAGCTCCGAGAGGTGCTTGAAGGTTTTCTGACAGATGGAGCAGCTGTAGGGCTTCTCCGAGGGGTCGAGAGGCTGTGAATGCTCTATCTCGGGAGGCTTGTAGGTCTTCTCACAGATAGAGCACTTCATGGCGTTGCCGTTGTGGACATTGTGGTGCTGTGCCAGCGACGTCAGGAGGGAGAAGCCCATCTTGCAAACCCCGCACACAAAGGGCTTCTGCTCCACCTGGATACACTGATGTTCGAGGAGGTCGGTGGCCTGGTGGAAGATCTTCAGGCACTGGGTACACTGGAAAGAGCGGTCATGGCCCGGCAAGCACTGGTGCTCTTGGGGGTTGGAGAGGTGAGTGAGGTCATGGCCACACACCCCGCACTTGTGGGATGGCTCTCCAGCCTGGATGGGGGCGTGCTGGTGGTGCTGCAGTCCGGGGTCCGGCTGGAGCAGGATGCCGTAGACGGCACAGCCCAAGGGGTTGTCAGCAGTGCTGGGAGGGATGGAGTGCTCTGGGAGGGCGGCTGCCCCAGCGTGGTGCTGCTGCGGTGGCGGCGGCTGCTGTGGTTGCTGCTGCCAGCTTTCTGACATGCTTGGGGAAAAAAAATGGGATTTTAGCAGTGATAGCTTCAGCTTCCCAGTTGAGAGGGTTCAAGTAAAAGCAAAACCAAAATATTCTGAGATCCTGATTCCCTGTAACTGATCCCCTGAAGTTGAGGACAGAAAATCCAATCCACAGCCAGGATCCTGGGAAGAAAAGAGGTGACAGAGACTCCAGAGCCTCCTCCTTAGATCAGCACAAGTTCTTTATGGACTGATTTGGTCTGGCTTTTTCTTTCCAGAAGAACTGGAGGCAGAGGCAAGTGCCTTGAAGACAAGAGGAGACCCTTCTCCGTGCTGGCTGCGATGTGCTCACACTTGGGAAGGGCGCAGGAAGCAACCCAGGGAGCAGCTCTCCCTGCAAGAAAGAAGGCAGCTCATGTCAGGTCTTGGAAGAAACACAGACAATTCTCTATCAGCCTTCCCCCATGGCTCTCTTGAAAAACTCTCCTGCATCCCTGCAAAGCTACCAGGAAGCCAGTGTGGAAAGCTAACCAGAACCAGAGCCCTGCTTGCTGCTGTCCGAAGGGCCTGGGACAAGAAGTTCTCGTCCTGGAAAGAGCTGGGAGCTCTGCCTGGACACAGCCAGGCATGTGTTTGGATGTTGTGCTCTCTCAAGAGGCAGCACAACTGCCCAGGGGCTGCTCAGCTCAGCCTTGAGTGGGTCACTGGGTCTCCAGCACCGCTGTGGCACTGTCCAAGAACATTGGTCTCTCTGCACAGGCCACGTACCAAACACTGTGCAATCAAGAAACTACTGGGTTAGACTTTACAGGTGTCAATGCAGATCTTAACACGATCCCACCCCAGCTGAAACTGCTCTGTGAAACGGTTCTGCTCCTCCTGCGGCTTGGATATCCATCCAAATAACCCAAGGGATGTATGCAAAGCATTTCCCTCTCTCTGAGCACTGCTTGTAGACTGGAAGAGGCAGAGAGCTCAGGAGAAGATTTGTCCTCAATGTTATCCTATCCTCAGACAGAACCCAGAACCCATAGGGATCACTGTGAAGATAAAAGAAGAGTGAAAGCAGTGGCTCAGCTGAACCTCCTACCAAACCATGGAATAAAAGTACACTGAAGCAAAATAACCTATGCTGGAGCTGCTGCCTGGCCTTACTACAGAGCATCATCAGGCTTCTGCTCACTGAAAAGTTCCAGTCCTTCTAGAGATGTCCAATAAAATCTGGCATCAACTTAGAGAAGAATAAGACCCACCAGTGAGCAGCAGACAGCAGCAGTGTCAACACACCTCAACAGAGAAGAACATGCAAGCCCTGGTAAGCAGCAGCCACCAACACCCCTGGGCATCGAGCCCCCAGCCCCATAAGAGCACTCCCATGTCTGTGTCAAATCACCTGCCCTCAGGGGGAGGAAATCCTTGGTCTACCACGAGAATATTTTTTATGTCTAGACCTAAGCAATAAAGAGCACCAGAGAATCCCACTTTCCAGCATTCCCACCTCCACCGGCACTCGGCTGAGACTGGGTTGTGCTGGGCCCACCTCTGCCTGCGGGGACACTTCATTATTTTGTGCTCCAGCACAGTTTTGGTCAGTACAGCCCCCAAAGGCCCCATCGCAGCCCTGCCGGCCCGCAGGATACCCTCCTCCTCCTCCTGCAGAGCTCACCTTGACGAAGCGAGGGCTCGCAGTGCCGGTACCTGCACCCGAGCTCGGCGGGACACCAAACTTCAGCCCAGCCAGGCGCCACCTTCCCCGCACAGACCGCCAACCGTGGCAGGATGAACCCACCGGCGACGCATCTCGGCCTAACGGGAAGGGAAGACTCTGCCCCTCCCAGGGAAGCGCGATACCAACCTTGGCTTACCGAGGGCTCTGCGCGGGGACCCGCGTCGGCGCCAGCTCCAGCCTAACTCATCCCTCCGGGGGAGGTGGGAAGCGACAACCATTTAGGGAGCGCGGTCGGGAGCGCAGAGGTACTTTCAAACTGGCGAGGCGGCCTGCTCGGCATGGCCCGGCCCGCTCCCGCCGGGCCCGGGCGGCCTCAGGGCCGCGGGGCGCGGGGGCGGC
>VZRX01006822.1:130220-178301 GCA_013398075.1 Notiomystis cincta
GGGAGGAGGAAGCGCTTTGTGCCCGGCAGGGGAGGGGGTGAAAGGGCTTTTGATAAAGGCTCTGCTCCGCCACCCTGCTGGGGGAGGGGGAGAGGGAGTAAAAGAAATTAATAGATTGAATGTTTTTAGAAAGTAAAATGTTAAGTCATTTTTGAAAGGAAAAAAAAAAAGGGTAGGAAAATAATGGGGATAGGAAAAGGGTTGGAGAACCTGGAGAAGAAGACTTGGAAGAGGAATAAGATTTGGAAAAGGAAAAAGACTTGGAAGAGGAATAAGACTTGGAAAAGGAAAATGAATTGGAAGGAATTCAGAAAAAAAAAGTTTTAAAGATTAAAAGGAAAACCCCCTAATTTGGAAAATAAAAATAAAGAATAAGAGGGGGGGGAAAAGTTACAAAAGAGTAATAATAAAGATAAAAATAAAATGCAATTAAAGCAGACAAGGGGAGGCGGAGGCTGGGGCAGGAAGGAAGAGCCCTGGCGCGCCCCAGCACCCTCCTGACCCCCGCCCTGGGGCTGCAGCCCCGCAGGACAGAAGCCCCTTTGTGGGTGCAGGCCGGGATGGGGGTCCCAGGCTTCACATCCGTCAGCAGCTCCCAGGGGACGCCTCCGGAGGAGGATGGGGATGTGCAGGCTGCAGACAGCCTGGCTCTCTGCCAGCTGCCTCGTCCCCGGAGTCAGGGCGTCCGGCAGCAGCCCCCTGAGCTCGCCGATCCCCCACCTTTCGGGGCCGGGCAGCGACCTGAGCCCTGCTGCCCCCCCGCCGCCTGCTCGGGGCTGGCTTCTGCCACTGACCCCGTGAAGGGACGCGGGGCTGGGGTGCGGCCGGGCAGGGGGACGGATCCTTGAGCACGGGGCGCGGGGGAGCTCCTGGTCCCGGCGGGGCTGACGCTCGGCTCCCGGCGCAGGCGTGGCTGCGGCTCTATGGGTACCTGCCGCAGCCCAGCCGCCGCATGTCCACCATGCGCTCGGCCCAGACCTTCTCCGCGGCGCTCGCAGAGATGCAGAAGTTCTACGGCATCACCGTCACCGGCGTCCTGGATGAGGAGACCAAGGCGTGAGTTTCCCTGCTGTCCCCTTGCTCTGACGGGAGCTCTGCTCTCGGGCTCTGTGGTTTTTCTCCTGCGGCCCCAGGGCTCTGCCTGCACCTGGAGAAGTGGGTGCTGTCCCCCTTGGGAGCTGCTTCTCCCCTCTTGGGGGCTGCACCTCTGCAGCCAGGGATACAGTGCTGTCAGCGGGTGCTGTAACCCCTCAGGGACCTTGGCTGTGGTGGGCTGAGCCCTGGCTTGGTGTCCTCCTGGCAGGTGGATGAAACGTCCCCGCTGCGGGGTCCCGGACCAGTTTGGAGCACGGATGAAGTCCAACATGCGTCGGAAGCGGTACGCACTGACCGGGCGGCGCTGGAGCCAGAGCCACCTCACCTTCAGGTACCCAGCACTGCCAGGGATCCCCTTCCCCCAGCCCATGGAGAGCCATGGATCCCCTCAGGGAGCGAGTGCTGCTCCAGGCCTTCCCTAGTGAATTCTGTATCCCCAGCATCCAAAACTACACGGAGAAGCTGGGTCGGTACCACTCGTACGAGGCTGTCCGGCGAGCTTTCCGCGTGTGGGAGCAAGCCACGCCGCTGGTTTTCCGGGAGGTGGCCTATGAGGACATCCGGCAGAAGAGGAAGAAGGAGGCTGACATCATGGTGCTCTTTGCCTCTGGATTCCATGGAGACAGCTCTCCTTTTGATGGCCTCGGGGGATTTCTGGCTCATGCCTATTTTCCCGGCCCTGGAATGGGGGGGGACACGCATTTCGATTTGGATGAGCCCTGGACGCTGGAGAATGCGGATGTGTCCGGTGAGTTGAGGGCCAAGGAGGTGGTAAAGGTGACCAGAGGAGCCTGGTGGCCTTCTGGGCTGGAGAGGGGACAGGGAGGGGTGGACAGGAGTGGCAGGGAGAGCAGGTCCGCCATGGGTGATGGAGGCTGATCCCACTGGAGCACCCCTGTTGCAGAGTGCTGTGTCCAGGGGTCCCACCTCATGTGTCCTCCACCCCCTGTTGCTGATGGTGCCTCTCCATGCAGGGAACAACCTTTTCCTGGTGGCTGTGCATGAGCTGGGGCACTCATTGGGCTTGGAGCACTCCAGCAACCCCAGTGCTATCATGGCCCCCTTCTACCAGTGGATGGACACGGAGAACTTCCAGCTGCCCGAGGATGACCTCAAGGGCATCCAGCAGCTCTACGGTGAGGAGCTGGTTGGGGGATCAGCCCAGAGGTGGGATTCTGGGCGTGTGTGTGGGCAAACCGAGGGACAGGTGCTGCTGATCTGCATCACCACATCCCTTCTCTTACCTGCCCGATCCAGGTACCGCAGATGGGCACCCTCAGCCCACCAAGCCTTTGCCCACCGTGACACCCCGGAGACCTGGCAGGCCAGACCAGAGACCCCCTAAACCTCCCTCTCCGGGGAAACCAGAGCGACCCCCCAAACCTGGCAGCCCAGACAGACCTGACCAGTATGGCCCTGACATCTGCGATGGGGACTTTGACACGGTGGCAGTGCTGCGTGGGGAGATGTTTGTATTCAAGGTACCTGCCAGGACTCCTCTTGCCCCTTCCTTGGGGATGTCGTGGGTCCCTGGGTGAGAGGACCCCTCAGCAAGGAGACTGTGTCCCTGTGTCCTGCCCATCCTCTGGCAACACCCTGTTTCTCTGCAGGGCCGGTGGTTCTGGAGGGTCCGGCACAACCGGGTGCTGGACAATTATCCCATGCCCATTGGACACTTCTGGCGGGGCCTCCCTGGGGACATCGACGCTGCCTATGAGAGGCACGACGGGAGGTTCGTCTTCTTCAAAGGTGAGCAGGGAAGCTGGATGGGAGGGCTGAGGTGGAAGTGAGACCCCAGTGCCCACCACAAAGCTGCTGAGAGCTGGTTGACTTCATCCCATCCTGACCCACCTCCCCAGCCAGAGCTGCTGTGTCATCCCAAGGGGTCGGGGTGGCCACAGGCATCTACCACTATCTCTCTCCATTTGTGCACCTGCCACAGCAGCTGGGCAGGACCTCCTCATCCCCATTCTCCAACTCTTTCCCCTCTAGGTGACCGGTACTGGCTCTTCCGAGAAGCCAACCTGGAGCCTGGGTACCCACAGCCCCTGGTCACCTATGGGCAGGGCATCCCCTACGACAGCATTGACACGGCCGTCTGGTGGGAACCCACGGGACACACCTTCTTCTTCCGTGGGGACAGGTGAGTGTCTGTGGGGTTCTCCCTGCTCTGCTGCCTCCTGTCAGGGGGAGAATGTTGGGCAGTGGGGGCCCCTGTGCTCCTCACTTCTCCCCACCTCCCTCCCCAGATACTGGCGCTTTAACGAGGACACGCGCTCGGTGGACCCCGGGTACCCAAAGCCCATCTCTGTCTGGGTGGGCATCCCTCCCTCGCCCAAGGGAGCCTTCCTCAGCCCGGATGCCTGTAAGTAGAGGAGGAGAGGGGTGGGTGCTGGTGGTGGTGGGGGGTCTTGGGTGATGGGATTATTCCTCTGTTGGCCAGGCCACATAGGATGGACTTGGGGAGAGTGTCTGGGAGTCAGCAGTGAATCCTTTTCTGAAGGATTTCACCAGTCCTGGAGCAAAACCTGCTGTCTTGTGCCTCTGCAGGTATGCCCAGGTTCTGTAGTGTCCTGTGCCCACCTACTTACGCCTCGTCTCCATCTTCTCTCCCCCAGCCTCCACCTACTTCTACAGAGGCACAAAGTACTGGAAGTTCGACAACGAGCGTCTCAAGACAGAGCCAGGCTATCCCAAATCCATCCTACGGGACTTCATGGGCTGTCACACGGAGCTGGCCCCAGACCCCAATCCCCGCTGGCCTGATGTGGACCGACCCCCCTTCAACCCCGATGGAGACGGGGGGACTGAAGGTGAGGAGGAAGAGGAGGAGGAGGAAGAGGAAGATGAGGATTACAACGAGGAAGATGGCCAGCCAGGCAGGGACGTGGACGTGGTGGTGCAGATCGATGAGTACACACGCACCATGAGCGTGGTCATGGTGCTGGTGCTGCTGGTGCTGCTGGTCTGCATCCTGGGCCTCATCTATGTCATCGTCCAGATGCAGAGGAAGGGCGCACCCCGAATGCTCTTGTACTGCAAGCGCTCCTTGCAGGAGTGGGTCTGACCCTGGCTCCCTCCCCCAACTGCCCCCACCACCATGGTGCTAAGATGGACCTGACACCCCCTCCCCTTGACCCTCACCACAGCCTCGGCCCCTCTACCCCATTGTTGCTTGATGGCTCCAGCCTCAGAAAAGGGGGATGCCCAACCCCCCAGCCCCTCCAGAGCAGCCGGGCTGGGACCGGGGATGGCCATGGGGGGGCTGGAGGGCATCCAGGCTCTGCCTGCTCCCCAGTGCCTGTGCGTCCCCCTAGCCGTGACCCTCAGGCTGCCACCCATCATGTGCCTGCATCTGCCATGGGGTCCTTGCAGGGTCCCTTCCTCCTGTGTGAGCCCCCTGCAGCTCGGGTGGTGAGTGGGCTGGGGGCTGCTAACAAATACTGTGGGTGGGCTGGCAGGTTTCAGCCGCTGGCACCTGCAGTGGCGGGGAAGGGAGGGCTGAGCTCCTGGCTGTGTTTCCTGTTGAACCACGGGGATACAGGGATGTGGTGCCTAAAGACAGCTTGAGTTGGGAGATGCCACCTCTGCAACCCTGCTGGGGCTCAGCTCAGTCTGGGCCCTGCCACTGCCACTGTGGGACGAAGCTCTGGGGCACGTGGCCCTGTGGGCAGGGCAGTGGGCACGGCCGCCTTGTTATGTCCATTAAACGGGTCGGGTGTGTGGAGAGCTGTGCTGCCCTCGTCCTTCCTGGGTGGGGGTGCCCTGGGAGAGGTGGGGCAGATTTCGTGGTAATGGGGCTTGTCTGGGGGATCACCCTGCCTGGCATCCCAGGGGACCAGGTGTCCTGCTGGGGGATGTAGGGAAGGGGCCTGCATGGCCAGTGATGTCCCTGCAGCAGTCCCTGCCCTGGGGCTGCCACTTGGGGGGGGGTCAGCTAAAGCAGCCCCCCCACCCCCCCAGTGGACAGAGCGGCCTTTCAGCAGCTCCCATGGCAGTGACAAGGGCCTCGCTGGGAACACAGGGTGCCTTGTTCTCCCCCAGCCAGCACCACACTTCAGCCCCAGGCGGCCGCCTCCCTTCCCTGGGCAGGGGCCGGCAGCAGCTGGGGGACCCTCCTGGAGCCACTTCACAGGGCGCCTCAGCTCCCTGTCCCCACGCGGCCCTGTCGAGCTTCCTGGGGGGAAGGGGTGGCCATATCCTGTCTCACCACTGCTGTCTCGGCAGAGGAAGGCAAGAGGAGCCACAACCACTGCAGAGATCGGGGAAATAATCATGGGAGTGGGAAAGATTAGACTTCAGGGGTAGGAAACTGGCTTTATCTGGGGAAAAATGTTGCTCACCCATTAAAGGGAAGAAAAACCAAACCACAGAGGCAGTGATGGAGGTGGAGGTGTCCCTGCCTCTGCTGGTGATGTGATGATCACAGGGGTGGCAGCCAGAGCCAGGTCTGCTCTGCAGCTGCAGGTGCAGCCTTGGGGTGGGCAGCAGAGGCCTGGCACAGTTGCTGCACTGGTGGGGAGCTGGTTGGGCTGTACTGGGCAAGGGGGTTGTGTGAACCTGACCCATCCCTGTGGAGATGACCCCATGGAATTGGGGAGCATCCCCATGTGGGAATTGACTCCAGCCAGCATCCCTGCTTCCTCCAGCCTCTCCTGCAGCAGGACCAGGGCCAGCACTGTGCTGGCTCCTGTGCCCTGCCTCTTTCCCCCAGGCACTGCTGTCTTGGTGCACCCCTGACTTGCTCCCCTTGCCCTGGTGCTCCAGCTGCTCCTTCNGGCTCAGTTCCCGACTGCTACAACCACTTCCCAGCACTGAATTACCCCGAGCTGCCCAGCCACTCATCAGCTACTAATTACTGTAAAAGGGAAGGACTGATGCTGGCTCTTGCCCCGCTTTCCTGGTGCTGGGGGGGAACCCCGTGGCCTGAGTCACCCAGCCCCTGCCCCAGCCTCCATCCCTGCCCACACTGGGCAGAGATTTCCAGCCATGAGCCGATTCCCTGGAAAACATGCTTGGCTCAGACTCAGCACATCACTGCAGCCAAGCGAGAAGTTAAAATCAGGAACAGAAAACCCCTGAGGAATTGGGGGGAGTGGGTGGAAAAAGGTCTCCAAGTGGCTCAGGGCTGTTGTATTCGATCAGCCAGTCCTTGCTGGGTCACATTCCTTGGCTCTTTCAGTTCGGTTTTGACCATTTTGCCCAGATTTGTGTGGGTCTTCCCCAGAGCTGGGGGAGGACCCACAGCTCTGCTGGGCTGGGAGCCCTGCCATGGGGCAGCTCGACACTCCAGCCTGCCCTGAACCAGGTCCAGAGAGGCACCAGGAGCTGCCAAAAGCCATGAACCTGGCCAAAAGGCGAGGCAGGAGGAAAGCACGGCCGGGATTCACTCTCCCCACCCCCGCAGAGGCTGCTCCAGAGGCCAGCGCAGATGCATTTCCCACGGCAGATGCATTTCCCACACTGGATGCACTTCCTGGAGCGCATGCATTTCCGACAACAGATGTACTTCCCACGGCAGCAGTGTTTCCCTTCTCTCTTGGGGGTACAGAGGGCTCGACGGGGTGCAGGGCTGGGGCCCCAAAGCCTGGTACCTGGAAAGATGCCTGGCTCGCAGGGAAGGCCAGAGCTGGACAAGGATGCCCAGGGCCAGCTGCTCACGGTATCCCTTCCATGGCAGGGGCGGGGCCTGCTTGCTGATTCAGGGTGGGACGAGGGCTGGGAGCAATTCCCAGCGGGAATTAGGGATGCTGGGAGCAGAGGCCACGCTTGGTGAGCTGGGAGCCACTTCCCACCCCCTCCCGCTTTTCCCCGGATGCTGCAGCAGAGCTGGTGCCAGGAGCCCAGGGCCATCTGGAAACGCTCATGGACAGCAGTAAGGGACCCGCTGGAGACAAAGCCCAGCATTTCAGCAGTGCCCGGGCTCTGCCGGAGCCTCCCGCGCTGCCCTGCAGCCCGCAGTGGAGTCAGCTCAGCTCTGGCCAGCCGTGGGTGTGAGACCCCAGGGAGGGCGGGCAGGCACCTGCTGTAAGGGACAGGGCTGCTGGCAGCGTGGGGCAGTGCGAGTCCGGCTGAGCCGGGCCCTGGCAGGCACCGCATCCGCTCCCACCAGGCAGCTCCCGCTTCCCAAAAATAGGTTGGAGAAGCCTGACCTGGAAAAGACCCTGGGAGCTCAGCGTCCTCCAGGCCCTGCTGTGCTGGGGAGGCTGCTGGGGTGTGGGCGAGGGGGTGACCAGGGCTGGCAGGAGCTCTCTGCCTGATTGGCACCATCTCAGGAGAATCCTCTTCCTCTGCGAGCCAGGGCACGATCCCCTGTGCAGCGCTGAGGAAAGGACCCGGAAAACACAGAGGAAGCTGGGCTCAGTGCAGAGGAAGAACGGGCTGGGATACAGCAAGCAGCGACCGGCCAGCTCAAGGTCGGAGGAAACAATGCTGGGATGGAGGGAAGGGCCGCGGGGCCCTGGGAGGGGCTGAACCTGCTGCCTGTGCATGCTGCAGGCAGGGCAGAGCCTCCGGGTGCTGCCCGGGGAGGGCTTGGTGCCAGCAGCCACCCACCCACCGCTCTGAGCTTGGCACAAGTGGGTGGGGGTCGTGCCCCTCAGCTCCTCTCACACCAGGCAGCCCCCAACCTGCTCCCAGGGGTGATGGGACCCCTCATCTCACAGAAAGTCATTTCTGGGACTGCAGGGCAACGCATGAAGTTGATGGTGAAGCAGATGGGCTGCAGGTCTGCTTCAGCTCAACTTGGCATCCATCATCTTCTCACCTCTAGGGGCTCTGAGGCTTTCCCCACTGCATCCCAGGGTAGCTCTCAGGGTGCACAACTGCTCCCTTATCCAAATAAATCGTGCTTGGGTGGTCCCATTTTGCAGCCTGCCAGGGGAAGCTCTCACTCCTCTCCTGCAGGCGCCAGCAGGGCAGGAACATCAGCTCTCTCTGCATGCAAAGTGGCCAAAGTCCCCAGAACCGTCACTCGGTTTTCCTGGGTGGTGGCCAGTGGTAAAACTCAAAATAAATATTTCCCTTGCCTCCAGCACTGCCTGCCCCACATTAGACAACAGCTGCAGAGGATTAACGTCGCCCTGGAGGTGTAATCCCTCTATAAAGATGACAACATTTGGCCCAAGACATCCAGGGAGATGCAGAATGGACAAGAAGCAGAGTTTGGCCCAGATTTTTTTGATTCCTGCTTACTCCTCTGTGATCACAGCTCTGTGCTTCTGTGTCAGGACCCACCTGATAGGAAGGTGACAAAGTGCAAGGGGACGAGCACAGGCAGGGACAGAAGCTTGGACCAGTGTCCTGCCACTCTGCTGAGCTGGACACTCACACAGGATTCTTCCACCCCAGCAGCAGAGCAAACGGGAGAAGCTTCCCAGGAAAGCCCTGTCGCCTGCTTGCCCTGCCAGCAGCTGCCACCTGCCCAGGCAGAGCCACCAGAGCCATGGGATGTCCCAGCCTCAGCTCACAGCACAGCAGCTGCCAGCTGCTCCAGCCCAAGGCTGCTGCTGCCTAGCCCAGCCCAGGGAGGGTCCCTTGCTCTGAGGAGCTGCAGCCTGTGCACTCACCTTATTTCAGCATCCAAGCTTTCAAAGGGAAGCTTTGCCTTTCATGTAGAAAGCAGCTCCCCACCCTTAAGTTCTGATCACAGTGCCCAAGTGCAGGACCTTGCCCCAGCCAGTGGAAGAAGGTGAAAAGCTGGTGCAGAGAAGGGAAACTGATCTTTGGGTGGGCCCTACTCAGCCCCGGGTTGAAACCAGGGCTCCCCACAAAGATTCTTTTCTCTCCCACTAAACATGAACTGCAACAAGGATTTATGCAGGAAGGAAGGAGCAGGCCACCCACAGAAAGGTGAATGAAGAGATATTTAGAATCTTTTCTCCACAGGCTGCCTGGACTGAACTGGGACTCCCCTCTGCCCACCCTCATACCCAGCTGGGACAGCCCTGGGAGCAGGCAGGCAGTAGCCACCCATGACTCCCATCTCTGCCCCCACCTCCTTCCTGCATTCCTCCACTCTTTCCATGTAGGAGGCTGTTGCATCCCAGCCAGGTCAAAAGCCATAACCAAAGCAGTAAGAAGCTGGGTGCTTCACCACAGGAGTTTTGCTTGTGCACATTTAGGAAATGGCTGCTGACAGGATGCCTCTGACATTTTGGCCCAGCTACCAGCAGCATCCTCTTCTCCCACAGCTGAGAGAGCATCCAACTTCACTCACCTTCAGCAAGATGGTCAAAGTTTTGCTGGGAGAGAGGGATTAGAAGAGAAAGATTGTGGAAGAACACTGTGTAAATCACCAAGCATCTGGCTGTAAAGGAAAGAGCCAGTAACCAATGATGCTCCACTTTGTGCAGCAAGTAAACAGGAAGATTCAGTATTTTGTTTCGTATTTAAAAATACACAGAAGGTCCATATGGATCTAAGAGTTTGTGGCTGGGAGTTTATTCCAGCAAATCCGCTGGCACAGCTCCTAGAGGTCGGGCAGGAACTGGCAGCAGGGCCCATCTGATCTCTGCAGAGGCAGCCAGCTCGGGGCCCAGGGGAGCCCAGCCCCTCTTAATGCACTAAGGCCGGTCACTCAGGGTGAGCTCAACTTCTCAAGGACGAGGGGCAACTCCAGCACAGGCCCCAGCAGGGCAGGGAAAGGCAGCAGCAGCTCCTGCTGAGTGTTCAGCTGCCAAAGACTGCCAAAAACACATGGTGTTGAGCAAGGGCTTGCGGGAAAGGATGCACATTTTACCCTGCTGGGGTCTGATGGATCTGCTCAGCAGCTCCCTCAGTTCTGGCAAGCTCTGCAAACATGAAGAAAGCCTCACCATGGACTTCATTAAGGCCAACCCTTGGCACACAATCCAGTGTGATTCCACTTAAGAAATCAAGTCCAGCCAAGCCTTGACATAGCAACATCCCTCTTGCATTGACATTTCTCATGTGGGCTTCCTTGTCTGAGCTCCTTAGAGCTACTAAGCTGTTGAGCTGCTAGAAGAATTGCAAAGGCCTTCTCCAGAAAGTCTTCTGTAGATGCAGTCCAGCCCCACGTGGCAGCACCTCCAGTTCAAAGCCCAGCAGCTCTAAAGCTGCAGGTGAGGCAGCTCCGTTAGAGGTGTCCAAAGAGCTCTGCCACAGAGGTGCAGAGAGAGGCATGCCAAACCTTTAAACCAGGTGGGCACCCAGTGGTCAGGATTAAACCCAGAATCTAAGGCAGATGTGCCCCAGCAGGCTCTCCTCCTCCTGGAAGGGAGCAGCTTTGTTCTACAGAGCAGTAACGGAAGTGAAGTCTTCCCCATTCACTGCACAGCCCAGGGAAGGATCAGTCCCAGCCTTTGGTACCTGCCCTCCAGAGTACTGATGGGGGCTTGGCCCTGGGCAGGAAAGGCATCAGCTACTCCCAGACTCACCCCATTACTGACAGAGTCTCTGGCCTCCCCTGTCTACAACAAAGGCAGATCGGTTTGAGGCAGGGAAGGGCAGCTTCAGCACAGGAAAAGACTTCCGCTCCTGTTATGCTGCTTTGCTAAGCGTCCCCTTTGATCCCTGGGGAAAGGGACAATTTGGCAGCTGGAAGGCTATTGTGTGCCTAGTGCTGTAAGCAGCTGCTAAAGGCTTGGCTGAGAGCTGGAGTGAGTTGGTAACTACACAGCCATCAAAACTGCCCTAACAGGCAGCAGGTAAGCCTAATTTGTCACTGCTGGGGAAAATGGCTTCAAGGAAAAAAGGAATGAAAAACCCATTTCCATGAACAGCATGAGTTTTTGTCATAGTACCACAAACTTCATGGATTGGAGACAGCTTCTGTCTTCTCTGTGGAAACCTGACTAATTTTCCTCTCACCACACTGCCGCTGTTCATGTCTGTGCTATCCCTTAAACAGTGAGGGTGCTGATCAAAGTCAAGTTCAGAGGCAAATTCTAACATCTGGGTTCTCAAAGAAATTCTCTGGCACTTTCTGAAGCACTAAAATGTGCAAGTTAAGGGCCCATCAAAGGAGGAAGAAGACAGAAGCAGACTTACAGAGCCAAATGTTTAATAACTTTTCAAGAACAAGTATTACATCCGTATTTAGAGCATATATAAGAGATGGAAAACAAGGAAATAAAAAATAAAATTGCTAACTTCAACAGGATACACTTAACTCCACCATTCTTGCTGAATCCCTTCTTTGGAGGCACAGTGGCCACTTTGAGCAAAACAAGACTGGGTACCAGGCCACCTGCAGAGTTTAGGCTCAGGACTAGGAACAGCCAGGAAAACTCTGACTCTGTACAATTTGCACGCCAACATCTCTTCCCAACGTGGTGTTATTGCTGGACAGAGCAGGGAGAAGAAAGGAGACACTTACAAGACTTGGCAGCACAGAACAACAGTCCTGGGAGGGCTCCAAGCACTCCCCAGACACCTCTCTGAGGATGCTACAGCCCAGAAGGCAGTGACATGTTCCCCGGAGGTGTTACCTACACTTAACACAGCCTTCTACCTCCCACTATAATCAGCCCCCAACATCCTCCCTCAGCAGCTTGAAACTTTGCCCAGGAATCTTCTTTGCTAAAAGTGTCTGCATTGGGACAGGCTGGCCCTGGCAAAGAAGGTGCTTCCTCACAAGCCTCAAAATTGCTGCATGTTGCTCAAGATTTCTCAATATGCCAGCATGTTCACTCCTCTCCCATCACTGCAGGAGCAGAGCTTGGCATCTCCTCCTGTGGGGAGCCATGGTGTCTCCTTCCCCCCTCATGGCACCACCGTCTGCACTGGGCGGGGAAAAGATCAGAGTGGACTCATTTTGGGCTAGAGGGACACAAACAGCATCTCTCCTGGAAGACAAATGTGGAGCTGCAGCTGCTCTGAAGAGCAAAGTTGCTGAGCTGAGTCATGGATGAAAGCTCTGGAGAGATGCCGGGAGGCTGCAACTGCCCAGAGTCCTTCAACACAAACAGGGAGGACACGGAGAACAGCTGAACAGCTCACCCTGCTCCTAGATGGGAATGACAATTTCCATGTGTTTTGGCAGGAAAGCTACGCAACAAAGCACCCCAGACAGAATGCTCACCCTGGCAACAGAGAGGGTGCTCCCTGGCTGGTGACCAAAGCTGGCAAGAGCTCTGCTGCCAGAAGAAACTCCGTGTTGCAAAGGCAGCAGGAGGAGGAAGAGCAATGCTAGTCTGGCTCACTGTTCTCCCACCCTCCTTCCCACATCTAGCTCACCTTGGCCTTGTTCTGGACAGGCAGATACAGCTTGAACTCAGCTGGGAGCTCATCCTCCGAGTACAGCCGGTCAGAGAAATACACCCGTCGGATGCGACAGTTGGCGTGGATCTGGGAGTCAAAACAAAGAGTCAGTCCATTTTCCATATGCTCTTTCCACACCCAGCTTGGGTGTCATGCTACAACATGGATTCTTTGGCTCAGCAGCTGGAGATCTACCTTACTGTCTTGCTTTGAATCTGACAGGGCATCAGAGAAATGTCGGTCTGTGCCCTCTGCTTTGCATTAGATGCTCTCTCCAGGGAAGAACACTCGCTCAAAAGATTTGGCAAAGCTCTGGCATCTCTGCCAACTGAGATCTGTCTTGGTTGCTAAGGGGATTCTCTGCTGTGAACTGACCTCTGCTTTGCTGGTATCAGCATTTGCCAGAACACCCACAGCCTCAGCTTGCTGCATTTTTAACACGCCCACTTCAGGGCCTCCCTGAGGTCAGGAATGAGCCTGTCGAGTCTGTGCTGCCTCCACTATCAGCTGGCAGCAAAGGAGTTGCTCTGGTCCCCCTCGTGAGTATGTGAGAAGGCAGACAACTCTCAGCTGACTGCCTGCACCTCAGGGCAACCCTGCACTCCCCTCATACTAAGGAACAGGCACGCTCCACACACAGGCAGACATTCCTCAAAATAACACACACCACTGGACACTGTGAACATGACTCCCTAGCACATGGAGCAAGTTCCATGTCCTCAGCAGGAACAAACACTCCATTAGCTGTTACAAGGGACTCAGTGAAGGCAAGGTCACTCCATTACCACTAGGAAACAAGCTTGACCAGGGATACGAATGGTCTGTACACCTTGGATCTTTCCCATCCAGGCTCCCATTCAGCCTATCTGGCAGCACACAGCTAATTCCCAGCAGAGCTCCACCTTCGTGGCACGTCACAAAGAACTGCAACTCTCACCCTAACGACAGCCAGCCAGAGAAACAAGATGGAAATGGGCTCCTTCATCCCAGTCTAGTCAAGTAAAGTGAAGCCTCAGTCAGGCCTTTGCTCCCCTTCCACAGTGCTCTGCAAAGAGCAGGACTGGCAAAGGAACCACGCAGGGCTAAACCCAGATTCCCCTCCTGCAGTCCCCGCCAGCAGGACCATCAGGAGCCGCTGGCTTCCCAGGGCGGGTCAGGCCTGCCTCTCACCTGCACTCTCAGGGTCTCGATGTAGTTGGTGCCGTAGGCGCGGCGCGTGAAGTCGGACAGGTTGAACTGGATCTGGTTCCAGCCGTCGTCCAGCCGCATGGGCATGGTGCAGATGAAGGGCTTCACCCGCGTCGTGCTCTGGTAGTTGCTCGCCCGGAAACGCCGGCGGACGTTCTTATCATCCAGCACCTGGGCAAGGAGGGCGGGCTGCTCACCGGGCGGCCCCGCTCCCCAGGGCAGCGCTACCCGTCCCCAGGAGGGCTCTCTACTCCCAGCCCTCCCTTCCACGGCAGAAGGAATTTTAACGCAGGAAACAGACCCGTTTTCAGGAATAGCAATAGTATTTGTGAGCTGACTGACGCCCCCATACCAGAAGACCTGACACACCACATGGCCAAGAAAGCAAAACTGTTTTGGGGATCACTCACTGCCTGGGACAAGTTCCAACACAAGACTGCAGGCTCTCTGGCGCCTTCCTCAGTGGTCCCTGGAGGGGCCTCCCCACTGCACACTCCTCACCTGCACTTCAAAAGTGAAGTATTTTTTCAGGTTCTTGATGATCATCACTAGGAAAGGTAGTTTGATGCCCAGGGTCTTCTTTGGGTCAGCAGGGCACGTGATGTACGTGGTACTGAGAGGTGAGAGAAAAGCACTTTAGGATCTCACACAGCACACAGTGCATAGCCCGAGGCAACCCAAGTCTCTCCCTTGGCCCAAGTGCAGCCTTGGAGGACAGGCAGAAATGGATAACTGTGATTGCAAGATCTCAGCAACAACCAGGGCTTCCTGTAACGGGAGGAGGAGTTTCAGAGGTAGCTGCAGGCAGAAAAAGATAAAAGGCACAAAGAATGTATCTCAAATCCCACTTTTCTCACCCAGGGCATGAAACACCTTCCTGGACAGCTTCACCTCCCCCATTTCAAGGCCATCTTAGCGCTGTGTCTTAACACAACCTCCTCCTACCCTTGAGTGAATAGATAGAGCCCTCCAGAGCACACCAGAGGCCCTGTGTGCTCTATATGGCTGGGAAAACAGAGGTCATGAGCCCTAGAAGTACACGTCACGCCTGGCAAGTTCTGTATCAACACTTCTTGGAGGAAGAGAAGCCTTGGCTCAGTCTGTCTGCAGGAGAGGAGTCTCCACTGCCCTTATAAGGAGCGCCCTGCTCTGAATCACTCCTGGAGAAGCCTTGGAGACTCTGAGCCCGCTCAGGGAGCTGGCGTCTGTCTCCCGGGGCGATGGAGACAAGGTTGCTAAGAGAAGCTCCATAAGCAACTCCCCTCATAAATCTCCCTTTGATCTTCCGGCTGTAGGGAGAGTGGCCGTCACGGGAGGAGAACAGGCCCAAGTCAATAGAAAAGACAGCAGACAGTGCTGCTTTTTCAGTAACTGGCAGTGCTGACCGAGGCTGGGTATTAAATACTGCTTTTTTCCCTTCAAGTGATGGAAAAATAATGGGATACTATTTTTTTATCCCTTAGCCCCACTGAGGATGAGAGTGAGAACTCTACAAGCACACCCAGGGAAAGGCAAGGTACACTGCCACAGAGGAGTATCAGTGATCTGCCCCCAGATTCTTCAGTTTACTGACAAAGACTTTGCCATCGCATTGCTGCAGAGTTTGAAGATTGTGTCTGCTGGGCACTGACATCTTTCACTCTGCTCCAGAGCAGCTCCTGCTCCCCCAGAGCAGCAGAAGAGGCTTCTCCTACCTGACATTTGTTCCTTCAATCTCCAGCACCAGTGACTGAATGTCGTTGTCCGTGATTCGCTTGATGTGGCCATTGCGCACCTGGAACAAGTGGGGCAGACAGCACAGACGTTACTTAGAGGGAAACAAGAGGCACACACAGCTCCATTAAGAGGAGGAAAAAGAGCCCAGGAGGACCCATCTGCATTCACTTGGCTTCCACTCTCCTGGACCTCCCTGTTTCTAAGGCTGTGATCACTGCCCCAGAGTGCCAGCAAGAGTTTATGGCCCAGCATGCTGCAAGTACACCGAGTGCAAGACTTCCGTCTATCAAAATACCCTGCAGTGAACACAAGGGACTCCAGCCTCACGTCAGAGGCCCAAATAAGCAAACATAAAAGAGTGAGAGTCAAACTTGAGTGGAATAAGGGATAAGAACAAGGACAATACAGGGGAGCCACCAGCCAGCCACTGGTCACCAAGGGCACTTGGTCTGTATTGCTGGGCATGGCTGACTGCCTCTGGGGAAGGGCTGGACACTCACACACACTCACACTCACACACTCTCTCCACCAGCACAAGTGGTGCACATCCTTCTAAGGCTGAAAAATATATGGGGTTTCCCCACATCACAAAAGCTTGAGATACTCCCTAAGATCTAAAAAAAGCAGAAATCACAGCCTGCTGGTTATTTTTGCAAAGATATGAAAGTCTACATAAGGACAGCTATGAACCCAGTAATCTAGGGCATGCAGGAGATTGTCAAATACTATTTCCAGTTATCACCAAAATGACTGGGGCATTTTATGCTCTGCTGAAGAGAGCAGGGCAATCCTCACAAGTACACCCAGGCTGGCTATGCTTCTTCAGGACAGGAAGAGAGACTATTTCAAGATTCCTGAAAGGACCACTGCTGACATCCACCCTGCAAGCAGAGCTCCTGCTGGCCACTCATGGGCCACACAATCCTAACAGTATTACCCTGCACAGGGAAATTCACGTGGCAAGGTGCATCAAGAGGTCTCCAGTCCAACCTCCACCTCCAAGCAGGGTCAGCCCAGTCTGCTCCTGGCTTATCCAGTCTGGCAGCAGGCTACATCCCTTTGTCTAAGAGTCTTTAATGTGTCCCGTCCTTGCACCATCCAAATAAGCTGCTGATCCTTTTTTAAAGTCACAACATTTGTGCAAAACACACGTGGGCAGTGTGAGGCATCCCAGTCCTTCACAGAGCTACATGGGTACCCCACTGATGGGAAACAGGATGAGTCTGTGCTTCTTGTCCCCCATCTCACAACTTGTAAATGCTCACACAGGCCCACTCAGATCAAACATCACTGCTGTCTGAACTGCCTTGAAGGCTTTTTGTTCCTGCTGAAACCACAAGAAATTCAGCTAAGGGTCATGCACAAGCAACCAAATACAGATTGTAGCCTTGGTGTCAGAGGGTATAAATAACAAGTATTTTGCAGAACCACTAAACCATGGGTGGTTTGTGACTGGGGAAAGCAGCGCAGCTCAACCTCTCTAAACATCCTGAGGAGGGCTCCTTGATGCAAGATACCCGGGAGAAGGCACAGGGCCTGAGCAGAACCACTCTAAAATCTAACAGGAGGAAGAAACAGAGACATTCACAACTCCTCCTACACCCCTCGAGCCGCCACACAGCTCACCTTCGCAGGCCTTTGGTGAGCCTGTTTAAAAGGTGGGTCACGCACCAGAGGAGCCCCCCACTTCAGCCCCACAGTGGCCGAGGGGCCTTGGGCATCCCACTGCCTACGGCCAGCGCTGGACACTTCTGCAGCTTTCTAAAGTGCTGCAGCTTCTGATGCCGGGCGGCCTCTTCTGCCCAGCAACGGCCGAAAATACTCATAATAACCCATTCCCCTCAGAAACACCCCGAGGGCCCCACACACCGGCCCCGGGGGTCCCGCTAAGCGGTTCCCCAGAGATCCCGGTACCCCGTTGCCGGGGGCCCCGGTAACCGGACCGCTGCAGCCCCGGCCCCGGCGGGCGGCCGAGAGCGGCCCCACAGGTGTCCGGAGCGCTCCGGGGGTCGCGGCGGCGCCGGGCCCNCCGCCGTCACCGAGGAACTACTTTGGGCGGCCCCGGATCCACTTCCCGGGTGACGGCGTCGTGGGAGCGCTGCCACGGCAACCGCGCCGCCGGCTCCGGCCTCCTCCCGCCTCCCTCAGCGCCCTGCGGGAGCCGAGCCCGCTCGAAACCGTGCCCGGCCCTGTGCTTGGTGTCACATTCCCCGAACGCCTGGGCTGTAGGTAGGGACGCCTCTAAAACACCTCAGCTCTGCCCCTGCAATTCACGACCCTCAGGCCAAAGGGGACGCCGTGGTTTGCTTTTCCCAAGGGTGCTTTTTGCCCGTGCAGTGTTTCTCAGCCTGGGCCCTGCTCTTTCCTCCGAGGGGCTCCCTGTTTTACAAGACTGGAGCATTCGAATGGTGTTTGCTCTGCTTTGTTGCTTCCTTTAGCCCCACTCATTCCTGGGTGCCCTAGGAACCTCCCGTGTCTTCTTGCTGCTCTAAGCCAGGTGGGGATAAGATACAGAACCCTGGCAATATTGGAGGGGTTGATGAACGGCTTTACACGTATGAGAATGTCTTTGAGTACAGACAAGGCCTTGCCATCTGAAGAGGCTTAACAGGAACAGCTTGGGCAAGAAATTGTATTTCTAGCCTGACATATATTACATTTCCTCCAGCTGTAATAACACCTGTTTACATCATCTATTTTCAATGTACAGACACTAAACAGCATAAGAATTACCCTTCTGCACCAGCTTTATGGTTCTACAGGTTAACTCCAGGCCTCTGTTGCTAAGTAATGCCCCATCCAACTCCTGACAATGTTGTCTCCTGTTGTGCTCGTCCCTCCCATGGGCTACAAATGCCCCCTCACAGCACCTGGGTTAGCAGCACTTTCTCTTTCCTTCACAATTCCTTGCACAAACAAGTAAAGCACACAAAAAGCAAGGCATTAGTTAAAAATGATCAGCTATATTTAGTCAGTGGGTTAGAGTACACTTTATATGGCACGATGAAAGAACTTGTTCCCTTAATCAGATGGTAGGAGACAACTGGGACAAATATCCAGCTGCCATTCCTGAACAGCCGGCTCCTTCACACGCTCTCCACTTACCTCTTTAATGTCATGTTTTGCTGCTCACAGAAATAGGTTGTGGTTTCAAATTGTCCCTATTTCTCAATTAATTTTAACAAAATTAATTTGTTAACCTGTTGTCCCTCCTCCTTCCCTGGGCATGTGTGGGCTAGAGGTGAGGGCAGAGACAGAGAGCCCTGTAAATCATTAATCCATATTAGTAATCAGGGCTGGCTTTTGGGAAGAGGTCTTTCTGAGATGTATTTCACAGACTCACACCTTGATGTTATCCACATGGAAGATTGCTAGGAAGATGCTGGCATGTTACCTCACCCCTACTTCCAGTTCCCAGGGTGTACAGGGATTGAATTTGGGGGAGCAGATGGAGGAAAAGGCCCATCCTAAGAAAATAATCTGGTCCAAGAAGTAAGCAGGGGCTGCCTGCTCCAGAAATAACTGGAAAAGCATTTCCTTCCCTTCAGAATTCTCTGCAATCCAATGCCTTCAGATGAATGAGATTTTCAGGAAGCTTCTGAAACGTTGCTCCTCTGAAGTGTCACATTGCTGGGTGCAGTTATGAGAACAAAATGTAGCAGGTCTCTCCAGTATCACCAAGTCTGTGCTTGCCTTGGAGCACACGGTCCAGGTTCATGGCCTGGGAAATCCTAACCCAGGCCACTGCCCTCTTGACTCAAGCTGGAGAGCAGATGCCAGGGCTGGGCCAGCTCCAAGGACAGTGCTTGGACCAATAAAACCAGCACCAGATTCAGTCAGTTCTTTTGTGAGCCAAAAGCCTTCTCTACATGGCAAAACCAAGAACAAAATAATGACTCTTGCAAGGACTGGGAGATCCTGGGATTTGTCCAAGCCAACTCTCCCAGTCTGGATTTTCCTACAGGAGCAGCACTGGATAAAGGGCAGCTGTAATGGGAAAACCAAAAGAAAATTGGGCAGGAGATCCATAACCACCACATGCAAGGGGAGGCAAGGCCCAAAAGTGGCTTTGAGTGCTGAGGCAACCTGAAGACTTTGGACCTCACATTGGCTGAACTCTGAGCAGTGCAAAAGGAGGAGGAGGAGGAGGAGGAAGCTGGGCTGATGCTGAGCAAAGGATCAGAAGAGAGCAAGGTTGTAAACATCAGCAGGTGCAGAAGGAGGCAGTGCCAGCATGCACTGGAGCAAGCTGGCAGAGCAAATCAAGGAAGAACACACTGCCTTGGTGTGACACCTGTGCAATGCGTGGAGCAAGGGGCCAGAATGAGCAAAACCTTTTAACTCCAGACAAACTGGAGACAAAAAAGGGTAGGCAAAGGAGAGTTTATTTTCTGTATCATTCTCTGGAGACAAGCTGTTGACATGGGCTGCAACAGGCAGCAGGTGGCAATGGGGAACATGATCCAACAGCATCAGCAGATGGATAGATCCAAGCAGCAACTGTGCCTGGATGTGCCCCTGTGCTGCAGGGACCTCAGCTCAGCCTATGCTCACTGTGCTGCTTCTGCCCAGCGTGGGCCCCAGGTGGGCTCTGCCATGGGCTCTTCCTGCTCTCACCGCTGGCCAGAGCTACACCCACCCAAAACAGTCTTGAGGAATGTGGATGCCAGAGATCAGCACAGTCCTGGATACAACAGAGCTGTCATTAAACAGTTAATGCAGTGTTTGTCATTAAACTGTTCCTTAGCAATGGACCAAGCCCTGCCTTACAGCACCAGCAGCTTAAACTTACCTGATGCCCATGTCCACATCTGGGCCCATAGCAAATCTCCATGTGTGACACACCAGGACAGTGTTGGCTTCCACCTGTACCCATCACAGGCTTTGTGCAAGGACTCACTCCTGCCATTCCACTTTGGCCAGTGCCCAGGGCTGGGTGAGAGCAGTGCTGAGTGGTTCTGTGTTGGCAGAAGCCCACAGCTGAGCTCCTCTCCCTGGGAACCAGGAACAGGTCTCTCTCAGGCAAGAGCCTTGTCTCAGAGGTACCCTTTGCTTGGGCAGCTTCAGTATAGGGGAAAACTGTATAGGGAAAAACATATGGGCAATGAAGGAATGGGACAACACAAGAGAAATGACCATGTACAGTCATACAGAGCTGGGGGCTTTTAGACAGGATTTCAAGTGGTTCATTAACACTAAGACCAGAGCCCAGCCTGGCCAACAACCATCATTGCAGCCACTCTCCTGAGCACAGCCAGTGAAGGACCACGTCTGAGAGGAACTACTGCGATGCAGTGGCCCTTGGGCAGGACCTCCAAGCTCACAGCTTTGCAGTCCTGGTGCTGGGGAGGAGGAGGAGAGCCTGAGCCTGAGAAAGAGGAAGAGATGGGAGCTCTGGTGGTTCAGAGACAGAGCCATGCTCAAGCCCCCCCGAGGCTGGGAAAAGCAGGTACCAACATCAGCACTCAGGCCACCACCCAGGCAGGCACCTTCAGAAGAGTGTGGGGGCCTAAAGAGAGCAAGGAGAAACACCCCCAAAGGTGGCAAGTGGCTCCTTTGCCTCTGCCCACACTGATTTTGCACGATTTCCTCCTGCTCTCCTCACCCAACCTGTCCTAGCTGGGCACAGCTCACTCTGCCAGCACTCTTCCCACTGATTACTCCTCCTTGCATGCTTCTTTTAAAACTTTTATTCAACAATATAGAATTCTTTTTATTATAGTATAGAACTGTCCATCACGATACTACATCCCCTGCAACCCCCATGTCCTGGAAGAGACAGGCACAAGCTGGCTAACCACGGTCCATCAGAGGTTGGGGGGAACAGCCGAACAGAGGAAGGAACGACTAACCAACAACTGCTTTGCACACCCTTCACATTTCCACGCTTTCTGGGTCAGGAAGAGCTCAACAAGGAAACAGAGGCAGAAGAACCTTTAACACTCGGAGGGAAGGGCTGCGGTCATAGCGAGGCGAGTGCCGTCCAGCCAGGCGTGCGCCCCGCTCTGAGCCCTGCCCGCGCCGCGCAGTCCGCCCGCCGTCGCTCTACCGCGCCGAAAGGACGTTTGGTTTGGTTCTCATTCTGCTTATGGAAAATTGGGAGCAACAGCATCGGACCTGGGGAGAGATGGGAGGAGGGAAGTGAGCGTCGTGGGGCGCTGCCAGCTCAGCACAGAGCTCCTCCAGCGCCGTGATGAGGCGATGGCCGGGCACGCTGCCCCGAGTCTGCCACCCCACCCCAGCCAGGCCCAGGCGCACCCTCCGTGGCCCTCTGCATGTGGGGACAGCAGGGGAACCTCAGCCTGCTTTGGAAGGGGTGAGAAAGGAAGGCAGGGCCGAGCAAGGCAAGGGAGAGATGCAGTCCAGCAAAGCAGAACTTTCACAGACAGCCAGACACAAATTTGGACTTTTTCCCATGACCTACTATTTTGAGTTTCCCTCCACTATTACAAACACCTCCCATAATTCCACTAAAAGCTCCCATCATGCCCAGCACACTTGCAACAGCCACAGACAAGCTGGCAAAACTGCTCACTGCATCCCTTTCCTACTGCATCCCTCAGTGGCTGCTGGGGCTCAGTTTTGAGCCTTTCCTCTTACAAGGCATTCAGCCAAACCCATGCTTTACCTCTGCTAGAAAACTGGAGCCAGGCCAGCTGAAAGGCCAGGAACATGAACTAGGATTCTCCTAACATTCTCCAGGAGAAAGCAGATGAAGATTCATGTTCCCCAGTCCTCTTAACTTCCTTGGGACAAAAGGCTCTTCCCCAGCTCCCAGCTGTCCCTGCAGGCAGGAGAACGCTTTGCTAAGGTCCAGAGGAAAGAAGGGTTTCCTGCTCTGAGTGGGGGAAGAGCCACTGGCTGCAGAAATAAACTGGTGCAAGCTGCAGTCAAACATCCCCACTGCCCTGGGCTCAGGAGATTCCACACCCTCCTCTCTCCCAAACTACTCTTGCTCAGCTGCTCTTTCCCTTCAGGATGAATCTGTCACTGCTCCTCCTGCCCTAGAGCTGGGGTAGGGATGTGGGGAGATAAGGGGCAGGTTGTTCCAGCCACTCTGCTTACTGCAACCAGGGGAAGCCATTTCAGTCTCTGGAAGAGCAACTCTCTTCCTCTGCTTGAGGACACCAGGAAAGAATTCCTAACTCAGGTTTACAGAACAGATACTTCCCCAAACACCATCCTGAAATTCCACCATCAGGTTTGGACACTGCCAAGCACTCACATGCAGCACACTCATACACAGTGATCAACAGTGTTCACCTATCAAAGTTCACCCATTCCACCCATTTTTCTTCTCCCCACCTCTTTTGTCTTGCCTCTCCAGAAGCTGGGAATGCCAACACACAAGAACTGGAAAACAGACAAGCTTCTCCCATAGCAACTTGGACAGGCAATGATAAACATCCACTTCTCAATGGAGCAATTCAACAGATATTTAAAATCAGTTCAAAACTTGATATTAAAACGCCAAACCAACCCTGCTGGTATTGGCACAGCATAAGAGCACACGAGACTCCCCTGCCCCTCATGCCAGGCAGCCAGGAGGGTGGGCAGATGAAAGAAGAGAGGGCTGGGAACACTCGCCAGTGCCTTCAGCAGCCTCTGCAGGAGAACAAATGTTAGCAAGGCCCTGCACCATGGCAGCAACCACAGGCTGCTCCTCAGCCCAGACACCCAGACCTGCCCCCGTGTCCCCAGGTGCAAGGCAAGAGCTACTCCCTACTCAGCAGACCTTTAGACAAAGCCATCCACCCAAGCTGAAAGCAGACGAGTGTGGGGGTACACACGTGGAGAACCCCACTTTCCAGCCATGCACTGGTGACCTGGTCTGACCCACCAGGTGATGGCAGAGTGAGGTCTGTCCCTCAGGCAGTGCCTGTTTGAGGCCACTGGAGCACAAGAGCCGAGCCCCACGCTCTGTTCAAACCCTCACACCTCCTCTGTGGCAGCAGAGAGAATCTGCCACAGAGTAACTCTCAGGGCTGACAGAAGGAAGAACTGCAACCAAAGACTGAGTGAGAGATCCCAAAAAAACACACAAGAGGGGCTGGAAGAGCCAACCTGCTCTCCTGGAGGAGACAAGGCCTCCAAAGCTCTCAGGCCTTCTGGCTATCCCATAGATTTGAGACGGCAGACGTTCAGACGTATAGATATTTATTGGTTTCAGTGAATTATACAAATGGATTGACCTGCTGTCGATGCCAATAGAACTTTATTGGAATATGGAATGTAAACAGATGTTTCAAATAGAAACATTGCAACCTTATAAAAAATTAACTATTTCAACAATGCCGCAGAAGGAAATTCTGTGTTTAGGTGCTGGTGGGAAAACACTATCTCCAGCGTCTAGGTTTGAGTGTCACCAGAACCACTTGATGAAGTTACACACAGAACAAGTAGAGGAGGCAACTGTGAATTGTGGGGCTATAAAGCCATCGAGGGATCTGATGAAAGAACCCATAAGACGAACCCCCCACCCCCCAACAGGATCGGCACCCCAGAATTCAACAAATGGCTGACTTTGTTAAAACACTGCGTGGGATCCCAAGGCCTGGATCAGTAGCTGCACAGCCTGCGCCCCCACGCCGCTGTCTGTTGATCCTCCCCCCTCCCTGTGCTCTCCTCCCCGGCCTCCTCTCCACTCCTTCATCCTGCGGTGCTGGATTGAACCGCTCCAGAGCTGTGCTCTGGCACAAGTCTGCGTCTGGCACGAATTCTCATGGGAGCCACGTCATGAGGTACGTGGTTGCACACCTATCACAAGAAATCTTGCAACACTGACTTTCCTGAGCTCGGTGGGAAAGTCTGGATAGTCTCTCCCCTCTCCTGCCACAAGAGCAGCCCTCACATTCACAAGTTTCCAAAGCAGGTCTATTGAGTTTCTTCTCAGAGCGAGCCTTTGTCAAACACACTGGAGGGGGGGATCTCCTCTCCCCAGCAACTCGGATCAGTGCCTTCGTTTTAATGCTCCAAACCAATCCCGAGATGCTGCTGGGTTTGTGGGTTGTTTTTTGTCGAACTCCCCCTCCCTCCCCCCCAACCACCCTGGCATTCACAATTGAAACTGGAATTCAAGGGCCAAATTCAAGCCCAGAGTGAGCAGTAAAGACTTGGACCTCAAAACAGAGTTGCACCTGCTGACCCCCAGCCTGAATTTGGTTCATTCAGAGTCTACAAGTCAGAAAGGCAAGTTTAGAAAGAGGCATGCTAAGGGCTGATGGTGGAACGACCAATTTGTCCCCACCAGCGTGGTGGGGAAGGCTGGACTGAGAAGGAAGAGAAGGATCCATAGAGATGTGAACCAGAATCAGTTGTGTGGAGCCCTGGGGATATCACTATATATTTAGCTCTTGCAAGACCATTTGCCCAGGGCTTTGGTACCACAGGGTTAGAGTTACATTAACCACAACCACCAGAGAGGAACTGAGGTTTAAGACCCCCCCCCAAGGTTAGATTTCTGCCGAGTATAAAGGGGAGGGGAAGGAGGGGGGGGTCCTTGGTTCTTTTCCCTTCACTGTGTGACTGAAGGTTTTGCTTTTATTTGTAAACATCTTGAATTACCCGTCGTTTTCCAGTCCTCATCGTGCTGTTGTCATGCCACTGGAGAGCACAGCATTTTCTGAGCTGGGCTGGGACTGCTCCTTCACCACTGGATCTGCAGGAGACAGACCAGGCAGGAAGAGGAAACAGTATTTAATAAAGCGGAAGCTCCACCCGGGCAAATCCTTCCAGAGAAACTGCCCTCAAAATCCACACAGCTGCTAAGGCTTTTGCAGTGGGGGGAGCCAAAATTTGCCACCACAACTCCATCCCTGCTGGGCCCAACTACTCCATAGACTCACAGAAATAGGGGTGATCCATTGCCTCCTTGGCAGTCAGCCTCTGTTGATGGTCATATCGCAGCAGCTTGTCCAGGAGATCAAGGACTTCAGGACTGACCAGGTGTCTGTTCTCACTGTGGATGAAGTTCTCCCAGCGCTTCCGGGAATGCCTGCAAAGGGACCAGCTGTCACTGCACAGCAGTACCTCCATGTCCTGTGGGAATCACCTGCTACCAGCCACTTCTGAGCATAGGTGGCTGTGATAAACAGCCCACAGCTCTTCCTTGCACAAGCTACTGCCCAACAAACATCTGTCAAAGGTGGAAAATCCTCTTCTTTATGTACACAATTGTATGGGTCTCCTGTGTCAGGAAAGGCACAATATTGCACATTCCCTTCTGCCTACAGGGACTAGACAACAGCATGTGGCAGGCAGGGTGACACCCTTGGGACCAGATCTGCTCTGGCTTGCCAGCCAGCCAGCCTCACAGAAGCTGTCCTCACTATTCCATCCATTCCTCTTGTCCTTTTCAGAAATCTCAATTGGAAGACTCTGAGCCACTCAGTCCACACTCAGCTGCAGTGTCTACATCTCCACTTTAAGGACACGAACAAGCAGGAGAGAAAAGAAATAGGGGGTGGCTCATGGATCATGGGAGAGACAAAAGGAAAGAGCCTGCATTTCAGTGATTTCCTGAGATGACATGAGCAGCCAGATGTGAAGCCTGCAAGCAGCACTGTTATCCACAACATCGAGCAGGCCTTTGCTCAGAGTGCCTCAAGGGTGTAGACATCGGTTTATCTCCCTCTCTCTGCTTACAAAGAAAGAAAGGCAGCACTTCACTTCTCCACTTACTGGCCCAGGATGTCGTTGAAGTGTGGGTCCAGTTCTATGTGGTACTTCTTGAGATACCCATACAGCTCATCTGTGCCCAGGACCTTTGCGATGCGAACCAGCTGGAACAAAAGGCACATTCAGAGAGCAGAAGGGCACTCCACCACTTTTACAGAGGCACAGCTGCCCAAATCTAAGAGACCTCCTTCTGGAAACACCCCAGATGGAGAGAGTTTCTCCCTTGAAACTTGCTTTTGCAACATGTGCAGAAAACAAGTTTCCTACACGAGGCAGCGAAGTCACAGATGACTTAACCAAGCATGTAGCAGCATCCTCCCAGCCTGGCAGTCCCATCCCCAGAGCCTCCCCACTATACACACAGAGATGAACTGGGGACAAACTTTGCACAAAATAAGCCAGGTAGCAATGTCTTTACTTGGTCATAATTGTCCTGGCCGTGGAAGAAGGGCTCCTTTCGGAAGATCATGCTTGCCAGCATACAGCCTAAACTCCACATGTCTAAGCTGTAGTCATACATCTGAGGGAGAAAAGGAGAAGCTGTCAGAAAAGGCACACTCACCACAGCCTGGTTCCCCACCAGCACAGGCAGCCTCAGCCTTTGCACTTCACGGCCAGCCTCTCTCCAACCCAGGCAATGCCCTGACAGGCAAAACCAGACAACCCAAAGGTGGCTAAAGTGCAGCCACAAGTGTTATCACTGGACAGCAAGGAGGAGACAGACTCTTACTTGGTAGTCCACAAGGAGCTCTGGTCCTTTGAAGTACCTAGAGGCCACACGGACATTGTATTCCTGAGCTGGATGGTAGAATTCGGCCAGACCCCAGTCTATGAGCCGCAGCTGAACATGCAAGAGAGACACAGAGTCATCAGCCAGGTAGGTGAAGCCAAACCTCAATCCCTTGATGCAGGCCTGGAGCCCGGGGTGGAGGGAGGCCCTCTGTGGACAGGAGATGCTCTCAGCAGTTCTCTGATCAGGTTCTTCCCTTTCCCCTAACATCAGCTGGTGGGGAAAAGCCCAGCTTAGAGAGCTCCTCTGCCTTGAGTCCAAGCACACTGTTACTGCTGGGCAGCTGGCTCCTTAACCAGCACCACCAGGTCCTTGAGTACTAGGGAACAGGCAAAAGTCTTATCCCACTGTTTAGAAGGACTAGGCTGAAGGCAGTGTTGATTTTATCTGGGGACTGAGAGTAAAAAATGGGGTAGGAGGGGCTCAGCACATCCTGCAAGGCAGACCATCTCCACAGCTGCAGGGATGGTCAACCTCCTTACCAGGGAAGGACTCCAGTAAGAGACTCCCTTCCTTATACATCTTGCCTTGCCTGTGCAGCCACTGCTGATTGACAGAGAGGGACCTGTGGACCAGCAACTAGTTCCTTGACATAAATTCCAGGTCCCTGGGACAGGCACACACAGCACTAAATGGGATACAAGTATCATGATGGGGTGGGGTAGGTCCCTGTGCTGCCCATTTCCTGTGGTCTAACCAGCACACCCCAGCAGTGAGAAAGCCATGGATTCCCACTGTGGTGCTCCCCTGTGGCACTTAGACCATCTCCTAGTGCTGGCACAGGTGGAGGGCAGCCAGTAAAGAGAGGTTAGAGAGGTATGTGCAGCTGCCAGGGTACAGAGGCAGCAGAATTTTAAGTTTCCCTGGAAAAAGCCTGCTTGTAAGCCCTGGTGTCACAGTACCTTTTTCTGTTGGTGGTCTATCATGACGTTGTGGGGTTTGACATCCCTGTGCATGATTCCCATGCTGTGACAGTAATCCAGGGCCTGGCAGACACACACACACACACATTAGACATGGCTGTAACCATGGGCAACAGCATTACCTATATAACAGACAGTTCTCAGAAGCAAGAGTTCACAAGAAGTGCCATAACCCTGGCACATGAAACAGGCAGTTTCAGCTCTTATGCTGCACATGGTGAAGTGACCAGCTGGCAACAAGGCTCTATGGACCTTGTGCCCTACTGCATTCACAGGTCCTGGAACCATGTTCCCTGCACAGTTGTTGAAGAACACAATGCAGAGGTGTCCCACCTGGTGACAAGCCCACTGCTCTAACCTGGGTAGCCCTCTGCTCCCTAGGTCATGCTCTCTTCCCTAGAAAGGGAATGATTCCTACATGCATGCAGTCCATGAGGCTTTCCACTTGTGTCTCAGAACACACTCAAGCTAGAAAGTCACCTCTGCCCTGCTGATTTGAGCCAAATTGCACTTTAAAAAGACAAGTGATAGCACAGGAGGGAGAGCAAAGCTGCTTCAAGCTTGTAGGCAGGAGCACACATAAGCTCCCCAGCTCCATGACCTTGCATCACTTGCCCCCCCAACGCAGCTGTTCCCTTGAGCAAGGGGGTGAGAATGTTGTTTTCCCATCTCCAAGGGGAGGGAGATCCATCCATCAACATCTATCAGATGCTATGAGATCTCCAGCAGCATGGAAAGAGGGTACAGCCTGTAGTCATTCAATATCCAAGACATCAGTGCCAGGGAAGCAACGCTGTCCTTGGGCCTGTGCCACAGTGGGAAGCAAGGAGGCAACAGCTTCCATCATAGCAAGGCCTCAGAGAACACCCCTGCAGTGGCACATGGCCTCACAGCCCACAGGGCTCACAGCACACAGTGGTCCTGGATCTCCAGTCCAGTCCAAACTGCTTCCAAGCTCTTTTAGTGTCTTGTGTTGCCAAGGCTCAGGGATCATCTAAACTTCATCACTCCTCCCATCCTAATCCCAGGCTGCCTCTGGCCCAATATCCAGCAGGAAGGTCCTTCCCTTGCAGACAGGTGGGCAAGCATGGGGGTGCAGAGAAGAAAGCCTCCCTTGAGCCCACTAGATCTGTTTCAGGAAGTCTCCTTGCAGTCACCATGTCCTGGAGCACAAAGGGCTTTCCTACCCTGTCCCACCCATTTCCAGAAGCATGGGAGCTGCAAAGTGGCAGGTGCCAAGGCCCTGCTAGGACCTGACAAAGCCAAGCTGCTGCTCCAGCAGGTCAGCACAGAACAGCCCTGGGCCAAATCTGTCAACTCTCCCTGGTGCCCTGCTGCCTCCCCTGTCCTGCAGCTGGTGACCCCCAAGAGCCAGTGCAGCACATCCCACAGACCTGGCTCCTTGAGGGAATTTCCAGGGGGAAGTGCAAGCTACGTTAGTTAAGAGGAGGTATTTAGGGCACTCCTCACGTTTCATCAGAGGGGCAAGGAAAGCTTTGGTTGAGAGGTGTCAAAGGAAAATACTGATGTTACATGTAACAGCGGGCATAACTAGTGGGCAGACTTCTCCTTCTTCTCTGCAGCATTTGAATACTGCAGCAGAGGAAAGCCTGGAGCTGGCAATCCCTTTCTTCCACTCTCCCTAGCATCATAGTTCCCCAGCCCTGCCTCAAGGGCCTTGTCCTGGGTCTGGCTGTTTTTCTGGGAGTCGATTTTCCTCACAGCAGCCCAGCGGTGCAAGAGACATAGGGAGAGCAAGCACAGCTCCAGCTGGTGACTAACAATCACAAACACTTCAGACCTCAGAGAATCACTGACTCTTTGGAGGTGACCACAGGCCCCCAGTTTGGCTGCAATACCTCACAGCAACAAGTCAAGTAACCCAATCTCATCCCAAACCTTCCCAGGTTGTGAGACTTGGACTCTGCACTGAAAACAAGAGAAGTAACCTCTTAGCAACAGTGCCCCATGAGCCCCACTACTGCCACTCTCATTCCTGGTCTCCCCATCCAGACTGTTATGTGCAATACCACTCACCTTAAGCAGCTCATACATATAAAACCGAATATCAAAGTCTGTCAGGATCTGGTACAGTTGCTGAAACAGATTTGGGGAGGGAGGAAAAAAAAGAGAAAGAAAAAATAAATACTCCAGATTTGGATTAGTTTCATTTCCTGCACCCCACCTGCCTACAATCATTGACCCCATCCTGGATTCCCTTTGAATGCTACCATTCCTGAGGGCTCTCCTGGTCCCAGATCTGCCAGGAAATCGCAAAAGGATGCCAGAGCTCCTGTGAAATGCTACTGGGATCATTCAGACTTGTCACAACTTTGCAGCAGGAGATAAGCAGGCTGTCTGTCCAAGGCAGACAGAGCAAAAGCTCTGGAGGAGGCACAGACACAACTGTGACTTTCTTTCTGTGTTCAAGGCACTGTGATGACTTTGCATGTCAACAGTAACAACAGCATTCAGAGCAGGAGGGCTGGGAACACATGGGAAGGTGTCCTGGTGTTCAGGGTGTGGCAGGGAGAGGAAAACATCAATCTAGAGGAACATGAGGTTGGGAAGCACAAAGAGAAGAGCCAGCCTTAGAGCCACAGAGGCTCCCCTCTGTCCCAGGGTAAAGGCCAATGCAATTCAAGAGCACAGGAATGCTTGTGGGACCAAGGAGAGCACAACTCAGAGTTGTGGGAAAGTGCTCACTGCCACCACTCTCCTCTCCTGTGTCCTTCTGCAGCTGCTCATGTGGAGGTGACAGAGCTCCAGAGGCACTTTAACCTGCCCTGTGCCACCAGCACCATCACTGAAAAACTCATCATCCTGCTGCTCCCACACCAGGTCACAGCTGGCCCCAAATTTGCCTTCTGCTCTGTATTTGTCACTGGCTGCAGAGTCAGCCCAACCTTGTTGAGCTGTTCTCTCTTCCAGGGAAAGCAAGGCAAGATGCCAGGGCAGGGCAAGGCAGGACACTCACAGGGCAGCAATGGGACCAGACCTCTCTGCCCTTTCTTATAAACAAGGATCATCTCATGGCTCGGACAAATCACCAATTGCATCAGCACTGGAGCTTGCTGTCCATCATAGGCACCACTTGGCAGCTTCAGGAAAAATCCCAGAGCAAGAGATTGAAATTCACATTCCAAAAAAGCAGCTCTGGCCCTGGATCCCCTCCAGGCCCATGCTGAGATCCTCAGGTTCCTGCCTTACTGAGGCCATCTCCAAACAGCCCCCCCCAGCCCCAATACTGCTCTCACAAATCATTTGACAACATACAAGTGTCACTTACACACACAGAGCTTTAACAGCCTCCAGGACACAACTGCATTGTATTCTCGTGAGCTGGGATGATCCTAACGCTTTGGAGCAACCCACTGAAGCAGACAAGTGAGCAGGGAGCAAAAAAGACATAGCCACAAGCTACAGAGCCATAGCAGGGATGGATTTCCTGACTTGTGTACAACTGATGCAGGACACAGGGCCAGCAGAGAACAGCTGAGTCCTTCCAGAAGTCTGTTTAAATGGCTTGCTAGGTAACAAACACTGTAAGAAGTGTGTAAAACATGTCTTTCTGGCATTCACTGCCCTGTTCAACTTCACCTGGCAACATCAATGTACTGGGGGGCAAGGAGGAGGGAAGGAGAGGCATTGGCAGTACAAGACTAGACCTCATTTTCCCTATTCCCTGGCTCTCTGCCTCTTGCTGCCTCTAAGTGGGAAGGGGATAGAAGGGAGGTCACCAATGTCTTTCTTCTCAGACTGCAATACTGTTGATTCTCATGGCCTTCAGCACTGGGCCATGATAAGCCCAAACACTGTTGGGCAAACAGCATTCAGCAGATTTCCCTAGAAGAGCTGCCTATGAAACCCAGCCCCTCTGGCCTCTGTCAGTGCCAAGGCCAGCAGTGTGGCCAGCAATGCCCTCTGCTCACCACAGGGACCAGTCCTTGCAGGAGCCTGCTCAGCCCTGCAGGCAGCCAGTGAACACAGACAGCTTTGCAGGACAGAGCCAAGGTTTCCACTGCAAATGGGTCCTGCACAGCAGCTGCCTCAAGCAGGCTTTGACAGTGGGCTCCAAATCCCCTTTGTCCAGCCTAGCAGGGCAGGACAGACGCCTCCTTTGCAGACATGCTCCATGCTCTGTTCTTACAGCTGTCTCTGTGGAGTAGGACTATCAGAAACATCACTGTGGGGATCACTCAGACCCAGCTCAAACATCTGCGCAGCACTCAGGATCCCACGAGGCCTCAGAGACCTGGGCTGGTCTCCTTTGTCCATACAGAGCACCAGGAAAGGCCAAACCCACCCAGAGGCAGCCACTGCCCCTCTGCAGCTTTTGGTGATTTGGCACACATCACACAACCAGTGGTGAAGGAATGCCACTAGTGCCCGAGGAGGCAGAGCCGCGCTCCCCCACCCAGGGGCTGACAGGAGTTAAACGCTTATTCCTCTCCCTTGAGTGAGCAACACAGCTGGCTACGTGCAGGAAGCAGCATCTGCAGAGCAACAGGGTGGCTGTGAGGAGAGACACTGCTTTGGGGTGCAGGGCAGCAGCAGCAAAAAAAAGGAAAACAGTTCCCAAAGCATCCCAGTCTTGGCAGCCACACAAGGGAGGAGAGTCTTTTGTACTTCTGCATTGCTTATGCAGGGGCAACAAGCATTTTTTAAACAAACCTTGGATGTACAATGATAAAACACAGGCACACATTTCCCTCACAGTAATTTGGCTCGAAAATTCACCAAAGTGCAAGTGATTTGGAGGACTTGACTCCAAAGCCCGCTGTACCCACAACTCCAGCAGGCTGAACATCCTGAAGCAACCTTCCATTGCTCACCTTTCTTGCCCATCTTGTCTTCAGCTCCAAACCTGCTGGTGTTTTAAGAATGAAACAGCAAACCCAACCCAGAACTGCTCCTTTTGAGACCTGTCTCTGCCTCCTTCTTTCCTAAGGGATTTGCCTCTTTGGGGCAATGAAAGGCACAGTACCAGGTATGCTTACAAAATACATTATAGCTGACAGTGCTGAAGTGCAGGCGTCTCATTTCTAGTTTGAAACCAATTAGCAAAAGACACTTAATTTTGCTGATGTTCCTCAATTGCATGTGGCTCTGCAGTGCAGCTTTCATTTAAGACAAATTACTGTGGGAAACTTGAATGCTCTCAGATGACAATGCAGCAGGTCTGAAGAGAAACACTAACCCTGTACACAAGCTCCTGTCCCCACAGAGCAGAATACACATCAGTCTGGCCCCAGCTCACCCTCCTGGCAAGTACAGAGCTGCCACTTCCAGAAGGGATCCAGACAGGTAATTTAAGAAAATGTGATCAGCTCTGGGGAGGTATCACCTAAGTCTCCTGTTTATACCATCATTTAAGAATAGTGAAATAAAAGCTTGTGCTTCTGATCTGGGATTGTCCACAGTAAAGGCTTAGATCCCACAGAACTGCAGCTTCTGCCCAGGCACAGAGGGCTGAGGAAACCCAGCAGCCACTTCCATGGGTACACTGATATGAACAGTGTTCTGCCATTTGAACAGGCAAAGGGATCAAAGTATTAACATGAAAGCAAAAAATAATAATGTTGAAGGAAAGGAAATTCCAGAAAGGAGATAACTGAGCAGACATCCAAGCTTGTGAGCAACTAGTGCCAACAGGACAGAGAAAAATGAAATCCTGAGGAGTGGTCAGCAGCCACCTGCTGCCTGCAGAATGTGTCACCAGAAACTAAGGCCTCCCAGCCTTCCTCACAGGAGGAAGGTCAGCCAGGACTGCCAACACTGCAGCAGCACTTCCTGTCCAGGGCTGCCAGCAGGCTGGGAGTCACAGCCCTCAGCCACACAAGCTGCCCTGGGAACACCTCACACACCCTGAAGGTGATTTGCCAGCGAGACACTGGTTCTCATCGGTGCTGCTGAACCCAGATGTCAACACAGAGATGGGCACATCAGCAGCAGCCATGTCCAAACAAAAAGAAGAGGTCCCTGTCACCTGGATTAGCTCATGTGGCACTTAACTCCAGCAGAACTTGGCTGCCATGAGAGATAAGGACTATGGAGCAGGGGGGACAAAGACTGGGTGCTCTCCAGCTGCTTCATGTGTAGAGATACAGAGCAAGCTGAGACGTCCATCACAAGTGGTCTCACATACTCTGTACTCTCTGCCTGGCACTTCAGAGCAAGGGAAGAGACATCTTGGGAGTTTCTGTATAGAAGAAGACACCCACAGGCACCCTCAGTAGAAGGAGCTCTCTAATCTGCAATTAGTTGCAGCCCTAAGAACCTACTCAAACAGGCAGACAGCTCATGGGAGTGGAGCATCAAACAACCCACACACCCCATACACAGCTAGGGAAATTCAGGTTACAAATAAGCTCTGAACACAAGAAGCCACACTGCATGCCCTGGGGACATGCTTGCATTCCCAAGACAAGTTATTCCTGCCTTGTACCAATCAGCATCAAAAGCATCAATACTTTCTGTCTTGGACTTGTACAGCTGTGAATCTGGACTTCCCCAAGGAGCCAGACTTTCTCCCAGGAGCCTAGAAAAGTCTGCTGCAAGCTCATGTAGTTGTTTCTAATGCAAGAGGCAGAGCTGAGCACTGTCACTTCTGCAGTGGCCAGTCCAATGCTCCTCAATGTCTGCAGCAGTGCCTAACCTGGCTCTCCATGTGGCCAGGATGGCCAATGGACCCCGAGCCCAGCATTTTTCAGTGAAGAGTCCCTGCTGGCCACCAGCCTCAACAGCTCAAGGTACAGCTCAACACTCCACTTCATGGACACATTTCAGTTTCTGGGGAGTATCCTCGATGACAATTTTTTCCTTTAGGGACATGACAAGGTGGTGTAATTGCATTTTGGAGACACACAAAGCAATCCTCAGCAAGGTGTACCACTGCCTGAGCAATGTAGCTTATCTCAAGCCATGTACTAAAAATAAAAATCAATGAAATAATTAAAAAGTCTCTAAATAGAAAGTTAAAAACTTCTAGTTCTAGCCTTACAAGGAGGCTGTGGGTCACCAGGAGAAGCAGGGCACATTCCCAACACAAGAGGCACTGGCACAACCCAGCTGATGTCAACAAAACCCAGGCAAACCAAACCTGCTTTAATTAGCCCTGAAAGGTCACCACAGAGCACTCCTCTCATGGCTGTTTACTTGATGGAGGCAACACTCCTCTCCCCACCCAGAGCTGTCAGGGCAGATGCTGCTGCAAGTTGCTGTTATTGTGGCTCCTGCAGTGTATCTCTACATGAGATTAAAGAGCACTCAGACCTCCACTGCAGCACGGCTGCAGCTCTGGGTACACACACACATCCCACTCAGCAGCATCCAGATCACCCCAGAGGGACAGAAACTACCTGTGCTGCCCCTCAGCATGCAGGGCTACAGGAGGTGGTCTGTGAGCCAGCTGCCTCCTTTGTAACCAGCACCACCTCAGGATTTTTCTCTGGGTATTTGGCACATCTGCTTCCCACAAAACTTGTACCTACATAATGATCTGCTACAGAGAAGAAGAAAAAACCCACCATCCCATAACATGGAATGAAAGAGATCCCTGAATGGTGCAGGAGGGATGACTGTTAGCTATCTAATGGCAATGGCTCAATTAATTCTCCACCACTGACTTAGTGACTTAGGGTAAAGACACACATGGGGGAAGCAAAGATACCATGAAAATAGGTGTGGCTGCTAATTATAGATCCCTTTTGCTGGAAGCATTTTGGTAGCAAAGGCAGTTGTAGCTGCATGCAGAGAGAAGGACCCTCATTTTAGGAACAGTAATATCCCTTGGAGCTCCCCAGACATCAGAAGAGCCAGGGAATATGCTGCAGCCTCAGACAAGAAAAAAAAAAATCTCTTAAGGTGATTCCAGAATGTTCAATCCCCCACTACAAGGCCCACTGGCAGTGGGAGATGAGCTCTCCAGCCTCTGCCACCCCACAGTCCCCAGCTCTGAAGGATTCCAGAATAAATTGGTGTCACCAGCTCGATCAACTGCACTGCTGTAAACAGAGCACTACAGCTCAGGGATTAACTTGGGTTGAATATATAGCACAGCATTACTAAATTGAGAGGGGAGTAAGAATATCTAACCTGTTGACCTTACTGCTTGGAGTTGGGACATTCAGCACACAAACCTTTTATGCCTTTTTATCTAGAGCCTGTTAACAGGTTTCTGATTTACATGAAGAAAGAAAAGGGAGGCTGACAATTGTGAAAACTCTAAATTTCCCCCACAGCTGTTGAGGATTATCTGAAAATCACAGCACTTTACAGAAATAGGAAGCCTCCCTCCTCCACATTCAAGCAAACTCACCTTAAAATCTGTGTTATTGATGTACTCAAACACCAGAGCAGGGGTCTTTGACTGAAAGAGAGAGAAAATCATGGTTTAAAATACACACTTGACCTTTCTTTGGCTCCAAGAGACCTGAGAAAGCCTTTGCTTCCTGCCCAGCCCTCACTAGGGAGAGCAAGGTGGGAGCAGGACATGCAAAGTGCAGCCCTGCTTCTCCCCCACACACTGAGCACCAACTCAGCATTTTAGCCAGCACTGCTCCCCACATGCCATGGAACAGAGAGCGCACTGGGCGAGGCAAAACGTGTCATCAGGAACTAAGGCTCCCAGCCTTCCTCACAGGAGAAAGGTCAGCCAGGACTGCCAACACTGCAGCAGCATTTCCTCTCCAGGGCTGCCAGCAGTGGAGTCACAGCCCTCAGCCAGCTGCCAGTCAGAGAAAACTTCCCAGGAATGGGGGAGTTGTGGCAGTGCAGACCATGACTTGACCGCTGGTCACTGGGTAGGACAGCAACCAGAAGGATTAAAGTGCTTAATATCCAATTGCCCTGGCTGGTACTTAGGTTCCAGATGCCAGACAGAAGTTAGAAGGCTCCAGGATCTACTTTCTCATAGAAAATTTGCAGGACTTCAAAACATTCCCTCATCAGCTGTGGCAACTCACAGAAGACACAGAAGGGGTGTTAAAGAGCCTGGGGAACAGGGAAAGGAAGAGGAGCCCATCCAAACCAGCCAGCCCATGCCTGCAGCTGGCAGGAAGGCAATCCCAGCACCCTCCCCAACACAGGCACCTACCACTGGATCCTTGACAGTGTCAATCAGGTTAATGATGTTGGTGCCACCACGGAGATTCTCCAGAATCTTAACCTCGCGTTTTATCTTCTTTTTCTTCACTGGCTTAAATAGACAAAAGAAATTAGAAGTGAGAGTCCTTTCAGAAATTAACATAGATTTCTGCCACTGATTTTGATTGGAACACATCACTTCCCCTCCTCTCTCTACTCCCACCCTCACATGGGAACATTTTTAGCACCAAAGAGGAGACAGACATCCTTGAACTAGGATTTCTTTCTCATCCATGAAACCTTTCCATGCACCAGGGGAACAATCAAACCACTCCAGACAAACATAACTGTGACTCCAGTAACAGTGGTTAAAAGTGCCTTGGACTGCTATGTGGTAACCTCAGCATACTGATTCATGTTGTACACTCAGAGCCACAGAACAAGCATGGTGGGCCTATCTCTGCTTTTGTTTACCAGCACTAACCAGTTTTTCACTTTTCAACCTGTTTCCCAACACGTACTTTAATCCCATGAAATGATAACCCGAGAGTCTCCAACACCAAGATGACCTGTAAGCTCTGTGCCTTGTTTGCAACCACCTCAAATGCACAGAGCCAACTGCACTGCATGTCACTTCATCCATAATCATGATTATTTTTAAAGCCTACAGACATTTTAAACAGTTTTGACTCCTCCTCTAATCTGCTCAGTCTCAGGAGCCCTCTTTGCAAAGTAAGCTTTTCTCTGGACATCACCCTGCAGAGAGTGACAAAGAACAGCTGCTCCCAAGGCAAAGGCTCAGAGATTGGGTTGGCTTTTACAGTCTGCTGATCCAGTGGTTCACTGAAATGCAAATGATCGTTTCTGTAACTCATCCACTCCCAAGACAACCCTAGCTCTGTGCCTGCTGGAAAGGAAAGGCAGTTTAGAGCAGGTAAGAGGTAAGAGATGTTAATGAACCTTGGCTAGTGACCAGTGTGGGCAGCACTGGCTGCAAGTCACCAAGTCTAGCAGTCCTTCATTCCATACCTGGAACATCCCCTCTTGCCCCACCAGTAGCACTAAAAGGAATTGCAGAGACATCTTGCAGGGGCTGGTAAAGCCCTTGCCCCATCTCTGAGACTGCTGATGAAAACACTCCTCTCTAGACTTTCAGCTTTCTAAAACATTCATCATCTGGCACTGTATCTGGTGTGTGTGGAGGGGTGTGATGAGGAATGGCAAAGGTATGAGGCATCTTCCCAAAGTAATACACATTAGCAGATGTCTGTGTGAAGGACAAGGAGCCACAGGAGCTCAACAGCTCACCTCTGCCACAGCCTCCCACTTCTATGATGGCCAGAGAGTGCTGATGGGACAACTCATACATCCCTTACAGGCAAATCCAAGGCAATCCCTGTTTTCAGACCCGTGGCAGAAATGTATGAGCAGACAGGAGAAGGAACAGAAGGTTTTATACAGTGGGAAAAGATGGCGTTTATGTAAGTGATAAAATATGCTGTCTTTCAAGGCTCTTCAGGTGGCTGAAATCTTCAGATTCGAATCTTGCTCTTCTCCTCTTGCAAGTTAAAAAGGCATGAGCTAGACTTTAAAGCCAAAAGATGAGAATCTCAGCCTGAAGCAAAGTGCCAAAAATAACACCGATGCCAGCACAGGGAGCGTCAGCACCTCATAAAGGCACAGTGGAAAATGGCAGCAAGGCCACCCCAGCTGTCAGAGCTGGAGCCATGCGGGGCAGCGCTTGCTGGGGAGTGGGCGACCAACAGCCCCAGGGCACTACCCAGACAGTGCTGGAGCTCCTGGGAGCTTGGACTGAAAGGGAGAATCAGCCAGAGCAGGGCCATGTAAACCAGCAGAAGTGAGGGCTACGTTTTTGAACCTGAGAGGAGGATGCTTCATTAGGAACTAATTTCATTTATGTCAGCATAGAGACGGACACCGCCCTTGTGTCACCCACATGCACAGATCTTACCAGAAGGCCAAGATGGAATTAGAGGATGTAATTTGGTTACTCTGCTTGTCCAGTGAGGCAGATGCACACACAAGCTGTTTTCCAAGGAACTTCAAAGAGGAATTGAGGCACTGACACTCTGAGGGTGCTCCTTGAATGGCCTGGCTATGACAGACATACCTTACAGCCTCTCTGCTACAACACTTGCACCTGACTGGGAGCTGAAACAGAGCCTGAACACAGCCAAGAGGACCCAAAGCCCACCTTGAAACATCTTTTCCTTTGTACTGTAGTTATTTCAGTGGCCTTTTGCATCAGCTAGGTAGGGGAGAATATCCCTCTATCCCTCCAAGATTTCCTTTTCTCCTTTCATAGCAACCACTGCTCCCACTGGGGCAGAAGTTGTTGACTTCCAGTCACTTCCACGTTTCTTTCACCATTTTCAGGATAGGAAAATAATGCTCTACATTATCTCAATCAGAAATCTATCCTTAGCCCACCATGCACTAAAACACTAGGGCAGACAAAATCAGTGACTTTTGGAAAAAAGGAGAGAAGGTTGGTCTTCTTTTAATGAAATGCTTGCAGATAATCACCACCAGCAGCATCTCTGACACCACCAAGGGAAGACCTCTGGTGAAAACTGTCTCAGCAAGAGGGAGAGTTAAAAGCTGCTTGTTGTTTGCACTTTTTCCTGCTAAGCTGCTGGTCTGCAGAGCTCTGGCCAGGTTGTCCACACCATCCCCACATCCTCTGGGCTGGGGATGGAAAGCCCTGCTCAGTGCAGGGCTGTAAGCAGTGCATCCTCAGACGCTCTCCCTGCACACAGCCAGTACTTGGAGTGGGGTTTTCCACCACTAGGTAAACAAGGATGAGGCAAAAGACATGCCATGGGCTGAAGTCATTTTAGAGGAAAAGCTACTGCCCTGGAGTGTCCTCAGAGAGAGCAATGCAGAGGAACAGTTTCCCTGTCTCAGATTTGCAGGAGAGAACAGTGGTGACTGCTGGTCTGCACCCCACCCCACACAGCTTGCACCTACCCAGCCTCACACCACCTCCTACCCACAGCACTGCTCCAGCCACAGCTGCAAACACCATGCTGCCCAAGAGCACATCTCTGGGGCTCAGTTTTGCCCAGTAAACGATTCCAAGCCCAAGCTCTTGCATCTGGCAAGTCAAACACCTTGGTGCAAACCACTCCAGCACATGGCCAGCACTGCACTGGGGTAGCTGTTCAAATCCCAGAAACTCTGCTGACTTCCCTCGTGTCCCAGAGCCCAGTACTGCTGAAACCACAGGCCAGCAGCAGCATATCAGCCACACACCGGGATTAAGTCTGGGTTGCTACAACTGTCTCTCAGAGTCACCCGATCTGTCTCTCCAAGGATGTCGACTCCAAACACACATGGATTAAATGTGAACTGAAGCTATTATGGCCTCCAACCATCTGCCTCTCCCAGCAGGGATAGCTTCTGAAACACCAGCCTTTGCAGCCAGAGTATTTTTAACAATACTCATTTAAGGCTATTTTATTAAAACAGGCTATGAACAGCAGCATTTCAGGTTGTGCTTCCTACACAGGCCAGTCCTCCTGTGCTGGGAGGGGGATTTCCAGCAGAGGAAAAGAAGCAGGCACCTCAACAAAATTAACTGCTACTAAGTTTGATCTGCCTGTGTTTGCAAGGCAACGTTTTACACAGGTACAGCCTCCAACTCCATCTGTTCCCACACCAGAAGCATTTCAAATCTTTCCTCCATCTTGGGATTCTCCAGTGCCCAGTGTGGGTCAAAGCCTTTCCCTCTGGAAGGGGATCCAACACAGTCCCTCTGCTCTGTGAAACACCTCCTTCCATGAAATCTGTACAAACTTGACAGCTTGGAGACTTCTGTCGCATTTGGTTGAAATTGGCCAACCAGTGCAAAAACTACTGGGGGGAGGAGGGGGAGAAAGGCTGACAGACAGCAGGATTGCATAAGACTCGTTTCCATAGGAAACCAGGCTAAAAGACATGTCTCAGTTTAACCGTGTCTACACTGGGAGGGGTTTAATTACTTCAACTGCAGCAGTACCCTTAGAACAACATTACTGTCTAGCACAAGCCAGTTTTCCAGTTTCCCAGAAAATTGCTTCCTTCCTCAGGCAAACTGGAAGTGAGGTGGCTGTAGATTGTGGAGACAAAACACGCAGCTCACAGCTGTCCACTATGCTGAGTGCCCATAGCAGAGGGACAAGGTGACCTCCAGCCACAGGAGGATGGTCTCTGCTGGACCCAGCAGCTCTCAATTGACTTTCCCCAGCCACCTATCCCTTGGTGGCTGCAGAATTCCCACCCTACCAGCCAAATGGATAAGGATGCACTTGAAAGCCAGGCAGAAGAGGCAGTGACAGTGGCCAGAGCTATCCCAACTCTCTTTGCCCAAAGACTGGGGAGCATCATGCAATGCTATCCCTCTGCAGAGATGAAAAATGGCACAGGATAAGCTTTGCAGTCAGGTAGATTCAGAAGAAAACACCTCTTTGTGACCAGATTCTAGGTCATTTTCCACAAGATCATGTAAACTTGTAAGCAGGGAAGAAATCCAGCTGCAGCAAACACCAGCTGGGAGAATTAACATTGTTTGCTAAAATAAACCTATAAATAAAAGACTGCAACCATCACTTCCTGTCTTGAACGAATAAATGGCTGCCTGGTTAAACATCTTTTTTGCTTGGTTTCTAAAGCAAAAGGAGTACACTCTTCTGTCAGAAGCTCAGGTTCCAGCCTTCCCCAACAACCTGGGGGCCCATTGCTTGAATTCAAGCAAAGAGAGAAATTAGATTTGTTATCCAAAGTTCTCTACGCATTTTCACACTGTGAAAGAAAAGCAGTGACCAGGAAGGCATGTGAAATATGAGTTAAGTCCAAAGCATAAAAATCATTTTACATTAGCCCAGAGCAGGCAGCCCAGCAGCACACACACTGCCAGCTGAGGAGCACACATGCTGCTCTGAAAGAATCCCAGAAGGTGCTGGGTTTTGCCCAGCACGTGCTCTGAAACAAAACTGGGGTTAGCACAGCAGGGAAGAAGGTTTAGCAGTCAAAAGATACAAATCCATGAGAAACTAAAGTAATGTATTCACCACCCCATTAAAAAAAAAAAATCAATTCTTTGCTCACCAAGCCTGAATAGGCTGGAAATACAACGATGCTTCCAGTGAACAAGCAGGGAAATCTGAACACACACCATCCAGGACCAGTGAAAGGCTCGAGCAGCATCCCTATGACAGGCTTTAAACATTTAAAAGCTGGCACTAGGAGCTCATTTGTCTCTAGCAAGTATTATCGAAAGGATCACAATAATCGGCCTATAAAGCCCAACGCCAATTGCTCAATAGGAAAATTGGCTTCAGAGCAGCTCTGCTTATTTTGCCAGACATCAGCTGGGAAACCAAATAATCATATTCCAAAGAGCTACAAATCAAGGAGTCCACTTATGTTAACATTCTGTTGGTTGTTTGCATTTTACCACTTCCATTGTGGGAATTCAAACTTTTGTGAGCTGCTCTTGAATTTTAGAAAAGAGGGGGGGGGAAAAAACCTTGAAACTATTAAAGTACTATTGCTTTTTTAGTTAAATAAAATATACTTCAGTTTGGTAGAATATCCCAGCATGTGTTCTGAAGGCAGTTTCATTCTTTCCTTCAGAATCCTTTGCCTTCCAGCATGGCACACCCCAAAATAGCCCTCCTGGGGCTTCAGAGCTGCCCATGATACATCAAGAATTCTGCAGTCAACTAAAAGGGAGACGCATGAGGACCAAGCCCTGATCTCCATCACCATTCCATGGGATGGGAATCATTCCTTCAGGCCCCTGTGAACAGACACAGTGCTGTATCTCACCCTTCTCCAGGCAGGAACTGCAGCTTTGCAGCTCATCAGCTCCTTGATGCTACACCACCACCACGAGTGTCACCAACTGCACCTCCAGGCCTCTGAAAGACACGCAGCACTGTCCCACTTGGTCTCAGCTCACACAAGGCTGGACTCCAGCAGCCAACTCTGCCAAGCTCATTGTGGGCAACTGGTGTTTAAAAGAGAAGAGCTGTGTACCCATCTCTCTTGCAAAAGGGCACATTTCAAGACTGCCAGAGGAGGAAGTGGGCCAGGGGGAGCTGATGCAGTGCATGCAAACGCAGGAGCACAAGAGACACAAAACTACCAGGAGCAGGCATTGAACGGCTTTGGTGGAAGGTCACAGATGCAGTCAAAAGCTCCAGCCTGAGGGACCAACAGCATCCAATCCTATTTCCCTGTGCAACCCTTCTGCACACCAGCATGGCAGTCATGTCAGCCCCTCTCTAGAACAAGCTGATGTATGTTGGCTCTACAGCTTTTAGAGACACATGAAAACTTACCAGAGCCACCATCCCAACTTGGTTCTCTAATTACTAAAGTGATAATTGGGAGTCCAACACTGGCAGGACCTTCCAGGAGTGCCTGGTATGAGCAGCAGCTCTGGAGGGTTCACACAGCCCAAATGGAGTAACAGGGCGAAAACAAAGCCAAACAAACAAGAATGCACTTGTGAAACCATGTACATGGTTGAAATTTCCAGTGCATGGACTCAGCACAGAGGGACAAAAGCCACCAAAGGAGAAAAGGGCTATTTCATCACTGCTGCAGGACCTCCATTTCACTGGTCACTCTCCTTGTATCTGCATTCTTCCCCTACCTCCACCCATGTTGTGCCTATGCAGTTACCACACAAGGAGACAAAACAGCCTCTTTTTGATGGGTTTAATGCTTTGCAGGCAACTAGAGTGACATGGACACATGGGTGCATCAGGAAAGCAGGACAACTCCTGATTCCTACAGCCAGCATGGATGCTGTAATCCCCACTGAGAGTGCACACTGGGATGGAGGCAGTACAGGAGGCTGGGAGGTGAAGAACACAGTGGCACAGCCAACACTCACCAACAGCACTAACTGCAGGTAACTCTAACACCACCATTCTCCCTACAAGGTATCACCTGTAGCAGTTACAAGCAATGTGGAAAGTTAGCCTTTGGCTTGTAGAGTGACAACTTGCAACACTGTTCACATCCTCCAGGAACACTGTTACCCCAGAGCAGCGGATTCACTTTAAAGGCAAGCTGGGAGACATTTTGGAGCTGGATTAGCTGAGAAACAAAGTGAGAATTTCATCAAAGAGACAACACAGACTGACCTCCTAGTCCACCAAAAACCTCTGTGTGGTAAGATATGGAAAAGCAGAGCTGTGCTTTAGATCCCTGCATTGGACATAGACAACACACAACTCACTGGCAACAAGGATGTCTTAAATCTCCTTTGTACATGCTGAGCAATGTCAGACCTCATCCTAAGAGTCAAATCTTAGCATCAGATTTAAGCAAGACATGAAAGCACATATAGAACATGTTCACACACTCCCCCTTCCTGGTGTGGGCTGCCCCAAGGCAGGCAGGAAGCAGGGCCACAGCTGCATCCAGGCCAGCCAGATCAAAAAGCCCACAAGACCCTCTAACACCAGTGAGGGACTGTGGGAGCACAGCTGCTGGCTAACTCCATGCCCTACTAACCTGAAGGGTAGGAAGGTCAGTACAGTGCAGGGTCCCCACACTTCAGACCCTTCTCACTCTTTGCTCCCTGAATACATTGAGAAGGTGAGGAGTTGTCCTCTGCCTCACTGCCCAAGTACATGGAGCCTCTGGAGGATGTTGGGCAGGGGGTGTCTGTGTGGCAAACCAGGCCCCTGCCCCACTGCTTTGCACACACCATCCTACACAGTGCATCCTGATGTACTGCTGCAGTGGAGTGAGAAGCAACCTGCTTGCTTCATTTGCCTTTTAAAAAAAGAGCTGCAGAAGTTTCCCAGGAAAAGTGACATTAAGCACATCATATCTGTAAGGCACTTGATCCAGGAATGGTAATGTCAGAATCATTTGCATGATCTTAATTCTCTTCCTTTGCTGATACATGTTATGACCACAACTAGCAACATCCCATTTTCCTGCAGGATTATGCCTGGTCCTCCACTTGGGGTAGCAGAACTGTAAGGAAATGCTGGGTGCTGGCCAAGGAAACAGGACACCTTGCTTTATGCAAGCCCAAAAGGCCTAGGGCACTGTGGTACCAACCAGAGCCATCAGCTCCCTGGCCTTGTCCAATGCTAAAGTCTTCATAGGGCTCTTACAAACAAACCAGGCAAGTGGCTGCCCAATGAGGAAGAGCACTTATCTCCCTCATGCAGCACTAAACCAGGACCTATGCTCTAGTCTCAGCTTTGTTGAGGCTAAGGGACTTGCCCAAAGTCACACAGGAAATCTCTGTGGCTTAGATCTGCATCAAAAGATGATAAAATTTCCTGACCTCTGTGGAGGAGGGTACAAGATGTTCAGGTAGCACAACACCAAAGCAGGGGAAGTACTTGCTATGTGCTAGCTTGAGCTCAGTAAGGACAAACTGCTTCAAAGAGCAAAGGCTAGGAAGACACACCAGTGGCTTCCCATGAAGCTGAGATATTAAAACACTGACACTTGCTAAAACTCAGTCTAACACCTAACACAAATTGTCCTCCCAAAAGATGTTAAAGAGAAAGGAGCAACTGTGTTAAACAGCTGCATCCATTGCCCAGCCACGGTACTCCCCTTTGTCCCATCCCTGCATCACAAAAAAAACCCTGAAGACTTTTGGTTCTATTTCCCACCTCACAGAATCCAAATTCCTCCCCAGTTAGGAGGAACACAGACACCCAGCCCCTTTGCTAAGGCTCCACTGTAGATACATGCAATTGTATTTGCAATTAAGTTTTGAGCCTACTTACAGGAAACCAGAGGCACTTTCCACAGATTGGAGTGATGTTATTGCCACACTTCACAGGTTTTCATAATGTACACAACGTGGTGCTCTGAAACTCCCTTTTCACTGACCCACTTTCCACTGAGGAGAAAGTTCATCTTTATTTATCTGGACCTTCTGCTTTTCCTTGCTCACTCACAGGAACGCTGTCTGCATGTTAATGCAAGTGGGGAGAGCCAGGGGAACCAGTGGCAACACCATCCGCTTCAAATCTGGGACAATCCAGTCTCCTGCTTGCAGGGCATTAAGGCAACACATTCAGGCCCCAAGGAGAAGGAGCACCCAGCTGCCCTCAGATGACTCTTGCCAGCTGACTCACCGTCCAGTGCTGACAAGCTTCCTAGACGTGACAGAGTTCAGCTGCCACAGGGAGAGGAGCATCGCTCCAGGGGAGGCTCTTTGGACTGAGAAGAGGCAAGGAGCAAGATTTCTGATGACTTTCCCTGCAGCCTCCTCTCAGCCTCGTGGTGCCTTTCTATGTGGGACAAGACCTAGGATCTCAATAAACCACAGCAGTCCTGAAGAAACCATTAAGGGCTCCAGAGAAGCATGCACAAGAGCACAGTTTCCCCAAGCCAGCCACAAGGCATCTTGCTGTAAAATCCAGCTCTGCACTTGCCACTTGTGACCACTGTCTCACAGAAAAAACTCCTGCCTGCATCTACTTTAAAAATGACAAAACCCTAAACCACAAGAAGCATCCAAAGGAGGGGGAGGTCCAAACAACACTCCAGAGGAACCTGGCTTGGCAAGGACACGTGAGCCCCAGGACTCTGCCCTGACGTCAGGCTCAGCCACAGAGGCTCTCCCAAACAGCTCACCTGGCCACCTCCTTGCCCACAGTCAAAGCTGGGGTTTGTGTGCCTCCTCCCAGAGGCAGATGGAAGATCATACCTTTCCCAGGAGTGCTGGCTGGACAAACCATGACAAGTTCTTTGGGAAGCCAAGGCAGATCCCAAGGAAGCAGGCACAGTGAGAGAGTGGGAATGTCAGCAGAGACAGCCAGACACGCTATCTGAGTGGAGCCAGTGAATGCCTTAAGGCTACAAACCTGCAGAGATGCATGTCCTGGAAAGCTGCCCTTCTCAGTGGCTGCAAGGGCACGTTAAGCTCAGACCCCCCTGCACACTGTGGATGAATGTGTGCCCAAATTCTTAGGACACCCATGGCCAGACATGGGCTCCCACGTGCTCTTGAGGAACAAGTGACAAGTGCCCTGGTCCAACAAGTGACAGCTACAAGTGTCAGCCAAGCCAGAACCAAACATACAGCAACTCTAACCTTTCATCTCTGTCTTCACTCCGCTGCCTGCCCTGAGATCTCCAACACAGAGTGCTGCCAGGACAGTCACCACAGCTCGCTGGGAGCTGTTGCTTCAGTGTCAAACACGGTCAGAAATGCCCTGCAGTGTACAGCCCATGCACAGCCATCCCAAACTACAACCTCCCAGTGCTGCACCAAGGTCCCCACAGCCCAACCCCAGCAGGGTCAACACACCAGCACACACATCACCAACACTGCCAAACTTTGGAAGGCCTCCTTGAGTCCCCTCAAGTTTCCACAGTGTTTATAGTCTGACTGTGATGAAGTTCTTTCCTACACCAGGCCCTCTAAATGACACATTATAAAATGATGGTGCTTTTCTGACCGCTGAGCATCCAGCAGCCTGGCTCTGAAAAGGCCACATGCCGGCTGTCTAGAAGTTAACAGAAGGATTTCCCCCTCCAGGCTTCACATTCCTGTTGACATGGCAGTCCCAGGGCTGTTTTAGACAGGCATTGCCAGACACGATTTGCCAAACACAGGCAGAACACGCAACGCTGTTCAAATGTCAGGACTCACAGCTCTCCCCCACCTCAGGAACTCTCAGCCCTGAGCTGTGCTGGACAAGGAGGGGTGGAGACACCAAAACATCGCTACAGCAGGCAAGACACAAAATCCATTTCCAAACACACCATCCCAGTGTCCTTAATGAGAAAACATGAGTTTTGGGGTGAAGAAAGAGCTCCAACAGTCCTTTGGCCCTACCAATCCAGCTCCTCTCTCTCTTACTCCCAGCCACCACAAGCCTCTCCATCATCAACGGGATACTCACCTTGAGGATCTTCACGACGACCCTCTCGTTGTTGGTGATGTTGATGGCCTCAAAGACCTCGCTGTACTTCCCTCGGCCGAGCTTTCGAACCAGCTGGTAGTCGTCCTGATTGCTGCGGGCACCAAGAGGAGAGAGGCGGTGGTGGGGGGAGAGCGGATAACTAACAGGGCAGCAGGCCGGGGAGGGGGTCCTGTCCCAGCCTCTCCCCCGGGGACACCCCAGCGCGGGAGCGGGGGATCGGGAAACCCTCCCCACGGGCTGAGGCCCTCCCGCGGGACGGAGGGCGGGTCCCCGCACGGCGCTTTACCCCCAGCTCGGGATGTGCGACTCGTAGTCCCAGTACTCGCGGCTCCTCAGGCTGTTGATCTCCGCGTACACCCGCGCCCGGCTGCCGGCGGCCGGGCCGGGCATGGCGGCGCCGGGCGGCGGCTGCAGGAGGAGGAGGAGGAGGGCGCGGGGCCGGCGCGGGAGGCCG
>VZRX01006822.1:178314-227098 GCA_013398075.1 Notiomystis cincta
GCCGTGGCTGCTCCCAGCGTCGCGCCCGCCCCTCAGGCGCAGTGGCCGCCACGCGAAGCTCCCCGTCGCCTGTCACCTGTGCCGTGTCACCGCCGCGCCACACCCGGACACCGCTCTTCGGCCGCGTCACCCGCCCAGCGCCCTCCCTCCTGCCTGCACCATCGCAGCCTGCCACACGCCCGCCACACCCTGACGCCCTCGCCGCCCCCTCACGCCGCTGCAGACACTGTCGCCTCTGCCACCCTCACGACCCCACCTCAGCCTGGTCACACCCCTCTTACGCTGTCACCCGATTGTCATCTCCAGTCACGCTCCCTCCTTATTCCTGTCACTCCATCCCCTCTTGCCAGTCCCAAGGTAGGACCTGGGGTGAACACAAGGCTCCACGTTCCTCTGGAGGCACTCGCAGAGGAACAGCCATGGCTGGCTGAGTTGAGGCATCTCTGGAGGTCACCTCCTTCAAGCGCTGCTCCAGCAGGGTCACCCAGGGCTGGCTGTCCAGGACCATGTCCAGACAGCCGCTGGATGCCTGAGGATGGAGTCTCCACAACCTCCCTGGCAGCTGTGTCATATTCCCAATGAAAAAGTGCTCTCTGGAGTTCAGAGGAGCCTCCTGTGTTTCGCTGTGTGCCCGTGGCCTCTGGTCCTGGCACTGGGCACTGCTGGGAAGAGCCTTGCTCCCTCTGCTTTGTACCCTCTCTCCAGTCCCTCGTTCACCTCCGTGTCCCTTCACTGGCCTCTCCCCATCATGTCCCTCTCTCCCTGGCACTGAGAAGTCCAGCACTGGACACAAGGCTCTAGGCGTGACCACCGTGGCTGCACAAGGGAAGACATTTCCTCCCTTCACCTCCTGGCAATGTTTTGACTAAAGCAACCCAGCACACCATTAGTCTTCTCTGTGGTTTATGTCAGTCTGGTGCCCACCAAGACCCCCATATCCTTTTCAGAAAAGCCACTTCCCAACAGAACTGGATGTAGCTTTGGCTCTGCGATACCTTGATAGTGACTGGCCTCCAGCTAGAGTTTGTGCTGCTAATCACCACATTCTGGGGCAGCTTTCAATCCACTTCACCTCCCTGAGTCCCAAGGGAGCTGCCAACCCCAGCTCTTCCTCAAGCCCATGTGGGCTGGGTGCAGCCAGACCTCAGCAGCAGCCACCAGCCTGAGGTGATAGAGCAAAGCTTGGGGCATGGGTTGCTTAGTTGTACTCTGGCTGCTCATGGCTGGCCTCAAAACATCAGCATAGGCCCAGGTGGAAATCAGCCCTGACTCCAAATTATCTCTGGAAAGATGAAGTATGTGGATTCAACCAGGTGCTGCAAAACCCAGTGAGATTTCCATGTGCCCGAGACTGAATGATGACAAAACCCAGGAAGATTTTATCATTTCATGCTCTGAGTCCTGACTGAATGCAGTTAGGCAAGACTTTCTCAGGATCTTTGGAAAACAGGGAGGATGTGTTCATGATGCTTGCTCTTCCAGGGCACTCAGCCCTGGAGAGAAAAGGCAAAGGTGACACCCACTCCTGCTAAACCTGTCTTAACAAAGGAAGAGGAAAATCAGCTGTCCTTTGGGAAGGCTGCCCCATCCAGAGTCCAGCTTACTGGCCCTTCCTACCAGGACTGCAGAGTGAAGATGAACATCATCTCCTAGGACCTGGAGGAGATGTAGAAATGCATAAGCAAAGCAGTCGGGCCCTGCATAAACTGGAGTTCCTGGCAGCTATGCAAAGGCCGCCGCCTGAGTCACCGGTCAAAGCGGTGCCGCCCGCCGGGGTGTGCAGGTGGCTGTTTCACCGACTGAGAGGGCTGGGGCTGCCCTGCCACACAGCTGAGGGGTTCATCTCTCCAGTGGCTTCTGCGTGGCACCACAGCAAAATCCTGTGTTCAAAGGGAATTTGCCCTCCACAGGGTGCTACTATTTGGGCAGAGATGCTCAAGCACAGAGTTGGCAATTTTTATTTTCTGATGGATAATTTTCCTGGTAGAGTACACTGGGTTGTCAGCAATTTCATCACTGGTGACGTCTTCCTTGATGCTTTCCAGTGGGACACAGGCAGGCTATTGAACTGGCTTTGCCAGGCTGATTCCTGGCAGGAAATCTGGCCAGTGTGCTGCCAGCTCCTCCAGCTGGCGCCTCGGCTGCCCAGCTCTGGGCACCACGGCTGCCTGCTGCCTTCTAATGCTGCTCAGCACTTCCTACAGCAAAAAGCCCTGTTTGCAATTATGGGAAGTTTGCCAAGCTTTACCTACTTTCACTGAAATACTAGAGAGCTGTTGTTGTTGTTATTATTATTATTACTACTATTTTCAAATCCAGCCATGAAAGTCCAGCTGTTTTCCAGAGCAAAGTCAGGGAAAATATTTGTTCAGCCATTAAAACATCACATTGTTTCAAGACAAGATCTCTGGAGTCTGGTGTTTAGCAAGGGACAAATCTTCTGGCAGAGATGTGCTCTATCTCCTGCTGACCTTTGAAAAGCTTTGTGTGGCTGGACAGAGCTATAAACTTCTTAAAAATCTGCACCCCACATTCCTGCATCTGCAAAACCTCTTGGCTCTCCAGTGGTGCCATCCTTGCTCACCATCCCATCAGGACTCTGCTGGGTCATTCAGCTGCCTCTCCCCATCCTACTGAAACACTGCCTGTCTGAGGCTGAAGCATCACAGCCATGGGCTGGTGCAGGGACCTCGTGTTCTGGTTATCTTTGCAATCTTAATCAGCCAACACACACAAGCACTGCTTTGAAGACAGCTTTTAATTCATGTCCCTGTGTTCAGCTGTTCCATGGGATCCCATCCCACCTTGTGTGCAAAGAGGAACTGCAGGCTATGCCACACACATGCTGTTCCCTCCTCTTCACCCCAAAACATTCAATTTCTGGTATCGACTTCCATATATGATGAAGATCCCGCAATGAAGGATGTTCATCCCTGCACCCAGCAAGGCTGGGAAGAGTGGCTCCTCCCATGAATTGGATGTGGTTATGACTCAAGATCCATTTTGAGGATGAGTTTTGACACGTTCTAGCCAGAAATAGGACTGGCTTTGCCAGGGCATTGATTTTTCTCCTGTTTATATGATTAGATTGACTTGTATCCCTCGTCCCAAAAAAGCTGTGGCGAAGACTCACTGGCCACATCATCAACTTTTGGGAGATATACTCACATTTAAATAGACCTGCCACCCACTGCCATTGGTCCTGAGCATCCAGCATGGAGCAGTCAGAGCACATTGTTGTGCCATTGTCTGGATCCAGGAACAGGGATACTTACAAATGATTCTCCACACCCTCACAGAGCTCCTTAAACTAGGCATGCCTGGGGGGACAGCTGCCTTCAGGGCTGGTGCTACTGTTCCTCCAGTTTTACAGAATTGTGACAAAGCAGAGTCTGTAAGAGGAAGATTGCAGTGTCACAGGCAGAGAAAGCCCCACCATGGTGCAGATGCACCTCAGATGTGAGCAGGGGGCCCTCTGGAAACTTTGCCACCCAGCTGTTGGACCGAGGCCTGTCTGGCACAGCTGGTGAGGAGGAGCCTGGAGGCAGCGCTGACCGGGAGCTTCTGGGATCTGGTGCTGCAGGAGCAGGACATGCATCCCAGGAGACCCCAGGAGGGCTGTCCCTTTGCCATCACACCCCCTGTCACTCCAGCCAATCCTCCACAGATGCATTTGTACAGCATCTGATCAGTTTCCAGTTCTGCGTTGGAGCAGTTCACCTTGAAGACCAGGTTCTGGTGGAGCCATGACCAGCCCATGTCCTTGACCTACAGGCTATGGGTTCCCCCAGCTTTGCAGGTCTCCGAGGAGGTCAGCACTGCCAAAGAAGCATGACCCCCATGGCAGCTCTCACAGGCAACATGGGATTCCTTTCTGAGACCAGCACAAACCTCGTCCTTTGTCCAAAGGCCTGGCTGCCTCCTTGCCAATGCTGCTGGGAGACAGGCACTTCTCACAAGGAACTGTAGCCTCCCAGCAGCCTGGCTGTAACCTCGGAAATAATGAGTTTTCGGCTCTGTGGAGAACCAAGCCAGCCTGACTCTGCATGGAGACAAAGCCTGAAGCCTGCTGCCAGTTCTGCCCACAGCAAGATGAACACGGCTCTTCTGTGAGCTCGCACAAAGCCTCCCTTGTGCAGGAAGGGATCCAGCCAAACAAATGATCTCCTTGGCTGCTTGTCTCCTGGTGCTCCATCATTTTTACTATTTGCTGGATTGTTCCCACAACCAAGGAAAATTTAACAAGTAAAAGCATCTGATAAAAATCTATCAACCACAGTAAAGCACCAACCCAGCCGAACCAGTCCGTACAGCACAACCCTCACAGCCTTCAGGACACGTCCATTCATTTACCACCCAGAAACACAAATTGTGTGGTACTTGCAACGTCACCAGCATGGAGGCTTTGAGTAAAGCTTGTGTTACCAAAGCGCAGTGAGATGTTTGAGGGCTGCTTCCTTCCCCTAACCTGGTTCCCTGTTGTGCAAAGACAAGTTCTTATGTCATTTCCTTGGCATTTTGTGTTTCTCCTCTTGTGTTTCTGGACCATGCTGCTCCCTTTGCTGCTGGCCATAGCACTGAGGTCCTGGTGACAGCCCTCCTGGCCAGGTGCCTGGCAGGAATGATGCACCTTGTCTTCACTGAGGAACTCTGCAAGAAAACAACTTTTGGCCACTGGTGCCTTCAAGTCTCACAGTATTACTCACAGATGGTTCAAATCTTGCCTTGGAGACAAATCTCAAGGCAAGTTTTGACTCCAAGACAAAATTTGAACCACCTGTGAGTAATCCTGGAAGACTTCCAGTGCTGTGATGGATGGTGTTGGTTGTGTGCTGGAGGCAGCAGCTGGAACAGAGACTCCCATGGCAAAGGCATGCACGGCCTGGATGGGTCAGGTACCAGCAGAACAAGGCCACCAGCGTGTTTGTCTTGGTTGAGTTCCTTTCAGCAGATGTCAAGCACACATGAGCAAACCCATCTAACAGCAGAGGTGTTGGTTGGTGCTTGCCATCCTCGGCGAAGGTGGCCTGGTACTGTGTGGCCAGCAGGGAATGGCTCCAGGCAGGCAGTGATTGCACAGGAGATCTGCTGTACAGCTTACTTAGGCAGCTCCTGGGATACACCTCTGGGTGGGAACCCTGCTTTTTTGTCAAAGCACACACGGAGGCTCTCGAGGGTGCTGCTTGCAGCAGCTGTTGCAGGGCACTGTTCCCTGGTGTGACTCTCAGTGCTCCAGTGCATGGCCTGGGGCAGCTCAGTGGAGTAATTTGTCTGGAGTTTGCATGGAGCATCCTGGTCATGGAGAGGACACCAAGAGACATTTTGTGAAGTGACTCAATACCTTTGGTGGGACACTGGAATCAGTGGACCGTTAAAATTCCTTTTAGTCTGGACCCAGATAAAATCTCTCCTTCCCAGTAAGAAGAGGATATCAAATCAAAAGAGAGAAGATACTAAGAAAGCCAAGACAGAAGAGGAAGTGCCTGAGGAGGCCTTTATCCACTGTCATAACAATGCTACAAAGAGCTGATCCAGGACAAACACATCTTCACTATGGACAGACAACAACCTGAAATTCTTCATTTTTCTCTCTGTACCCAAATGGAAATTTTACAGTCTCTGTAGTCTCTCCCATATTAAGGAGAAGAGTATTTCAAACCTGGGGCTGTATTGCTACATTTTATGTAAAAAAGAAGGCTTAGAAAGGAGAGGCAATTAGGTTCTGGTCAGGACAAACAGTCTCCAAGCCGAGTCTTTCTAGCAGTGCATGATGCAGTAGTCCTGGAAGTAGAGCTGCACAGTTAGAGAGGGGCCCAGGCCCAGGCTGATCCTACACATTACTGTAGCAGCCATGGATAAGCCATTTCCATAGGCAGGACAGTAGGATCTATCAGGAAAAGCAAACAGCAGTTACAAGCAGAAGCCTGGTCAGTTGGTAAAACCATTCTCTGAGGGATGTGCATGCCCTTAACTGGAGGACAGATCCATACTGAATTAGCTTTTCTATTATAAGGATGATGACTCAATTTATTTCTACAGGGTGCCCTTGCCAAAGGGCTCTGTGTCTGTGTAGTTCATAATAAAACAATTAAAAACCCCATTAATGCTAAAATCTTACTAGGCTAGCACAGAAAGGGTCTTTCCCTTCCCACAGAGCCAAGAGCTGCCAGCCTTACAGGTCTCATGGGAATGGAAAGAGTATGGAATTATTTTTAAAGGCTGGAAGAGGCTAGCTGGGAAGGATTACAGGTGGCCACAGGTTTTGCACTCAGACATCATTGCTTTGAAAGATTGTTACAGTGACGAAATCTGTGTGATCATGTATTGGCTCTGTACAATAGCAGGCGAGGCATGGTTGAGGAAGCACAAAGGATCCAATATTAGTGGGAATTCATTGACTTCATTTTGGAAGGAAACTTAAGTTAAAATGAATCTGAAAAATGGAAAGAAAGCCTTGAGATTCACAGCTTCTGCCAGGCCAGCAGTCTGTGGCACTGTTCCCACAAAGTGGAGCAAAACTGAGTTGGCCAGCCAGGAGATCTGTCCCAAGTAAAAATTTTCCACCTTTGTCCATCTGTTTTTCTGATGGTCCCATCACTTTAGTCTAAGCAGTGAGAATCAGGAGCATACGAAGAGAAGTCTCCTTAACATTCCATTCCTGCCTCAGATTGGGGCACCACTAGCTTCCCCAGGCTTCCCCAGAGCAACAGCTGGAAGTCACAAAGCAATGGTCTTGGTCTAATTTGTGCTACAAATTCTTCTGTCACAGAAAGAGATACCATGCAGACCAATGGCTCATCCATTTTCTGCCTTTATTCCTGCCTACATCCAGCTATCCTGCCTCATCAGTGTGAAGATACAAAAGTTCTCTAAATTTTCTTGTGTGACCTATTCCTAATCCCTGTGGAACTGGGCTGTTCTAACGCCTGCAAAGCTGTAGGATGCCCGAAGACATGACTGACTGATGGAGCACCCAATGATTAATGAAAGGGTTTGCAGTGCAGAACAGGGTCAGACTTAATGGTCTGTGACAGAAAGCTGGTCAGGGCCAAAAAGCAGGGGACTGATACTTTCATGGACATCTCTGCCTGTTGGGTACTGGATTCTTTGCAGTGGGAGGCAGAGCCTGGCACAGCCACATTTTCTGAATTGCCACAGTGCCACTTTCCTCCAGGCATACTTACCTTTAACTGACTCTGTTTCCAAACTGCTGTGTCCTAGGTCCTGGGAAACTAAAAATTTTCTTCAAAGAGCAGCTAAAGGTCTCTCCTTTAACCATTGAAACTTCTAGCTCAATCCAAAATTTACTCTGATCCCAAGTTAGCAGACTGTCAGCATAGGTGGAAGATGAGGAACTGCAAGCAATCAAGTTACTAAGGCACTGGGGACCTGGCCACTCAGCACTGCCAGTACAAGCATGCTGGAGTGCTAATCTCATCAGTCTGTGAAGTTCCAGTGTTATTTTGCAGTGTGATTCCTCTCACTAGAACTCACAGCAGTATTTAAAACCATTTGCTAGCTCGTTCCCACCCCTAAACTTTATTCCTTTGTAGATTGGTTGCAGCACAAGGCAAGGCTGGGGTCTGCAGGCAGCTAAAGCAAATCACCCAGTCCGAGCTGCTGCACACAAAACTGGGATTTCCATGCGTGAGAGGCCGTGGCTGTGACCAGGACGGCTGTTACTGTGACCTGCTTTGCAGGAACACACAGGGAGAAGGAATGCAGCCAGCCGGGGCTGCCACTTGCCATAATCATGGTGTGGGAAGGCCTTGTAGATGTGTTTGTTTACGGAGCACGGAAAAATGGGAAAAATTTTGATAGGTACTATTAGTCACTAATATCAGGAGTAATCACACAGAGCAAGATGATGTGGTTTATACGAGTTAGCCCCAAAATACCGAGGAGCTGCTCGAGGTGCACACACACCTGAGTGAGGGGAGCATCTCATGCAACAGCCAAGGCTTCTGCTGGAAACGTGGTTGTTCTGCAAGACCTCGGCATTGAGTCCTGGGGCTCGGGAGGAGGCTGCTGAAACAAAGTCGAAACCTTCACATACCGCCCAGCCCCGTGCGCTTTGATACAGGACCTGTTTTAACCCCTCCTTTGACACTTTTGCTGTGCACACATCAGAAATCTAGGAGAGAGAAGAACTCAAAAAATGAACTTCTTATATTAGGCTCTCTGTCCCTGCTGAATGTTGAGAAATACGTCTGGTCCAGGTAGCTCAGTTTGCAAGCTGCAGATTGAGATGTAGATTGAGTTCCGAGACAAGAGGCCGTGAATAGCCATCTTTTGGGATAACAAAGGGCGCGAAGACTGCTCAGGAGCCGGGAATTGCCAGGCTTTTGGAGATTAAGAGGGGTGACGCCAGCGGGGTGGATGCACACAGAGAGGGAGACTTAGGAGGAAGAGCGAGACTTGCGTGCCGGGAGACTGAGGCTATAAAAGCTTGGGGTTCCTCTGTTGCCAGTCCTCCTCGGAGAACTAATGGCTTTATGGAACTAGACATATGAGGCTCCGCGACGGGCTAAACTGGGAAGGAAACGTGGTCTGGCCCTGTGTGCAGGGAGTCCAGCGGGACACCCTCCAGCTCACTGGAACCGCCCGCTGTGAAGGGGCTTTGTCCCAGCAGTAAAAGTCTGGCACTGGGAGCGCGACTTCCCGAGGGTCTCGTGAGTGGTCAGGCTGGGAAGTTTCCTTAACACTCAGGGCACCGAAAACACGCAACTTGCGTCTGCTTTCCCTGAGTGTTCAGTACTTACTGGATGCCATGAACATATCTGAGGACCTTTGTCTTCTGATTTGTTGGCCTCAGGATCTTGACTTCATGAACTACTTTTCTAAACTCAGCAAAAGCTCTTATCACCAAGAGATTGACACAAGGGTGCTCCACAAAATGCCTGTGACTTTGTAGGGGCTGAGTCATCGTCACAGATGCTGCCAGTCCTGACCTCTTCACTGCAAAGGCTCGGTATTTACACTGCTGCCTTTTCAACACTTCAAGCAGTAAAACGGCGGCAATCCTGACTTGTGTACCCACTCCCTGGCTGGCACTGGGTGACAGGTGACCGAGTCTCTCTCCTGGAGGCTTTTTGGGCTAAAACACATCACTTTTTTCACTTTTCTGAATCTGCATGTGGCGATGAACAGACTCCTAGAGGCACTGATGGAAAGAAACATAATCTGGCTATTTATAGATGTAAAAAAGATCCAGTTTCCAGATGAAGTACTAAGCAGTGGCTTGGAACCTGCTTCCTTCCTAGACAGCTCCTGGAGATGCTCACAGTCTGGGTTTCCTGGACCTTCCCAGGATTTTGAGGTGAAGGAGCAGAGATGGTGATATAAGATGTATTTCCTTATGGGGAATGTTAACTGTGGACCTCAGTTTCCTCAGTCGGATTCCCCTCTTTGATCCCTCCTTAGAGAAGGGCTGTGTTTTAGATTACTGGGGCTATAGTGCTATTTCTGAAGAGCTTGTTGCCAACAGTATGAACCACGTGCTTACAGGAACTTTGACACTTTTAAATTAACATATTTCATTTTTGTCAGCACCCTGCTGTTCCTTTGAGATTATGCTAAAATGTAGACTGCTTGTTAATTACTTCAAATGCCAAGGTTTAATTACAATGCCTGAGTTAAATTTCAAGCCAGCCAAACTTTCTGAGCCGTGCAGGAGACAGACAGACATACCCATAGCAAGTTCATCCTTCAAAAAAGATGAAGAGGGTTAATGTTACTGATTTCCCAGCACCAGTATTTCCTCTTTCAAACACAGAACATGTTAATTGGAGCGTTCAGTGCATGTCTAACCATCTCTGGGCTGGGGTATTCCATCTGGACCACAGCTGCAAGAGCGAGTCTGCATTCCTGCAAGAGGAAGAGTTAAACCAGGCTTCATTACACAGCTCCAGAGGAAACACACTCCCATCCTACTGGATGGTGATCCTTCCCCATGGGTGAGGTAAAGGTGCATTAAAAACCAAAGTGCATGTGGGCTGGTTATCACAGCACAGCTGAAACCTTCCTGTGAGCAGCTGGATTCCTGGCCACCACTGAATCCAGAAATGCAGGCAACACTTGCTGTTTGCTGTGAGCCATGATATGTTTCTATAACAGTATCCCATTTTATTTTCCAGATTTAGAATTTAGAGACCATGACCTCAAACACAACACAACAGCTGCAGAGTTGTTGTGATAAATCAATGAGCTTTAGGATGATAAATATCTTTTGGGCCCTTGATAGCCAAGGAGGTGTATCAGGCTTAGTTCCAAAAGCATGTCTGAAGTTTAAAGAAAGCCTCTAAAAACATCAGCTTTAGATTTTGGCAAAATCAGGTGCTGGAAAATACTCTGGAAATCATCTGCCAGTTAAGTATTTCCCAGGAGGAGTAAAGGAAACACCTCTCTGGAGCCTCCACACCTGGCTGATGCACACCTGAGCTGTGACGCACATCCAGTGCTGCTGCTGTGGAGCTGAAGGTGTCTGAGCCTGTAATTCAGACTGCACCAGTGCCAGTTTCCCTTCCAAAGCTGTGGCAGTCAGGGAGAACCGGAATGGTTGGTCAGGCAGAGTGGCAAACATCTGCTAGATGAGAGGAACCAGCACTCGTTGCCTTGTCTCTGACTCTGCCAGAATACTGAAGTTTCATCTTCATTTCAGTGCTTTCAGCAGGGAAAGAGGATGAAGCATCCAAAGATAGCATCTTCTGATTATACTCTGGGGACTGTAATCTTGCAGTTCTCTTAGATGCTGTGTCTGTGTCAGAAACTTACAATTAATTTATACTGTCTTAAAAATTAACAGTCAGGATTTAAAAGACTGTGGAATGTTTTCATATTGCAATATTTACTGATTTCCTCAGAGCCTAACATCTGAAGCCACACTTCATCAGGAGAAAAAGAATTAGTACTTTTTGAAAACTTGAAAATTGTTAAGAATTAGACATCATCATAATAATAATAATGTTAAAAAATAAACCTCAGACCTGCTGAAGAAACCCAAAACCTATGACTTCTAAGACAGCTTCATGACTTTTTAGAGACCATGGCATTATTTCCTAAAATATATTGTTGTCAAAGCTGTGATTTAGCTCATAAAAATCTTTGTTGCTTAGGGATAATAACACATCCTGGGGTTAATGGATTCTGTAACCTCCTGTGTTTGGGTTATTTTTAAGAAGCAGGCACTGGCAGCCAGCTGGAGAGCACTTTATTAGCCAGCATCCCCGGAGAGCAGACACTACGACACTTGATATCTCTTTGGCTTAGAGGATACAGCAAGGACACAAAGCTCCTCACAGCACCTTGGAAAAGGAGAGAACAGCCATGACACAGCCGAAAACGTGCTCTGCATCCCACTGCCCAGGGCTGCCTTGGAACAGGGATCCTGCCATCCCTGCCTGCCCTGTCCCACTGCCACCACAGCTGGGGAGCAGGGCAGGTCTCACCTGCACCCTGCCCTGATGTAGCACCTGCTGCAAGTGTAAATAATTTCTGGTTTTAATATAAAATAATACTACAGTATCTACATTAAGCATTAAGAAATTTGAATGCATTTTACACATGTTTAAAAATCTAATGTTTGAGAGCAGAGGGCTGTATTTTTGACTAATAATATGGCACTACTTGGGAGATCATAATCAACTTTTTTAACATCAGATCTTACATAAATTCTCTCTCTCTCTCTACATTTATACCAGATCAAACCCCATTCCTTTGAGGCATTGCAGGTCCTGTTTCCCTTCTTGGTCAATACAAGTCCCTGTTCTCTTTGGAAACCCCCATTTGAACTGCTGGGCATTCAACATTTAACTTCCTAATATTTTTTTCAAGAGAATAGTTAGTGGTATCTATGGTAAATAGCTATCTAATGAACATATAAAGACATAATACATGTTTATACATAGATATGTAATTCGTATTAACAGGTATTAGAAGGGTTTTACTGGCTAAACTATGTAAATATAATGAATTCATCTACCCATAAAGAAGATAAAATGTGTTCATTTGAAAGTGAAATATTTCAAAATCAAACAGACAAAATGAATTTCTGAGAAAGTGTTATCTCACCTTTTAAAAAATGTTCTGTTGATCAAAGTGTTCTGTCTCAATGGGAAGTACAGCAGCTTCTGAATGACTCCAGCCCCAGTCAAGGAATCTGTAGTTGGACATAAGCATTTTTGTTTAGCTGCTGACTCCTTGTCATCTGTTAGTGCTATCAAGATGTCCTCCACAACATCAATGACAATCCTAAATGTGAGATACACCAGGGCTTTGGCTTTGTTTTGTTTGTGAAATTCTTATCTTGCTTTTGTCAAAATGTACTATGCATTGAACCTGACTTGTTTAATTCTGTCATGCCAAAGATCTGTCAAATTAGACCTATGCCAGTGTTCTAATTTGAAAACTGATTTACAGTTCTTAACAAACCCATATCATGTTGTCTGACAGTCTGATTTCAAATGAAGCAGCAGCACACTTTTTGCAAGAGGTGAAAGACACCTTACCTGAAAGACATTGGTCTCAGGAACATTGCCAGTCTCCAAATCACAGTAATTCTGCAATTGAGGCAGGAGGGAAAATGCCAGTAAAAAAACGAGCCAGATGAAATGATGTGTCATTTACAGGAGAAGCAGGCAATAAAAATCATATTTCCCTCTTGGTTCATTTCAATTCCTTCAGCACAGTTTGAATATAATCTAATATAAATGTACCCTTTCCACAGCAACTGTTCTTATAGAGAGATTTACCTCATCTTGGTTTCAAGTATCCATTTGCAGGCCAAGCACCACGAGAAGCTTTAAAATATGACATTAAAAAGACAACAAATAAAAATGTTTCAGATATAAATAAGTTCACAGACCAAAGGAGGACAAGGTACTAAGAGTATATTGCAAAGCTATATGGGTCTATGCTGTGTAATGAGATAATTTTGGAATAGAGAGCATAAAAAACAGCCCTTAAGGAAACAGGGCTGAGATAACTTTGGTCTCTGCTTGTGTTCCTCAGCCCCCTTCTCCAGGCATGGATGAAGGAGATGCCCCGTGGTGATGGCAAACATGTGCAATTTGTTGCTTTAAGAAGAAAAGCCTTCATTAAGTGACTGGAGTGACAGCAAACACATCTACTCAGGATCTTTAGTTCACAAATTCTTGTTTATTAAACACAGTGTTACCTTCCAGGAGCGTTACCAGCCTGAACCTTGCCTGCACAGAGCAGCTGTAACCTGTTAATTATCATGAACTACACTGACGTTACTCTCCAAGCATGAGGGCTCTTACACAAGACTAAAGATAATACTTATGGCTCAGTATTGTAATAAAAGCAGGGGATATAAGAAATACTATAAACCTCATTTTATAAATAGTTTCACATAAACAGAAAATGGAGGTGTTGGGCCCTTAGGCTTTAAGCAAAGGCTTTCAAGGAATTCACAGTCATTCCCCTGACACACCTCTGGATCAGACAGGAACTGCCCGGGCAATTTTGGGAATCTTTTGAGCGCTTGCCCATGCCCAGTGACCTGAGTGTGCACACAGGCCACCTTCCCTGGGAGCCATGGAGCCAGGGAAGAGTGGCAATGAATCATGGAATAATTTGGAGCTCACTGGGCTGGCTGTCCTACCCAAAGCAGGGCAAACTTTGAAGGCAGCGCCAGTCAGAGCCGAGAGGTGACTTTAACCTGAGCTCAGCTCTGTGTTATGCAGGATTAGCTGGAACTGGTGCTGTCTGGAGGCCCCGGGCATGGCTGGGGCAGGCGTGGCATTGTCTGCACCTCACGGTGTTGATATCCCTCTTATCTCCTACAGGTTCTCACTGAAGGGTTTCGCAATTTTCTCCTCCAGGGCTAAACAGGGAAAGACCTTGGCTCTGGCACCGAAAAAAAAAAAAAGCTGAGGGACAACAAAGACAGTTCTAACACAAGGTGCCTGTTCTAAGGCACAAGACTTCAATGCCATGAACGCCATGATAAATTGTTAATGTGGAAAACGACTTTAGCAGCCATCGATCCTGGAACAAAGAAACAAAGTAAAAGATGCAATTAAAAGGTTAAACACCAAGGAACTTCGAGGAAGTAAACAACGGGAGATACTGAAAACTTGCCATGATTAGAAGAGTGATAAACACCAGCTAGTTTTTCCAGCAGAAACATGGGCACAGGAAAATCCTTCAGAGAAGGGGGAAATGACACTGAAATCAACACTTGGAAGGGTGTTGCCCTTTGTGGAACTGGGCAGGATCCTCTGCTGAATGTCTCCTGGAGAGTAAAGGAAGACAGTGAGCTAGAGCTAAGGAAAAAGTCAGGTAAATTGCAGACAGAAAAAAACCACCATACGCTTATTGTAAGGCTGATCATTCAAGAAAGCAACAAATGGAAAAAGCTGCCCCTCACAGCCCTCAGAAAAGAGATTTTTAAACATCTTTCCTATCACAATTTACTCGAGAGTGTGCTGAGGCTTTCTGTTGGGGCAAGGAAAATAACACACCAGGGTGCAAGGCCAAGATGCACTTTGCACTGTTGAGGTAAACATGTGCTCGAGTGGATTCTGTAAGAGAAACCCTGATGTCAAACAAGGTCCTCTCCTGTCTTGTGTGATACCCTGAGGGACTACACATCGCTGGACACAGCAGCCAGCAGCACCTGGCTCAGCTCTCCTACACAGACAGTCTGGAGTTTGTTGGCATTATCATTCCCTGGACATGCACAGCCTGAAAGGCAGGCAGCAGCAAAGGGAGTCAGATGAATCCAAGCTGGGAAAACATGGGTATAATGAGAATTTCAGCTTTGAATCCTGTCTGCACAGCAACACACATCAATCCTCATGTCTTGACAGCAGTGGTACAAGGTAGAGGGGAAAAACACACAAGTCAGTGGTGGCAGCTGCTTCCCCAAGATTAACAAGTCTTGTTAATTGAAAATCCACAGCTGTCCACAGCAAACTTTCAGTGCTAGTTATTTGTGTCTTCACATCTGGGTGTAAATGCTGGAAGAGTCAGGACAAACATGCAAGGGCTTTATCCAGGCCACCTATAAATTAGTCCTCCCAGTGATTAGTATTTCATACTGCAGTGGGGATAGCAGGTGATGGAGGCTTATCCAGGGAAGCTGCCACATTAGAAGTGGACACTCCATCCCTGGGAGTGTTCAGGGCCAGGTTGGATGGAGCTCTGAGCAACCTGGTCTGTGGAAGGGGCCCTGCCCATGGCAGGGCAGTGGAACTAGAACATCTTTAAGGTCCCTTGCAACAAACCATTCCAAGATTCTATGATTCTCTGAAGTCAGTGTCTGGCAGCCCCACAGACCATGCAGTCTGAATGCCATCCTAGAAGCCTTCAAAGCTAGTCCCTGAGCAGAATCTGAGCTATTAATACTCTTCTTCAAATATCATGGAATTTAACAACCTGAAGGGTGTGCAAAGAGCACTGTGCAACAAGCGGAGATGGCAGAGCTGTGCTCAGTCCCTGTGCACTTTAAATAGAATGGAAAAGAGCAATGAGTGAATCACAAGAGAGAAATCTCACTAAAGTCAACACGAACGTTGCAGCCCATTAATTTCAGCAGGAGGTTCAGGGATTGAATTGGTTGTTGAGTCTGGACCCGAGTCTGCCTGAAATAATACGAATGATTGGGAGGGCAATAATGTGCCATAAAGGTCACCAGGGCTCTGAGGTGCAGCAGCAAAAGACCCCCTGCTCCTCCTGAGCAGCAGCTTTGCTCAGAAATTCCCATGTAATGGTTGTAGACCCCCTGAGTGGGTCAGGGCCAGCAGATGGGGAGCTGTGGAGATGCTTTGCATGGGAATATGATGTGACTGAAGTGGGCAGAATGAAACCAGGGAAGAAAATAACACACATGACTCCCCCAGATTTGGGATGGTTCTTCCTGCACAAGTGTTTGGAAAAGAGACATGGCTGCTAGTGTTGGAATTTTCACTCCAGCTCTAAAAAGTCTGTTTCTTGTTCTCAGCCCAGACTCTGTGTGTTCCTCTCTTCCTGGCTGTGTCACTACAAGTCACTGCATGAAGCTGGCTGTGAATGCAGAGTGTGTGCTCCAGCCAGCACAGGCTGTCATTGCCCAGCTCACACACAGCCATTCACAGCCTCCTTCCTTAGGATCAGTGGGATCCATGAAATGCTGCTGTATCAGATACCACACTTCAATCCCCAAACCACTGAAGAGTTACATGGCCAGGAGACAACAGCCCAAAAAGAAGCCAGGAAGAGCTGGAAATGCAATGCTCTCCAGGTAGGCAAATGAGTTCCAGGCAGGTTTTAAGAAATACTGCAAAATTCTCTTATGCAGAAAAAGCCTTTCTGCAGGAAAGTACTGATACCTCCTCAGGCCTCATAAAAACTGATGGAAGAGCTTACACAAAATAATGATTCCTGCAAGAGACACTATGCAGAGACTCCAGGAAATCTACTGGTTTTGGTATTGGTATTTTGTGTGAAGGTGTTTCAGTAACACCACCATGAAGGGCAATGAGTGGAATTTGACTGCATTTAGAAGGGAAGAGAATTCACGTGCTTGCATTCCCTGACCTTCTTTGTTCTACAGTGCAAGGTGAACTCTGCAACAAACACATCAGAGCAGCTGTTCAACAAAAACCTTGTGGATTGACCTTACTGCTAATATCAAATGTATTCTGTAAGAAAGAAGCACTCTATTTCCATGAAAAACAAATAAAATGACCAGAAGATCACCTCTAGAAATGACATGAAGTAGAATATGCTTAAAGAAAATAACCTGGCACTATTTGCTTACATCTATTAGCTTTGCTGATTAATGTATATTTGGTAAAATGCACTGAAAGAAAAATAGAGAGGAATTAAGGTACACACAGTTTTGATTGGGAGGCCCTGCAAACAGACTCATTATTTTGTGTCTGCTCTCGTCAGAAAACAGAACTGCATGTAAGTCCATATGGACTGATGAGATGCTGGCACTGGTAAAAAGAGGATGAGGATGGCTGTAAAGCCTTCACCACTGAAGCCCTGTGTGCAGGCAGGACAGGCCAAGCCAAGAGCAGCAGGACAAAGTCCTCCAGACTTCTCAGTCTGAGACAGAAAGGCACAGAAAAGTTCTGTTGGGATGTCTTAGCAGCCAAGAGCATCCACAGCACATCCCCCAGTGTGAGCAGCTTGCAGGGGAAGCTATTTCGAGTGCTTCAATACAGCAATGGCTTTATTACAACCATATCATACTTATACTGGCATAAAAAAATATACTTTATGCTCCCCACTAATTTTTGAGCAAATATTCTTTTACTATTTTCAGCTGCCCACGCTGTTGGCAGGAAAAGGGTTCTGGAGAAATTCTGTGGGAGATCCTGCACAAAGCCAGTGACAGCTTCTGGGAGAGTGCCACAGGAAGAATGGAAAAGAATTATTTGTATTAATGCAGATACAAAGCTTCTGTTTTTCTGTGGATCCCAAAGTACCTTAAAAAGTTACTGTCTTTCACAGAGAAGAGAAAACATCCAGAGATCAAAGGCTCATCTAATAGGCCATAAAATGAGACAGGCAGCACCTCTGATCCCAGTGTCCTCCCTTTCCTTTCTCTACACCGAGTGGGCACCAGAATCATCATCTGTGGGGCAGCCACTGTGTTTTAGGGAGATGAGGACAGGCACACTCATGATAAAGTGGGCATCCCTGCAGGACCCCAGCATTAAGGTGTTGCAGAGGAGGTTTGGAGAACTAAGTGATGCAGGTCAGCCAAAACTTTCCTCTAATGTCAGAGGCTAAGAACTACATCCAGCAGCTCTTGTTCTATGTGACAATGCATCCATGGGGTTTAACATTTAACAAAAAATCATCACCTGTCAAAAAAAAAAAAAACTCCAGCATGAGATCAAAGAGAAACATCTGCAAAGAAAACAAGACAAGACTTCAAAGCCCTTCATTGATTCTGTCACCCTAAAGTCACCATGTCCTGAGGCATTGCTCTGCATCTCTGTCAATTTTGTGTTTAGATACCACAACCACCACAGTGTCTTCAAGTGTAATTAACTGACACTGAAATTGCTTATGCTGCTGCCTTCCCATGAAGGTCTCTGAGGCTGGCACACATCCCAGCACATTACTCACTCTAACACAAGATGTCAACATCTCAGAGCAAGGACTCCTCTTGCTGTCAGTGTTTCAGAGCTCTCACCATGCATGTTGCCTGCATTGGCAGTGGACCACGCTCAGTCTTGCCTGTGATGAGCTGCTAGACCAGAGGGCTTAATCTGGGCTGGTTCACTGGCAGGAGGTGAAAGCCCCACATGCTTCATATCATGTCTGTGAAATCATCAGGACCCTACAAGAGCCCTTTAAAAGGTTCATCCTTGACAACCAAATAGTAACTGTCATTCAAATATCCTAAAAAAGAGGAAAGGGAGTAGAAAAGGATGAGTAAAATCCCCATGAGTAGCAAAATAACTCTGTGTAATGTCTGAAATTGTCATTATTTCACAGCATAATTGCATCATTGTTGGATGCAAGGAGAGGAGTGTCAGGCAGCTCTGGTAATGGCTGCATTTCTAGCAGTGCATCTACAGTCTCTAGGATGTGTGTTTACTCCTCCAGGGCCAGCAGAGTTAAGAAAATAATTTTGCAATCTCAGAAATAGCTCCCCACTTTTTGCCAAACAGCAAAAGATACATGGCTGTGTGACAGGGCAGTGTTTGAAACACAGTTGTATGTCAGTATCCCAGGGAGTATTTGTCAGCCCTGGTAAGAATCTCTTGGCTCAACACAAGAACTGTTACCATCCAAGGAGAGTCTCTGAAGTGGACAGGTATAAGTGCAGTCCCATTTTCTCACTACTTCCAGGAGCCTTTTAATGACACAGCTGTGTTTGCCCTGTGAATTTCTTGGAAACTTCAGGTAGTAATGAAGTGTGGGGTCCAGCAGAAAGTAGTACGAGTCTGGGAGGAAAGAAGGGAAATACCACAGTGCTTTTTGTGTAAGGTTTAGTGACAAACTGTTCTGCATTTAGATCCCAGCTTGTTCTGTGGAGCTCTGGATGCTCTATCAGTGCATACCTGGTCATGGTCTCATTAACTGTAGCTGGGAAATAGATGGGAGTCACCATGTTGTTGAAACCCATGTAAATACACAAATCCTAAACAGAACCTTGGGCTTTATGAAGACCATTCCCAGCCCTGAGAATGGGGCATGTACATCCTCTTGTGACTGCACAGAGCCATGACCAGCACATCACTGAGTCCCTACTGTAAGATAACCTCAAGTGAAAAGAAGAATAAGGACTTTAAGTTTTCCTTCAGGACCAGTAATGTGGCAGCAAAGAGAATGGTGCCAAATGCAGGATTGCAACACTGGTGGGATAACACTGAATGACACAGAGACATTATCTGCACTCTAATGACAGGGGGTGATTGCTGGTTTGTTGAGGTCACCAAGAATATTCCTGATATTAAAGCATGGGGCAGTGAAAGATTTGTTCTCCATTTTTGCATATCCTAAATGACAAAGCACTCATCAGGCTTACAAGCTTGATCTAAGGACAAAGGTGAAAGAGCCTCCTAAGCCCCAGCTGCACTTTGTGGCAGATAAAATCCACTGCAGTCGTCCCTTGGACTGAGTGCTGCCCTGCCATGGCCAGCACAGAATCTCCTGCACACTGCAGGGGTACAGCACCCCAGAGCCTTGTGCTGAAAAGCTGGTGCAGTGTTTGTTCAGAGAAATTGAGCAGACACAGAGCTCTACTCTCATAAAGGAGAGGAGCCATCAAAGAGAGCTTCTGAGGTAAACACATCCTCTTAGCAGGGCCTTATCTCTGCCCAGCAGATCAAAGAGCACCCCTGCACTGCTGCACAGCGTGCAGGCACTATCACAGTGCTCTGCAGAACAGGCTGCCTGCCTTGATGACTTGCAGGCCTGTGAGACACGCATCACACGTGGAACTCGTGATGGTGAGTTTGGGGACTTGCAATAAACAGATATCTAATGTTAGACTGCCATTTGGGAACCTAAGCTAATGCCCTGACCTTCAGAGCACAGAAAGCTTCACAGCACCCAAGGAGTGCAAGTGAAGGGACTTTTCAAAGATGCAAATTAATTTTATCAGCTACCGAAAAGGGATAATTCAAAAATGTGTTTGAAAATGTTCTCAGGACCTGCATGTGTCCTGAAATACTCACTAGCCACCAACACTTGTGACTTTCTAAAAATGCTTTCCATTTGAACCTTTTTCTCTGTCTCCATTGCCTGGTGAAAGATACATATACAAAAAACAGACCAGGCAGGAGGAGGTGGCAAAACTTCTTATACCCAAAGTGCTGTCAAATATACAACACCAAGCTTGAAGTTGGCAACCTTAGGTCACTTCTAAAATCAGTAATTTCCAACAGAGTTTGAATTTTGAAGGAATAGTGTCACATCTATCCCTGTGGAAGGGATAGTTATTCCTGGAAGAAGAAGCTGCCCTTGCTGGCCTATCTCAGCATCCTGGGGCAGGATTTGTTATAAAACTTCTGCTCTGCTGACAGAGAAGAGGTAACCACTGGAAAAGGATGGTTAGTTACCTTTCCCTTTCAGGGTCACTGGGTATGGGATCTGCTCTGACCACTCTCTTTCAACCCTCCTGGGGCAATGGCTGGAATGTTCTGCTGCCAACAAAATGCATAAAAGGATCAAATGAATCTGAGGCCACAAATGAGTTACGTAACCAGGAATGGCTGATCCTGCACTACTCAGCTTCTCATGACATCAAGGTGATGGTACCAGCAGGAATATTGCACCTCCTTCTGCTTTTGCTTTCATCCCTGGGCAGTCTCCAGCAAACTGGGGCAGGGACTCCTTCCCTCTGTCTTCTGGGATTCATTGGGCCCTTCCAGAGCATCCCTGTCTCTGTGTGCCTGCTTACCCCAACACTACTGCCCCAATGTACAAATGGGGCACAGTGAACAGCCAGACCACTGCAAAAATTATTAATTGTGCCCCTTTGTGTTTTGGCTGCTGACTATGAGCTCCTCCACAGCATCACTGCCTCTTGTCTCTAAGGTTTCAGCTGTGAGCTGACCTCTTCATTGCCAGACAACATGGGAAGCCTGAATCCAACGCTGCCATTCTTGGGTTACTTTAAAAGGAGACCCTGTCACGAAAAATCTCCACTTTGAGGTTATGTGCCTCACAAAATGCCAGTAGTATAACCAGAAAACATTGTGCACTACATTAAAAAGATTCATATGTTCTAAGAGGAGGAAAGCAGAGAAGTTAAAAAGTAGAATAAATAAGACTTGGACTAAAAGAAAACACGCAGTGTAATATTCAAAACAAATCCCTCAGCATTGGCATAACATTGCTTTTAAGTTTGTCAAAGCCAGAGAGGAACTGAAATAATTTTAGGCATTAGTCCCCATTCACTCATGGCAAAAAAGGCATGTTTTACACCAAATTAGTTACAAGCTTGAGTCAGGCACTCGTATGCACTCTTTACTTGTATGATCCCATGTCTGTCTTCCACAGAGGCTCTGCTTCCCTCAGTCCACAAGACAGAGATGCAAAGGAACTTCCTCTGACTCACAAGATCAGATGAACCCCATTAGCTTCAAGTCAAGAGCACAGACTGAATCAAAGTGCCTTTTTCAAGCAGAAGAGCCCTGCTAGAAAGAACAGCAGGAACAAACAAAGCTCAGGAGAAAGCTGAGCCTGAAGACTGGACAGGAATATTATTAAGTGAATAAGAAAAGCCAACAGGGATGTTTGAGGGAGAGAGGGGAAAGAATTTATGCATTAACTTCCCTGTCACTGTGGAGTTTGCCCACTTAGAGGCACTTGGATCACAGTTCTCCTCCCTTCAGAAGCAATGGTAAAACCTCCCTTTATGCACTGGTGCAAGGTCTGGCCCTGCATGGCAATTTATGACTTCAAATCAAAGGTCAATTAATCCTTCCAGCCTTGGTGAGGCAAGAGATATCTGCATGGTCCAAAGACACTCTCTGAGTGGAAACTGATAAAGAGAAATCTGACTTTCTGCAAGTCACATTCATGGCAGAGCTGGGAAGAGTTCAGAAAACTGTGGGGTGCAGAAATCCCAGTTCTGAGCTCAGCCCATGCATAATCAGATTGCAGTTCTCCATGGCTGCTGCCAACCACGCTGACAAAGGGTTCTGGGATCAGCTCTCTTTGTGTCCTGGCAGTTCCTCTTCCAGGCTCTGAGCATTGATTCACCTGGCAGTGGGGAACAATTTCAGGGCAATGATGAGATACACAAGGTCAGCTGCCCTCCAACTATGAGAAAGGAGAGAAAAACAATTTCAGTGGAGCAGGAGCTCTCACACCAAGTGACCACTGCTTCCTGAGTGCAGACAGTACAAGAAGCTCCCCTATGCCTGCTAATCCAACTGCAGATATCTCTGTTCATTCAGTCTGCCAGATGCATTCAAAACAGACCCTAAAATCATTCTCTTGTCTAAAAGGAGATACAGTGGCACTCAGCTGTGCAGGTATGATTTTATTTTAGACATATTTGGAACTAAACTCAGCCCAGCTGCTTGTGAACACGCTCACAGCTTCTGCCGTGAGGGGCCTTCCAGAACCAAAGGGGTGGGAGCAGCCAGCCCCATCCTGGCTGGAATTTGTTTGGCAATGGGTTACAGGGAGCCTAAGGAGAAACAAGCTCTGCACTGGAAAGGACAACCAGGACAAGCTGTCAGTGAGGACGTCAGAAACACCACTGGAAAGCAATCGTTTGGCAACACGTGAGCCCAGCGGTGCCAGAGGAGCTCTCATCTGCCACAGTATTTGGGATAGGAAGTGACTGTGGGAGGGTCTGCTTGTGTTTTTTAATAGCAGCCTGTACAGATGGGTGAAACCATAGGACACAACAGAAAAACACACCACCCTCACTCTAATACCTTTCCCTCTTCCCAGATATCACTGTACCATTTAGATGGTGCCATTAAATCCCTATTTGCACACAACAACCCATAGAAAAATGGGAACACTGAGAAAGTGGCTTCACTCACTGTCATTTATTATTCCACTTGACTGAATGTCAGCCACATGCCTGTCAGACCCACTGCTCTGTGGGGACACCCAGAGAAGCTACAATATGTTCTGAGTCCATTCTGAAAGAGCCCACTCCAGACACAGAGACACAGAGGGCATGAGTGACACAGACCCTAGGAGGAAAAAGAATCCCATTTGCTGCAACTTTTTGAAGCTCCCAGTGATTTAGTTGTTTCAGCAGATGGAGCCATTGCAGTATTCACCATGGATCAGAAACTAGGCCAGTTCAGCCTGTTCAAAGGGAAAAAACCCTTCTGCCTGCTCTGAGGACATTTTCAAAAGAATCCTTGGCTGTATCCAGGCAAGTGTGTGTCACAACTACATGCTCTTTTAACAAATGGACTGGCTTGCCCTGCATGTCCTACAGCTGATTTTTAAATCTATAGGATCATTATAGTATGTATATACATTAGTATATATACTATATGTGATTTAGGATATTATAATTAGTATGACAACTGAAGTTTATGGCTTCAACATGCATTTCAAAGCTGGTAGGTCTCCAAATCAAGCCCACTCAGTAATTTTGGTATAAAACTGCCCAGCCTTTGCCATGAGAAGCACCCAGTTCCCCTTACTGGTGCTAAAATTCAATTTTTAAAGGCCTGATATCACTATCATGGAAATGGCATCTGGCTGCAATTGCTGAATTGTTGTGTTGCAGGGCAGCCCTGGCTGATGGAGTGGGGCTCTCAGAATATCTACACACACACACGTATTGAGGAAAGTAATACAAACAAGAACACAACAATTCAAGTTTCCAGAAATACATTCACTTATGAGTATGACTGCTTAAAGGTTTTAAGAAGATAACTGTGATCATAAACTTGGGCATGAAACAGCAAGCAATTCATGGTACAATTAGAGTTTGAGATAAATGGATTAATAATCTTTTGCTCAAGCATCTAATTAAGAAGAAGCTGAATTCATCAAAGGCTGCTGTTGACATTATACATTACTGAAGGGGAATGGGGATTTAATATCCCCTTGATATGAAAACTCATTACCATTTTCCCTGATGGAGGCTATACATATACAAGGGGCAAAGATTATGACACTTAATATAGAAAGACAAAATGACAGAATTGACCCCAGCTTTGCATCCTGTGTAAGACCTGCTCATAAGCTACACAATAACTTGGTGAGTCTTTCCTACACACTTTTAAATGCTTTGTCATTTTCAGGGTTACAGACAGCACAAAGCTCTTCTGCACTGGCAGCCACAGCAGCTCTGGGATGTGCTGCCATGGTACTGCTGGTACAGCAGGGTAACCCTTCTAGCCCAAACCAGATCTCTCACCTGGATCTGTGGCTTTCACTCCACAGCAGGGAATGTCTCCCTGAAAGCAAATTTGGAGGCTGCAACACCAAAGCTACACTTCCAGCACCAGGAACCTAAGAAAGGCATGAATGCTTTGTTGTATCATCCAGGGAAACCTGGGCCTTATGAGCAACGTGCCATAAATCAAGGGGAATTTGGTGAAATTGAGAGCTCACAGAAGGGTTGGACAGAGACCAAAGTCAGGAATCCAAGGAATTTCTGCCACAAATTTCCACTGAAGGCTGGAGATCCAGCTTCTAATCTGTCATTCTTTCCCAGACTCCAAATCAAGGACTTCTCATTGCACCAACTCCTGTGGTAGCTTTGGATTGAAACAGCTATTGAAATTGAGGCCACAAATCCCTTCTCATTTGGGAATAAATCTAAATTTAGACCCTAGTCTTCAAATGAATGCATGAAGCTGATCTACCTCACTGCATTACTAATGTTCTTTACAAATATATGATGTCCTAAAGGCATTTTGTTTCCCTTTGTGTATATGTGGCAAAGAATTGGATTAAAAGGATGGATTCTGCTAGAAATACCCATCATTATACAGAGCAAACACAATTAATAACAAACCAGTTCATCCACCTTTTAAAAATATCTTTCTATAAAAACTGCAGGAAGCACAAGCAAAAGAGAAGCTGAAAAGAAGGAAATGATGAAAATTATGAAATAATTGTATTTTCCACTGGTGTGAAGACATGGCTGGTATGTGTGCCCAGAGGCTGGGCTGCAGTGGCAAACTACAGCTTCTCTGTGGATCATCCATCAAGCCACTGCAATTCAGGAGTTGCATTTATGGAACAGAAGCTTCTGAGCCCATGGGCTCAGCAGAGGTTGTGTAGAATGGACACAGTGAAAAGACCAGACTGTAAATAAGACAAAACATACTCCTGGCCAGCTGCTCAGCATCCTCCTGGAGAGGCCAGACTGCCCCTGTGAGCAACCTTCTGTGGATGATGCACTTTGGCATCAGAGACAAAGCTGGGCAGAGACTCTGTATGAATCAAGTTTTAAACAGCTCCTTTAAAAACTGTGTAGCCCAGTCTCTTCCAACTTTTTTGTAGGAACCTGCTGAATTAGGGAAGGAAATCAGTGTCAGTCTCTGACATCTCAGGAGGCTGGGCTTCCATGAGACATTCACTCTGAAAACTAAATGCTAATTTAAATTCGGTATTTTTAAGGGTGCCATTCCTAACCAGTTTTGCAGAAATAGCCAACAGTTTTGGTGTGGGAACTCAGAGAGGATTGAGATGATGTCATTATATCCACAACTAATTATTTGGAAGGAAAATTGAATGCAAGGGAAAATGCAGAAGTTGGTGAAAATGTAAAAGCAGTGGAACATTCTACAATAACAATGTAAGCTCGTGCAGGGAAACAAGATGAGCACTGTTTATTAGGAACAGGAGCTGTTTTCTAGTGCTTGTGATGGGTTCACCTCAGCCAGCAGCCAAGCACCCATCCAGCCTTTTGCTCACTCCATTCTGTGGGGACAAAGGGAGGAAGGTGAAAGGACTCATGGATCAAGTTCAACAGGGAAAGCAAAAGCAAAAAGAATTCATTCACTACTTCCCATCAGCAGGCAGATGCCCAGTCACTGCCTGGGAAGAAGGGTCTCAGCATGTGCAACCATTGCTTGAGAACACAAACACCATGACCACAAACATCCCCCTCCTGCACCTCCTCTCCCTGAGCTTTTATTGCTGAGCCGACGTCATAATGGTGGAATATCCCTTTGGTCGTGTTCCTTCCCCATCTCTTGCCTCACCCCCAGCCCACTGACTGGAGGAGGGAGCAGAAAGAGCCCTGCCACGGTGCATGCACTGCTCAGCAGCAGAACTCTGGGGCAGCAGCAGCACTGCTTTAGGCACAAGTGCAGAGCAGGGCACCTCGCAGGCGGCTGTGAAGAAAGCTAACTCCAACCCTGACAGATCCAGTGCACTGCTCTGTCACAAAGTGATCCCTGATGCTTAAAGCCAAAGTAGGCTTGAATGCAAAGGATGGTATAAACAACCTGCTGCAATTTCAAGCAATTGCATAAGACCTTTATCTTCAAGGTCTGACTCACACATTTCACTGTCGAAAATCTGAGACTTGGTTTGTGGAACGAGCTCATTAAGAACCACAAACTCTGTCATGTTTCACCTGAAGTAAAAAACAACTATCATCCAGTTTGACATCTCTACTAGAAAGCCATAGAATTGTGGGCATTTAGAACTGGAGCACAGAAACAACTCTGCCCTGCATACAAGTGTCAGAAGGGACATAAGGAATGGCAAAAATGTCTATGACACAACACTTAATGCACTCTGAGGTTCCAGGATGGAGACTATTAGTCAGGAGAGAAGAAAAGCAAAGCATTTGCATTGAAATGCTCATCAAAGAAGGTGCCAATGTCTTTAAGGACTGCTAATTGTAATATTGAATTGTTCTCAACAGATACATGTTGATACATGCTGATGTTATCAACAAAACAACAAAATCACCCTCAGTGATTCTGATGAAAGCTGCACTTCTGTAGTGGATTTTATACCATGGAGGTATTTTGCCTGAAATTCTGTGAGGAGTCAGATTTTCGAACTCCTTTTTTTTGAAAACAAGGTCTAAACCCATCAGTCATCTCAATGAGATTATTCTGGGTTTGCCAAACCTTCCCCACTTAATGTATTTTTCTGTTCTTTTACTAGCTGTGCTTGTAAATAGAGGATTATAAGAAAAATGAGAAAATCAAAAGATATGCAGCTTCTCCTAGAAGAGGTTAAAACCCTGTCAAAAATCCTCATCTGTGTTTGTGTGATAAAAGCTGCCACTGAGTACAAGCCACAAAGTCCAGAGAAAACGTGTTTGCTTTTCACTCATCTCATGGGGTTTTGTCACTTTTGAATATAACATTCCTGGGTATTTAGCTGCTGGCACTTGCACACTGCTGACTTACTGGCAATGAGACACATTGCTGGGCATGTAGAGGGGTGTTTCATGAAAACCAAGATAAACTTTACAGGATCACAGAGCAGTCCCTGCCTGACAGAGCAAAGCTGTCAGATCTGAGGATACACCGAGACAGGATGTTCTCAGAACTACAGAGCCACTCAGCTGTCAGACGATGCAAGCTGCCTGTCTTGTCTCTTCTTTGCATTCCCCCACACTGTGAATCACTGGAATTCTTCCAGATAGGATGCTTAAAATGAACTGCATCTCTCCCTTAATCCCTGGACTCCAATGGTTAACCTCTCAAACTCTCCCCACATGCTTCCCAAGCTCCCACTGCCTGGGATTGCCTGGCTGGTCTGGCAAATGACAGTGGGTAGAGGAACCTGCAGGGCCCCACAGGCACCCCTTTGTATCAGGGTGCTCTGCCTAAGGGGGTGAAACAGCTCTAAATTCACCACAAGTGCAAAAGTGAGCAGTGCTGGATGGAGAAGGAGGGTCAGCTGCTTTTGGTGTTGAAGAATGCTGAGACCAGCCAGATTCATTAACCCCAAAGTTAAATAGGAGCAAACGAGCTTTGCCCATGGTCGTTGCTATGGGTGAGTAACATCAGCCTCTACTTAACAATTATTTTGCTGGCTTGGATGCAATTCCTTCAATAATGCTGCAATAAATAGTGCACTGGGAGTTATACCTACCTATTCTTGTAGTAAATAATTCTGATTAAGATCTCTGAGTCTAATCATCATCAATTCAAAGAAATAGGTTACCATCCTTATTCCTGAAGGATAAAGAAGTACAAAGGTTCAATTGCACCTGTATAATCCTTTAGACATAAACCATTGACCAGTTCTGGGGGTAGAGCTGGAACCAGCTGCCTCTTGTCTCTGAGAAGGGGTTTAGAAAGCTCCTTGTGACTCAGGAGGGAGGGTCTCCCTGATAAACCTTGTCCAAATCTTCCATTCTGCCTGTGATGCCTTTGAACAGCTCAGAAATTGCTGCTCCCAGCCCACCTCTAGAAGATTCACAGCAGCCACCTCTCCATCTCCCCATGACACCAGGAATGCCAGCAAGAAGCTGGGTTTGCTCTGCTCCTCATGGAACTCCCAGCTGATATTATATTAATAGTCTTTCTCACTGCGACACAGAATTTTTGGTGTGCTCATTCTGACTGTAAGCACATTATATCAGCCAAATTCTCAGTATGTATTCGGTGTACTGACATTTCTACAGCATTTTTTGTTGTTGAAGGATGAAAAGCTTCCTCACAAATTAAGAACAAGATTCTCTACTTTTTGACACAATGCAGTGAGCTCCAGCGACGTGCTGTTAGATTTCCCTTCCCATATGTGAGCAGGGAAGAAAAAGGTTGGATCTTTTCCTATTCTAGCGTGCCTGAAAAAACACAGCACAGCCTGACCTCATATCCACAGTCCAGCAGCAGCCAAGAGGCAATCAGATTTAAGGAATTCAGAGATTCTGCTGGCTGAAGACAGTGAGCCATGGGCCAAGAGGAGCATTTATGCTCTGAAAAGCCCTGGAATATCAGCATTCTGCTCATCTAGTGCTGAGAGATGAAGGGCTGGAGTAATGCTGAAACCATGGCTCAAAGAGTGCAGGACACATGAAATGCAGATGAGTGCATCCTCTCCAGCCTGAGATCCTGAAGAAGCCAGATAGAAGAAATCTGAATGAAACCAGTGAAGAAATTGCTGACATTCAGGTTGTGGTAACTGACTGATTACATGTATGAGGTGGTAGGAACCTACTCTCCCTGCAATTCAGAATTCAGGCTCTCATTCTGGATCTTGAGAAAAACAAAGGGTTGCTTTTTTTCCCCCCAGTAACTCACTTAATAAAACTCTCCAGAGTAACATAAATAAGAGTATTAAATAAGGAGTATTAGGATATAAAGAGAAAAGCATGAAAAATATCTGTAGCCAGATTTACAATTTCTTATCTGAGTCTGAAAGACAAAGAATAATCTTTTCTTCACAGCAGTAAAAGCTGCAGATTTTAGTTTGTTTTTACTGGAAATGTCCTGGATAACTCAGAAAAAAAGGCCCCCACATCATTTAGAAAGTGAAGCTCATATAGCAACCTACCCCTGTCTCTTTCTTTCAAACAGGTCATCAGTTTCTAGTTTTTATGTAATTTCCTAAAAAAAAAAAAAAACCAAGAAAAGAAAAGAAAAAGAAAGGTTTTTTTTTTCCTGTGCACAAAGATTGATTCATTAGATGTTTTTTGTCTCTGGGCATTGACCAGCCTTTAGCTGAATAGAGTTGGAGTTCATGCAACTTAATTGGAAGAGCATCATTTCCAACATCTCCCTAGGATATTTACTATGAATGGTGAGACACAAGAAAAAGAAATTGCTGATGTTTAATGTTTTATGCTGTGGAAAGGATTCATTGTTTTGCTCAGCAGCTTGAGTGCTTTACGAGTAGGAAGGGGTCTCCCTGTCAAGAATGAACACAGTACTTTTCTTTCATCCTCATCCTGTGAGTGGATGTGAAAGAAAATAAAACACTGAGTTTTCTACTCACATCATCACAGTCACCCTGAAATGCCAAAAGTTTGAGAAATGTTGCCCCTTTAGAATTTGTTGCAGATAAACCTTTATGCACAATCATCAGCAATTTCCTTAATTTCTTGTTAAAGGCAGTTATTACAATTACCATTTTCCCACACTTCTAAACAAAAACAATAGTGAATTGTCATCTAGGGAACTCCAAATGGAAGAAACCTCAACATTTTTGGCAGCATTCCCAACTAAACTGTCAAAAGTTTTAGCAACATGGCACCACTCCTTAAAACGAGAAACTTTCTTCAAATGCCTGCTGCTGGTTTAACTGTGACCTTCTACTTACCAGAAAAATTACACAAGGGTTTAAAAAGCCTTGGAAACTGCTGAATCCACTCCTGCATAATAACAGAGTGAATGACAGCTGGGAAAAAATATTGGAATTTTAGAAATGTTTCTGTTCTTTCAGAATATTTTTTTTTTTGCAATGCCAGCTATAGCATCTGGTTGATCTTATGACTTCAATACTCCTTTTATAGAAGTTATTTAAAAGATTTTGAAATTCATTGTCCAAGCTGGCCAGACTCCCTGCTGCCTTCTGGCTAAGAGACCCTTGCCTGGAAGATGGAAGCTGAAAGATCCTTCCCATGGGATGTCTGGTTACCCTAAATCCCTTAATTTCTCCTGTGGCTGTTCTCCCATCCACAATATGTGTGGATATGTGAGGACACAATCCTCCACACTTCCTCCACATGGAAAGGAATGATACTCTGAAATGTAAATATGAATGTGGTGTATCCTGACTACTGTTGCTCAACATCTCACATTTGCAGATAAACTGAACAGCAAAGTGATTATCTCCTCGGTTTAACTACTGAGTAGTGCTGCTACCCCTTTTCCTTCCAAAAAGGAAGCTGTACTGGACTGCAGAACTTTCTCTCGGAGAGCAGTTTATTCATATGACAGCAGCACTTAACTCCCTCAGGATAATCCTGCTGAAGCCAATCGGTTTACTCGAGTTACACGCCCGTATTTGCACAACAAAGGGGCAGCAAAGACACAGCACGATTTACAAATAAGGTCTCCCACTGCCACGGGCAAATTAATTGATTAGGAAATGCAAATTTGGTGAGTGTAACTTCCAGGAGGGAAAGGAGTAGCTAAGTAGCATCAGCTGCTTACTTAGTGAATAATTACTGAAGCAGCCCCGAGGTTCCTCCCGGGGCCGTGGGCGAGGGATGTGTTTGTGTCGCCTTCCTCCGGCTCCGCTCGCCGGGCTCTGCTCAGGATCCTTCGGCCGGGGTGGCCCCGTAAAGCTCTGCCTCGTCACACGTCTCGCCGGGGGATGTCAAGGCAGCAATAAACCCTGCCAGCATTTCTGATTGCTGGATAACGTGCAAATAAGAAAAGCGAATCATTCTGTAATCCTCTCTGCCTCAGAGGGGAAAACGACTCAGGATTAACCTCAATTTGTGCTGTAGTTTAGTCCAATATTTAGAGACTGATGATTTGTCTCCCACTTTAACCTTAAAAAGTGAGGTGAGGCCACGGGGAGAGGTACTTCCTTCTCCCATCAGCATCCTGTAGCTCTTTCAGCTGACTTATTCACGTATTGAGTGCTTTTCAGATTGCCCGGGGTGGCTCTTTCAGCTGCCTCTGCCGTCACCTCCCCTGCAGATGCTGCCGTGACAGAGCTCAGCGACTCTGCAGCGCACACAGACATCAGCCCGCGCTGATCAAAGGCCAGGGAAGAAGCAGGTAACACCACCCTGCTTCCCCAAATTGATCTGGTATTAAATTGGCTGAATTGTGTGGTATTCAAGATTTAAGAAGTACATAGATCAGATGTAACAGCTGTTCCTCGATTTCTAAGATTTTACTCTGTCCCGTACTTTGCAATTCTCTGATTTATCTACTGTACCTTGAAGTAATTTGGGTTTTATTCATCACAACTCAACCTTAATTTTGCAACACTTTGTTCTGTCATTACTCAATTTTTGCCACATATCAGATATGACACAGGACATTTCCTTCAGGAAGGTTTGGAAACAATATTTATAAAAATAAAATATGCTTTAGGATGCTGGGCTCGTTGTGCATATTTTTGCACTAAGATTCACACAGAAGTGTTCAAGAATAAGAACCTGCCCAGTACCTTTCTCAAGATGAGAAAGAAAAACTAGTATAAAAAGGAGTGACATCGTTTTGTCTACCAAACTTATTCTTTAAAATTCTCACTAAAGAACCATTCTTCAACTGATTTTACAGAGTCTAAACATCTTTCCCTCCGTGTCCTTTCAGCTTTACCCAGTACTTCAGGGTTTCTGCATCACACACTGGAGGCTGAGGCATCTCGGGACACAGGGAAATTGTGCTTTTCTTTCTTCTTTTTCCAGATGTCTTAGCTCTGCACCCTGGAAAAATCATATTCCATTTGCATAGTTCTCTCTTCTCACACAGTGCATACTTTCATATTTAGCAGAGGGATTTGTTTCCTAAACCTCATTAAGCAGGGAATAGTTTTACTAATCCAATTCAGCAAATTATAATTTTATCAGAACTGTCCTTTAGAAAGAGCTTCCAGAAATTGCCCTGTAACTCATCTAAAAAATGTGCACAGATAGAAGGATTTATTTTCCAAACAGAGAGTCTTAATCTCTCATTAAAAAAAGAAAACCAAAAAACCAAACAACAAAAACATACAGGACAAGAGCTAGTGTTGCTAAATTTAATATAATGTCTGTTTTCTATGCCATATAAAAAAAAAATCGTCATTTTACAAGAAATGACCTTTACATTAAACCTCTCTTTGAGGCAGGCATTGCCCTTAGAGCTGCTGTCAGTATTTAATGCACCTGACTAATGGGGAAAGGGGACACTGGAATCAGCAGTGTGTGGGTGTCACACTGACAAACAAACACACATGGGTACATTTCTTCTGCTCAGGCAGCTCTCACAAAATCTCACCACTTCTTTGTTGGCTGGATTTTCATAGCACAGACTGCTGTGGTACCCAGGGGACATGCAAGTGATGGAAGCACATCATCCTCAGGTCTCAGCCCACACTGTCTGTGCTTTATTTTTCTCAGTATGACATAAAACAGCACAAAATTTAATAAACTGCTACAGATTTTATTATTTTGCACAGGTCTGACTTTGATGAATATGTTAAAGTACCAACATGCTAATTAACGATGACAAAACAGTAACAAATCACAGTAGGTCCAGCTTGAGCAAACAGCAGCAGGAAGAATGCTGAGGTCGTAAGAATTAAAAGATGATTAAAGATGCATTGGGCTACGCCTTAGCCATGGACTGAAAATGTCATTAAAAAAATCATCAAACCCTCTATAAATAACTCCGTGATTATTTCTCAGGGAAATTGTCAGGTGTTTCAACACTGCTTAATTGTTTATTTTCCTTCCTCAGCAGAACAAAGACTGAAATATTTACTAGATTATTAAATGTTATTTTATAGACCGCTGTCTATAGAAAAAGTAATGTTTTCAGCCTATACAGGTCAGGGAATAGCCAGAAAATTTTAATCTGATGAAAAATTAACTACTTTTGAAACAACAAAACAATGAGCAAAAAAAGCACAAGATCAGGTTCCAAAATGAAGTAAAATTCTGATCAAAATGGGGGATAACCTCTGCTTTTATCCTTATACAACCAAACCCAGAATTTAACACAAGGTGTTTGATTCTGCCATCAAAACACGACTGGATTATTAATATTACAGCACTGAAATAAATTACTTTGGGATGTAGCCTCCCCTTGGAACCCAAGGCAAACACAGCTCATTCGCACTGCCTGCTCAGCACAGCCACATCCATCAGCCTGATCATGTGCTCTGCAGGGCGAGCCCCGTCCTTAATTGCCAAGGAGAAACACGGGCACAACCAACCGTGCGGGCAGCGTTCCCTTGGCTTTGCACAAGGAGGAAGGTGTTTGAGCCGCAGGGAAACATCCCCGCCTCGGGGGCAGCCGCTGCGAGCGGGCCGAGCCTCCTCAGCGCCGCGGCCTCAGAGGGACAGCGGCAGCCGTGCCCAGCCTGCCCCGAGCAGCCGGCCCGGGAACGGTTTGTGCCGGAAAGGACCTCAGAGCCCATCCCGGTCCAGCCCCTGCCGCGGGCAGGACACCTTCGCTACCGCAGGGGCTCCAAGCCCCGTCCAAGTGGCCTTGGACGCTGCCAGGGATCCAGGGGCGGGCGCAGCGTCTCTGGACAAATTGTGCCAGGGCCGCACCGCCCTCACAGCGAGGAACTCTCCACAACGGCCAAGCTCAGTGTGAGTCCGTCCCCGTCCCGTCCCGATACGACTCCAAGACCCCCTTTTAACGCAGCTCGGGCTTGCGTGGGGGGGACGGACGGGACCGGCTGCGGAGCCCCGGCGGTGGGGCAGCCGCGGTGCCAGTGCTGGTGAGGTGCCGATCCCCATCCCAGTCCCGGTCTGCCCCTCAGCCGCGGTGCCGGTACCGATCCCACTCCCATCCCCGCTCCCGCTCCCGGTCCGCCCCTCAGCCGCGGTGCCGGTGCCGATCCCACTCCCACCCCCGCTCCCGCTCCCGGTCCGCCCCTCAGCCGCGGTGCCGGTGCCGATCACANTGCAATGATGCTCTCCGCTACTTTCTCAAAAGTTATTTTTCTTTTATCGTATGCGCTTTGCCTGTTTGGTTTATTCCTCTTTTTTCTTCTCTTGCTGTTTCATAATCTGACAATTATTAAACCATAGAGCTTCAATAAAAAGTCTGCTTTCTGAGTCTTGCAGTAATAACGCCTCTAAAGTGTGTCTGGTTTATGCTACAGTCACAAAAGACTGTTCTTAAAACAAAATTGACTTTTTGTAATGCTGGATCTTCGTTAGTAAAGTTCACTGTATGTTTTTGGGGCTACTTCAGGTATACTTTGGTGGCAAGGATAACTTTTGGCTTCTCTCGTTCCTCCAGGGATCAAAGCTGGAAATCCCACTGTGGCTTGCTAAAGGGCTGCATGACAGCAAAAGGAGAATCATCTCTGTGGAGCTGCCAAAGATCTACAAGGAAGCCTGGAGGACCGTGTTCAGTGCTGATGCCAATGTGGTTGATCTGCATAAAATGGGGCCCTACTATTATGGATTTGGCTCACAGCTCCTGAATTTTGAGAATCCAGAGAATCCTGAGATAGCTCAGACTATCCTGCAGGCAAGTATCTGAACCAGGTCTTGAAATTTGGATTTGGGTTTTTCTGTCTGCCTTTTGTTCCCAGCTGCTCAGCAGTCTTCAGGAAAAATATCCTGGTTTAAGCCAAATGACTTCTGGGTTGAATGTGGATGACCCTCCTGGCAGCTGCACAGGATGGTGCTGAAGCCTCCACTGTGCATCCAGGAGTGTAATTTTAGCTTGGTGTTTCCACACTGTAAATATGGTATTTCATTAAATCCTGTAAAACAGGACTAGAGGAAGTGTAAGATTATTTAACTGTACCTGTTTTTAAATCTCTCTGATGCTGAGACCTCACACTGCTCTGGGCAATCTCTTTCAGTGCTTCACCAGCCTCACCTTAGGAGGTTTGCTCTAATGTCTGAACCAAAGCTCCTTCACAGCAGTACAAGCTCTGTTCTGTTTGTCTCACACAGAGTAAATGCTGAGGACAGATTATTCTCTTCCTTCCTGCAGCAGTCCCAGTTCATTTGATATCTCTCTGTGGGTCATGCTTCCTAACCTCTGATTGCCCTCATTGTGCCCTGCTGGTGTCTCTCCAGTGGATCTGCATCCCCTGTGCTGTGCCCTGAACAGCACTGCAGTCTCATGCTCAGGACTTGTGCTGATGAAAACAAAAGGATTTCTTTGTGAGTTTTGTGTGGCTGTGATGCTCTTGGCTCACCGTGGTGCAGCAGCTGGTTTGTCACAATGCAGTCACATGGATCTGTGCTTGGCTTGCAGTCCACAGTGAGATGGTACAGGTTGCATCTGCAAACAAATACTTTCCTGACTCTGTACTATTTCTGCCTTAATGTAAGACCTTCTGTTAGTCCTGGGTGAATTACATACTGTTGTTTTCACCCCATCTTTGTAATTTGTCAGGATTGCTATGAATTAAGAGTTCTGCTCCCTGACATGCCTGTAGCCATCCCTTCTCCTTCTCCTGCATGTTGCTTGCTGATTTAATAAGCACAGCTTCTATTCCTTTAGTAAGCTCAATAATTAACATCTCAGACAGTAGTTGGTTCCACAGAGACCCCAGTGGAGCTCCTCTCAGTGTGTTCTTCCCTCCTGCAGGAGCTGTGGATGATGGCTGTCTCTCCTGACCATCTTTGGGTGGTCTACCTAAATCTCCCAAGAATGCCCCATGACAGATACCCCTCTGCTGCTTTTCCTGCCTGTGCAAGGCCTGGCATCCTGCCCTAGCAGGAAACCAGGCTGGGCTCTGGGAGTTTGTTCTTGGCAAGTCCATGATGGTTGTTATTCTTTTATTGTCTTGCAGAAGTTTCTCTATTACTTCTTCGTTCCAGTATGCTTCCAGGAATTGATGCTGATGGATTTATAATTCCCTGGCTCTTCCTTTCTCCCTCTCCATCTCCCCTTTCTCTTTTAAAAGATAGATGTCATCTGTTTCCAGACTTCAGTCTTCTTGAGCTTTTAAGCATAACCACTAACAGCTTTGAGATCTCTTCAGCCAGGTCTCTAAGTGGGCTGGGATGATTTTTATTGCATTTTTTCCTTTCTCTGTGCTTTACATTAAGGCTGATGCAGAGAGGCTTTAAAGTGCTGCTGCTTTCTTGGGGTTGTCCATTGAATGTGTGCTTTGTGCTTTGAGGAGGTGCCCATGCCTTTCTTTGTCTTTTCTCTTTCTGCTAATGGAGATCTTAGTGGAAAAAGCCACAGTAGAACTCATTACTTATTGACAGAAAAATCAAAGCATGCCAGGTTTGATTTCTCTTTGTAAAAGCAAACAAGAGGGAGTTGTGCTGACACAAAAACCTGCTCCAAAATATTCTGAAACTGTGAATGGGAAGTGTAACTGTTTGGTAACAAAGACAAAATGGCAGTTATTAATTTATAACATATTTATCTTATAAGTTTTGGCGATTCTAAAATCAGCATCTGAAATAAAAAAGTTTTAAAAGGTTCTGACCCTTTTTTTTTTTCCAATTCCCAAAAGCAAAGATAGAGAGGAACATAAAATACCTTAAATACATCTTGTTGCTTAGCATTTCAAAATGCTATTTATACATTGTAGATTGGTTTGGTTTTTCACCTTTTTCATGGTTAAGTGCTTTTCAGCAGCAGTTTGGCTTAACTTCCAGCACATTCACATCTTGCAGCTTGTACGTTCCTGCAGCAGCTGCTGTGGCATGAGGTTCATTCCTCCTGCTCTAAAGCAATGACTGCTTGACAAGTGAGACAGAATAGATCATAATTCTGTTATATCCTGTGGTCTCCTCAAGCCTGTCATGAGGAAGCAGCCAAAACCCAATTCTGTGTTTGCTCCTCATCCAGTATCAGGCATTTGATATCCCAGCTCGGGCATGAAGTCGTTTTGTCTTTGTAGCCAAGCTTAAGAAGCTGTGCTGGTTGCAGACCCTTGGCTGGGTGTGAACAGGAGCCTAAACCTTTGGCTTTTCAGTGCTGAAGGCTGAGGCCTGCAGGCCGGAGCTGGGGCTGCTCTGTGTTACCTGCCAGTGACTCTGTTTGCTCTCCTCAGACGTTCATCGCCCGTTTCCGCCGCATCATGGACTCCTCCCAGAACGCCTACAACGAGGACACCTCTGCGCTCGTGGCTCGGCTGGATGAGCTCGAGAGGGCTCTCTTTCAAGTGGGCCAGAAGGGGCTGAATGACTTCCAGTGCTGGGAAAAGGGACAGGCTTCTCAAATCACAGCTTCCAGCCTGGTGCAGAACTATGGGAAAAGAAAGCTCGCCGAAGTGGATGGTTAAAAGCCTGAAGAACATGAAGTGGCAGCAGGGGACACAGATCTACAGCCTGCTGTAGAAGAGAAAAGTGAATCAATTTAGGGAAGGACAGGCTCCCTGTACATTAATGGGAGTTTTTCACTGTAACCACTTCAGATAAGACAAGGGAAAATTTTAAAGGCAGAGGGCAAGGGTATAAAAAATAGATCACACCACTGAACAGCCTTACAGCTTGCTCGTAGCGCTCCTGAGGAGTTGCAGCCAAAGGGTTTGCTAGGTGGCTGAAAGGCTATAGGAGGATTTTCTAAAAGGGTAATAAATACTAATTGTTGTTCCAAATTGATATTTATCATACCAGATCTGGAAAGAAGTGTAATTTATGTATTTCATCTTGCCCTTCCCGTCCCAGCCTCCTGGAAACAGCAGTTGATTCTATGAACAGCTGTTTCCAGGTTCCCTGTTCTTTAGAGAGCCCCAGTGATGTGGAAAAAATGTGATGCAGCATTAATTTCTTTTCTTATACACTGAGGTGGAACAGGTGCTCTTTGTGAGGCAGGAATGTTTTTCTTTGCTGACTTCTGTTACACAGTGCCAGTGCCCTGGAGAGAAATACCTCCTCAAACCCACAGAGCAAGTGGCTGCACAGGTCTCGTGCTGCCTTGTCCTCTCTCTCCCTTTTTGGCCCTTGTGACCTTGGTGCTGTGCAGTAAAGAGTGTTCTTGTTTGATGCCTGTGGCTTTTGTGCTGGAGGTGTCTGTGTGATGGGTGTTCTACAGAGGAGGAAACAGAAGGCAGCAAAGAGTAAAGTCTGAACCAGATCAAAATAAGAAACTTTAATGGAAGCTCTGTCCCGTTATCAACCTTTGAGATATTTGTTTCTCCATGAGAAATTCTTCTGATTTCTAAATTTGGTTAGTAGAAGAGGCAGAGCAAATGAACTGAGTTTCCTTCCTTCTGATCCATCTAAATGAATCTAGGACAATGATTCTAGTAAATGTCATCCTTGCCAGGAGGAGTGGCTGGATTTGGGAATTGCTAAACAGCACAGTGGTTATCATCCCATGTGGATGCCCTTAAACCTAGATCATCTCCAGTCCCATTGGACTGGAGACAGAAAACAAGGTTATGTCTGTAGGACCCAGTTGCTGCAGTCATCAGGATGGTTGTCCTTTGGAAGCAGTATTGGACATCTTACAGGTGCTTCTGGGCCTCTGTGGAAGGAGGACCTTGGGGACAACCTAAGCAGAGGAGCCAGATCCTGATGCTCTTGAGCACTTCCACTTGTGTGGGAACCCCAGGGAGGTGACAGCGAGATCCAGGTTTCAGAGGAGCTGTCACTGGACCTGCAGATGCACCTGGGTATTGGATGTTTCAAACAAGACCTCGAGTACAAAGGGCCATTCCTTGGCCAGAGATGTTCAAGCTCAGCCTGTGGAGGTGGAGAGAGGGGACAGTGTTGTGCCTTCACAGCTTTCTTAGTGCCTCCCCCTCGCTGCACAGGGCCAGCTGTCCTGCCACAGGAGACTAATTGGAAGCTTGCCTGGCAAAAGTATTTTAAAGATGTGCAGGATGAAATGCTGCTGCACTTAATGACTTAATGGTACATAATGGCTTATGCATTTGTCTGTTGTCCATTTCTGGATTTTTATCCTGAATAAATGTTTTGTAAGGGAATGCTCGTAATGTGAAAAGTCTGTTGTTAATTGCCCTGCAGCAGAAGAGTCAAATGGAAAAGTTTGAAAAGTCCAGGTCTCTATGGAAGTGTGGCCATGATGGATAATCCCTCTGCTCGTTCAGATAATGTGGTCAGGAGCTAATTAGTGCAGTTGTAGCAGTGGAGAAATAGTTCCTGTCTGACTTAGGCCAGGTGGGGACTGGCAGCTTGCACAGGTTGTGGCAGAGACCCTGCCAGCCAATCAATAAACTATTGCTTTAATGAATTGCATTTTTAGGAACATAAGATGGATGGAGATGACTCTGTTACCTCGACTTCGTTGTAGTGCTGGTGGGAGGTGGGAAGTGGCTCTGTCCACGTCCTGCTGCTCCAGGCACTGTGGCAAACACTTCATGTGCCATGGCAGAGCTGTGATCAATGCTGCAAGGGGAGCAAGTTGAAGTCCATCTGCGACAAGAAGCATCTTTCAATTGGAAGTACTATGTTACTGAGATGTTGGCTATGGGATGTAGCTGGTTTATAACCAAAATCATTAGTTCCATCAATTTCTGGACTGGTTTTGGTAGCTATCCAAGCTAATTTTCCTGCATTTGTAAGAACATTTTTCTTCTCTACTGCTGGATGCAAAATCCAAGCAGAAGGTTGCTCACTTGCCAACATTTTGTGCAACAGCCTTCAGAGTAGGGAGAAAAAAAATCCCTGAAGTAGTCTTCAATGTCACTGGCTTTTTCTAAGAAGGCAATGTCACTTCTAGTAACTGTGAGTTTAAGACCCTTAAAAAACCTGATCCTGTAATTTTATATTGCAGTATTGGGTTAGTAAATCTTGGTTATTTTTTTTTCTGTCCCAGAAGTACAAGAGTGCTTTTTACTTTTTGTGACCACAGCTGTCCTTTTCCATGGCACTGCAGCAAGCTTTAAGTTGGAGGAGTTTGAACTTGTGTGTTTTCAGAATGGTACAATAAACCTTCATTACAGAACTACCCGGGAAAGGTCTGAAAAGGACTTTTATTTCTCCTCCTGTCCTTCAGCTTTTAAACTGAAGGACTACTGATGCTTATGATAAAGCAGGCCACAGATGTATTTTACAGTATTGCCACAAATGTTTTCATTGCAATCAAGTGCAAAATAGGCAAAATTTGAGCAGCAACCAGAAGGAGCAGCAACAAGAAGTGTTCTGAGAACTCACATACTGCAACACCACGTGTAATTTTTATGAAAGGCACAGTGGCACCTGGCTGAGTTAGGAGCAGAAGCTTTTCTGATCATCAGGGATTTTCTATCAGTTTTTTGGTGACCAGCTATAACAAAAGCTTTGCTCAATATTTTAGTTGAAATCTGAGTTTAGGTTGTGCTACCTTGTCCTAGATTAGAGCATACACAAAGAGTGCATGTCATGGTTGGCAAGGAAAATCAAGGATCACTGACTGCTGCTGCAGGAGGGAAGTGGTGAGAAAGCTCTGGAATCCAAAGCCCTTCTGCCAGAGAGAAATTTGCCATCCTCTGGGTCCTGACCACGGTGGTGAAAAAGAACCCAGAGGGGACTTGAGACAAGGAATGAAAACAAGAAGGAGGAGGAGACAGTGAGCTTCCATCTCCCCTGGGCACACTGGGTCTGCTTGATGGGCTTTGTTTCCCAGTGGAAAGTGCTCTGGAGAGCCTCTTCCCTGAGGGCTGGCCAGGCTTGCTGGGACAGCCCCAAGCTGATTCCTTGCACTGCTCTGGGGAGCAGGAGAGCACCAAGAGCACTGCACTGTTGCCAGAGGACTCCCTGGCTGCAGTGGAAAATTACAAGGGGCACAGCCCCAAAAAGCCAAGGCATTTGTTCCGGTTTTCCAAACACTTCATTAATGTCATTGACAATACCAGCAGGTTCCTCAGATTAGCAAGCTTCTATTTTTGAAGAGTTATTCCTCATGGCAGGCTGCCAAGCAGTGCCAGTGGCCTCGGTATCCTTTCTATCTGGATTGGCAGGACACACCGGTCCATTGCCTTTCCTTAGCCTTTGTGAGGACTCACAGCTGCAGCTCTTTGCAGTGCTCCCCCACACCCTGGGGAAAACACACCTTGGGATTCCCAGCTGGACCTGTGCAAGGCAGAAATCTCTGCTCTAGGACAAAAGCCACTTTTGCACTGCTGGGTTGAGACAAGGCACAGGCAGCAGATGGGCTGAGCAGGGTTTGGGGGTTGAGGAGCATAGAGGGACACAGAATAAGGAACCCCAGTTTGCCTGAAGATGAGCTTGAGAAACTGCAACCCTAAAGACAGTCCCAGACCTATCCTCCTTGGATTTCTCTGCCTAGAAAGGGGCAGTGGTAAGGAGATATCTCCTGAATGTCATGATGGTGCTGTTCTGTTTCTGTTAGGATGCTCTGTTACAAAAAAAAGGTGGCAGAAATCAAATGGAGTTTGAAAATTGGACTCTTAGCTTGTGTGGCCTGTAGGACAGAGCTTGTCTCTAGCTGCCCTCAAGGGCCCTGGGTTATCCAAAAAAGGATTGTGACAAACCTTTACAAACCCTTGCTGAACATAAAAGACAGTTTTCCCCCTGACTTCGGATCAAGAAGCAGCCAAATGCTTGGTGTGTAGTGTGGCTTTGTTTTTCCTCAGGCATTAGAGCAAAAGTGGAGTGAGGAGGTGGCTGTGGGACTTGGCAGTGATGCACTTGGGAGGAAGCAGTGAAGCAGATGCAGTAATCAAAGTACACTCAAAGCAGCGCTCACATGTGCTTATTTCTCTTGCTGTGGCCCATCCTCGGCAGGGTGGGTGTATCTTTGCAGACAGGCTCCCATCACAGCAAGGATTTAAGGTGAGTTTCTTGCCTTCACCTCACAAATAAAAGATTTGCAGGTTTTTGGCTGTTTAGTTGACATCCTGCAGCCCCTTTCCTGGGTGCTCTTTGTGCCCATGGGTGGCTGAATGGTCCTTTCTCTGCCGGGGTGAGGCCCTGGGCAGCACGAACAAACCAACTGTGGCAGTCACAGCCTTCACAAAGCCTTCCAGAGAAAAGTCCTGCCTCCCCTCAGCTGCTCTGGTGGACGCCCCAGGAGTGCTGATGGAGTGGAGCCAAGCCTCCTGGGCAGGGCTGTACTCTGGTGTACTGGCCCTGTGCATGTGGGGTTACTCCAAGTTTGCACCAAATCAGCAGGGTTTGTTGCAGTCATGGTGGATTTACTAAGCTCTGCCTGGAGGCTGAGCTGTTATTTTTCCTTTCAGTTTGGGCTCTCAGGGGCACAAATGCAGCTCTGGCTGCCTGGCTGAGTCTGTCCCTGCTGATGCAGGCGGAATGGGGTGTCCAGATCACAGCCTCCCTGGATGGCCAGGCTCTGTTCACCCAGCACTGCTCTGGATTCACACAGCATCCTCCCAGTGAGCCCTCCCCGGGCGTGCAGTGACATTTAACTGAGTGGTCCCACCCTCATCCCTGGAGCTCTGCTGTGCCCTGGCTGCACCCAGCACCCTGGGGCTTCAGCTGAATCAACAGGGCAGGAAAAAAGGCTCGAGGAAAAGAAAATCACTGCAAATCAGGCCTTGGTAACAGCATCTGCTTTATGGCAGAGGCCGATTTAATCTCCTTAGCAATCGCCTCAATTGAAGAATCAGCAGGATGCTAATTAATTGAGAGGCACTCGGCGACAGCCATTGAGATCCCTCCTGGCTTTAAGTGGAAGCCTTTTGGGTTTGGCATTTGTGCTGGCTGCTCTCCTAGCAAGAGGGGCTGTCCTGGGGCTAAAGCCCAGTGTGGGGTGTCTGACACCTGTCACCCCGTGGCTGCCTGTCCCTCTCTGCTGGCCCTGCCTGGGGCTGGGGTGTCCACACCCCCCGAGATGATCCCACGGCTGTCAGGAAGCACTGCCCTGGCCTCCCCTGCCGGCTCTTGGCCCAGGGAGCCAGCAGAGAGGGGTGGCTGCAATCCATGAAACACCTCACCCTGCCTCCTTCTGGCCCTTCCAGCCCGGAGCCAGCCCCTCACCTCCACCCTGAAAGCCCACAAGCTGATTAAGCCCAGCATGTTAATTGGCTGTGACAGCTCATTTTGTTATCTTGCACGTAGTTATTGACGGGGTGCGTGTGACTGGATTCCCAGCGAAGGTCAGTGCCAGGGTGGGCCAGAGCCCCTTGTTTGGTGCACCCAGCACGTGGGATGGGGCTCCAGGAGCCCTGCCAGGATCAGCTGCGAAGCAGCAGCACGGTCACACAGCCAGCAGCCACGTCAGGGGTCATTTCACCCCAGGGATGTGCAATGCCCTGACTCAGGAGCACATGGGTCTCCAAGAGAAGTGGGTTTGGGTGGGTATCTGGCACCCAGAAGTGGGTTTGGGTGGGTTATCTGGCACCCACTGGTGCAAAACACTCTTTCCAGGGCTGGGTGATACAGGGATTGGATTGAAAGGCCCTGAGGCAGGAAGATGCACAGGCTAGGGCATTGCCTGGTATCCAGCTCCCCCCAAACAGTTTGGGGACTTCATCTTAGTTTTGTCTTAGGCTTCTACAAGGGACAGGGCTAAAAAGGCAAGGAGAGGATGAGTGTGCAGGGAGCTGGAGAGCTGAGAGAGGGAGGTTTGTGGTTACCCAGTGAGCCAAGAGCTGTGAGAAGAGATGAAGATGTGCCTGTGGTGGAGAGGGAAGTGTTGCAGAGTCAATGTGCTGTCCTGGGACAGCAGTGACACACACACCTTTGGCCAGCCTTTGGCCAGCCCTCTGCCTCTCCCCCAGCATCTGCTGGGTCCATGGCCCAAATGCAGCACAACAAGAGAGTGCATTAGTCAGAAGTGGGATGAAATCGTTAGGATTGATGGATCCCCTCAGAGCTAGAGGTATTGATCAGCTGGGGGCCAAGGAGAAGGTCAGGGGCAGAGCTAGTGGGATGCAGGCAAGGGGAGCTGGGTGTTGGGCTGCTTCTGTGAAGGCTTTCTTGACCAGCAAAGAGGAGGGACTGCAGGTGTCTACAGCTGCTGGGGACTGGGGAACTGTGGAAACTCTGAGAGCAGAAGTTGAGCATTCCCAATCCATCACCCCCCCTCCCCCCCAAAGCATCACAGCAGCTTGCAGCTAGAGAGGTCAGCCCTTGGAAATGGCATTATTCCATCCTCCAAGGGAAGGTAAAAGTGGGCAACTTCTGCTGCATTGTGACAGGTGCTGTGCAGTTGAAAATGCTGATTAATGCTGCCCTTGAGAATGTGCCAGTCTCTGGCCTCGGAGGAGAGAGCCCCTGCTGTCTCTGCTCTGTCTCACGCCTATCAACGTGCTAAACACACACATGCCGTCACTCTGAGCACCCGCCCTGGCTCTGCTGACAGGTATTTATTTAAAGCCTGGCTTGGCTCCGAAAAGAGGCCGTGGCAGAAGCAGCTCAGTGGGCCAGGGCAGAGCTGCTGCCGGCTCCTGTGGCTGGGAGGAGGCAGGAAGGGAAGGAGGGGGCTGCTCCGGAGAGATGGACAGAGGATTCTCCCTCCGGAAGAGGTGTCTCCTGGTGGTGGGTGGCTCTCCATGCCCACAGGGTTAATGCCTAAATTGAGGTCAGAGTTGAGCAGCTTCACTGCAAGGAGAAGGAGTTGAAGGCAGCGCTCTGCAGGCTGCAGGCACACAGCGCTCGGGGCCAGGTACCTTCCTCTGGAAATCAACTTTACTCTGACGTGCTCAGCCAGTCAGTGCAGCTGATGGACCCAGACCTGCAGTTCCAGGCAGAGGTGCCTGTGCAGAGACAGCTCTGGAAACGGCTGAGGGCGAAGTCCCCAGGGCTGCCTTGTTCCTGGCCCCAGTGCAGCTGAGCCATGGGAATTTTTCTTGGCTGGTTGCTGCTCTTTTTTTTTTTTTCTGGCTTTTGGACAAAATCATCCCATTGCCCTGAGGCAAAGGGGCTGTGAGCACTGGGAGGAACAGGAGGAGCAGCCGTCCTGCAGAACTGATGGGCAGCTTGAGCAGCAAAACGGGGGGACTCAAGGTCTGAATGAACAGAGAAATTTGAATGGGGCCCAGCCCTATTAGAGGGACATGGGAGAACATCTCGTTAGGGCAGAGCTCACAGCCAGGATGGAAAATTACTGGTAGCCCTGTGTTTGGAGGGCAGGAGGCAGCCGGGGGACACGGGCAGCTCGCCAGCCCCAGCACATGCTCTGTGGGGCACACAGGGCACGGCTCAGCTCTGCCCTGTGCCAGGGCACGGAGCCTCTGCTCCCGGCCGGGCTCGGCTGCGCTTGCAGGGAGAGGATGCTGAGCTCCCCGCGGGATTTTACCTCCCCAGGCAGCTTCAGGGGAATGTGTGGTGTCAGGATGTGGAGCAGCAGGGCTGGCTCCTGCCTGTCCCTGTCCCTGTCCCTGTCCCTGTCCCTGTCCCTGTCCCTGCCCACAGCCTGAGCCCTGAGCTCCCGCACAGGCAGTGCCGTGGTGCAGCCCCACCTTGTTCTGCAGGAAGCCCAGCAGTTCTGGGGGACCAACCCATCCTGGCACGGATCTGGGTCCTCTGGGCAGGGTTTGAGGTGTCTCTTTTGAGGCACCCAAGATGTAATTGCCCTGCTATCATTCTGGCTCTGATTATTTTGGAGCCAGCAAGGTGTGGGCCTTTTGCTGCCCTGTGGATGTGAGGCTGGGGCCGATTGTGCCTGCCCTAGGGGTGGGATGTCCATCCAGGATGGGGCCCATCACCAACAGCTGGTACTCCAGTGCTGCTGCCTCAAGCCCAAGAGACCCCTTACTATGGTCAACGCTCCAGCATGTGATCCCATGCCCATGGAGCAGCTTTACCTGGGAGACACCTCTCCCTCAGCACCATCACATTCCCTCAGCTACCAAAGCCACACTCACTGCTTTGTGTGTACTGCTGGATTCTGGGAAATGGCTCCTGAGCATTTTTGAAAATAGGCCTTTGGGATATGTCTCACCAGCTGCTAATTCTTGTTTCTTCCTCTTTTGAATAGCTTGACTGAAACAACCCATCCAAGGTCCAGGGCTGAGCAAAGCAGAACCAGCAGCCACTGGCTCCAAACAATGTCTTTATTTGAGGGCAAGAATAAAACCATCACACTCACGCACAAATGAGGCTAAATTTAGCTGTGACTCCTCTGCACATCGTCACTGGACTGCCTGTGCCTCGGGGTGGTACCCAATGCCCATGAAGCCCTTCAATACAGGCACATCGATTGTGCTGCTCCCCTGCACAGCCAGCATGGGCAGCCAGCACATCTGCCCCAGGCTGCTCCTCCTGCTGCCCCCAAACCAGCCCTGTGTGCAGCACAGGATGCAGCCTGGAGCTGTCAGACATGTGTCAAACCCTGCCCTGCCTCGGGGCTTGCATTCAGGCCTCTGCTTCCCGTGCTGGTCACCTCTGCATCCCTCTCTGCTGTGCTCCATCCACCACCAGCTGCCCTCCACAGGATGGGTCCTTGTGGCACTGCCAGCACTGGTGCCACTGTGGGAAGGGTGGCCAAGGGGTGCAGAGCTACCTGCAGCAGGGTTAGGAGTCCCAGCTCACCTCTGCCAGGTCAAGATGGCACCATCTCAACAGGAGCTTTGGGGAACAGGGTCATGCTGGAGCACTTTCGTTGGAGTTCTATGGTCTCTGCATTTTTCATGAAGTCTTTCCAGGTTTCTTCCAGAGACAGCGAAAATGAAAGGTCCCAGGGCCTCTAGCCCTGCCACCTCCCTCTTGCCATCAATGGCATCCATGAGTTCAGCAGTTCTGGCCCCCTCTGCCTCTCTACTTGAAGGTTTCACTGCTGAGGAGAAGATGAATCCCAAGCATCAAAAATCATTTAATCCCATAGAAACCCTTGGCAACTGAAGGGAGAGGAGGACATTTAAATGTGTGCAATGTCAGGAAGATCAGAACCAACACTATCTCATCCCTAACCATTTCAGAGAAAACCCCTTGGCTGCTGGACCCACAGAAGAGGGGAAAGGCAGCGCTGAAGACAGGGAAGATCTGACCCCACTGAAGTGCTAGGTGAGGCTCTGGCTTCTGGTTAAGGGATTTAGGGGTCCCTGAGCTCCCTGACATCATGGGCTTTTCCTCTCTTTGAGGTGAAAAGATGAATGCAGCCTGGATGCAGAACTCGTGGTGACTCAGCGGGAGAGGTTGAAATCAGCTGAAATCTGGTTGCCATCCAAAAAGCCTGGGACAAGCTGTTAAAATGGATGTACCAGGGCTGGAGATGAATGTCAGTACCAGCAGACATTTTGCCAGCCCCTCAGCAGCTGTTTGTAGGATGAGCTGCCTGGAGCTGCTCTCAAGGCACCCCGTGGCCCATCAGGTAAAGGTGCCCTAAAGCACAAGGGTCTGTTGGTCACTGTGGCTGGCTGAGGGGTGATAAGGCTGAGCTCTGGGACACCTGATTCAACCCAGGTGCTGAGAAACCAAGCCCACTGAGGGGAGGTGATGGGGTCCTCAGGAGTTGCCCATGGGGATGTTTTGGTAAGGGCCAGTTTGGGATGGTATGTCCTGTGCAGCTGCCTCAGGCAGCATGGGAGGAGTGGAGGCTGTTACATCCCTAGCTGAGGGAAAACAATCACTTAAAGTGATACCAAAGGAGCACAGAGGAAGGAACAGTGGTGGGATGGGCTTGCCCAGCTCGGAGACAAGCAGGGTTCAACCATTGCTCTGGGGCAGGCCAGGGCCCTCTGTCCTCAATGTCCCAACTGTCCCAATTCAGGACAATTCAAGTGATTCACAACCTCCTGCTCCTCCCCAAACAGCTGCCACCCTACAGCTCCAGCACCAGTGTGCATGGGGTCATCATGACCCCAGCCATGGCCTCCACTCCTGGGTGATCCTTTTTCATTGTCACCATCTGCACTCCCTGGCAGCCTCAGACCATTATGGCCCTGCTGTGAGACCCTCATGGCACAGGTCTTTCTTATCCTGGAACCACCTGGCAACCTTGATCGGGACCATCCTATGCTCAGGGGAACCTGCATTCCCATGGCCCAGAGGACCCTCAGATCCCTTGTCACCCGTGTTTTTGTTCCTGGATACTCCCGAGCCCTTTGTCCCTCATGGCCCCACTCTCCAGGACTCCCTACATCCTTTGGCCACCAATGGCTGTGTTCCAGGTGTCACTGTTGTGCACAGGTCCCCTCTTGTCCCAGATCCTCCCCGAACACCTTGATTATCACCTTCCTCTGCTCTCAGGGAGACCCAGACCCCAGGTCCATACCTGGGGCTCCCCAGGGCTCCCGCTCTCCCCTGCTTCTGCAACTCCACGACCACAGGGACCTGTTGGACCTATTGGCCATCAGGGTCCCACTCTGGGACCTAAATGGTTCCGTACAGGGTGATGTGTGCCCTCGGCAGCCTCCATCCGCCGTGCGAGCCCCCACAGCCCCGAGCGCTCCGTGCCCCGCGCAACCCCCGCAGCCTCCGTCTCCCGTTCGCTCCCGCCTCCCCCAGCACCGTTGTTCTCCTGGTGCCCCCGTTCCC
>VZRX01006823.1:0-12339 GCA_013398075.1 Notiomystis cincta
ATTATTATTATTATTACTATTAAGCACTGTGCAGTGGAAAAAAACCTATACTGTTTCCACCTACAGTGCTTCATCAAAATATCTGATTGTTTAGCTAAATCCAAAGAGTACAAAAGCCCTTTATTGTAACAACAACAAAAACCTGCTGAATAAGAGCTGAATGAAGAAGGCTGTGAACAGTGAAGCTGTAAATGTGGACACATTTTAGGACAGGAGCTGCTCCAGTCTGGTTAAGGACTGCTATCCCAGGGCAGGGCAGCACTTCCCAGGCACAGTAGGAAATGTCTGCACCTTTGTTCCAAGCTAACTTCTCATGGTGGCAACCAACAACACTGAGATCTTTTTGGGAGTAGTCCAATGGGGAAAGATTTGTTTCTTCTCTCTGTGCCCTTCAAGCCTCTTCACTACTACCACTGCACATGTGGTACACATGTTGCTACACATGAAAAGGCCAAAGGAGTCTGAAATGTGTTTCTTATGATGGGGTAGTTAAATTCCATTATTCTTTCTGTTGGATCTGTATCATGATTTCTTCTTTCCCAACACCCACACTATTGTTTCATATCTCCCAACTATGTTTTTGATGCCACATTATGAGGAAACATCATGCAGCTGAAGTTCTCCTCTGAAAAATTTTCTAACTGGCTTGAATTGAAATATTCATAGCTTTTATTCAGCAGAACATAAACCATACCTGGCACAATACAGCCCAGAAGTAACTCTCTGGGCACGTCACAAAAGAGCTTTTGGCTAGGAGTTGTCTTGCAGGTGAAGCCCACACTGCTCCAGAGCTTCACACAGCTCTTACCTCAGTGAGTTATTTGTGCATAGCAATGGCCACAATGGCCATCTGGGCCAGCTCATGAAGAGAAAAACCCAAACAGGTTAAAGATGGGTTCCTGTTGGAGCTGGAAAGATCTTACTTTTTCATAACAGAGTACAAAACTCACCCAGGCAGGCAGGCAGGAACTAATAGGTTTTATGTCTAGCTGGCATGGCAGCCAAGTGGTAAACTGAGGTAATTTGACAGCAAGTTTAGCCATTCTAACATCACCTAGCAGGTAAATTCCAGCAATACTGCTAGGATGACCTGTCAGCCACTGACTTCACTAAAATCTGACTCATGGGTGATGCCATTTGTTTACTTTTGTTCTGCTCCTTAGATTGGAGCAGGAGAAAGCTAATCATATTGCCAGAAAATCTGTCAAATCTAGTTGCATTCCTCACTTAAAATTATTTATTGCTGATCTTTTTTTTTCCCATATAAAAGAAGATTTTACAAGAAAACTATCAATTATTTTCTGACTTTTCAGAACAATAATGACCTTAAAGCATATTCTATCTCCCTTAATTATTGAGTATGCTGATCTTCACTCACAAAAAAGGCCACATACTCCAAAGAAAAACAGAAAAATACACAAAAAAAANAAAAAAAAAAAAAGAGTAAAATATTCTTCCATTTCTTCTTTTGCAGATCTTGGCAGAGATGTTTAATGAGATGGAATTCTGTTTGGTTTCCCAATACCAGAATCTTGAAAACCTTACTGAAGAGAGCCATGATTTTTGTGATATCAGTCCAAACTTATTCCCACACATTCAGTGAATTAAATTAAAATATTTGCTATGCTTACAGAATCCAAGGATGTAAGTGCACTTCTTAAGACATCATTTGGAGGTACTTTGGGATATCCAAGTAATTTGCATGGGCTGGCAGATATCACATTGGAGAAAAGCTGGACCATCCCATAAGGTGGGCAGCTGGAGAACAGGCAGGATGCACCCACTCCCTTAAATAACAGTAAGCACACATGGAAAGACAGCTGAATCCTGTCCATGAGCGCAGAACTCTACCAGTTCTTTTTTCACTTGGATCCTTTTGAATCTCTGGATGAGTTCAGCAGAAAGAAAAATGAACCCATTCATAAAAATGAAGACAGAGGGAGAGAGATGTCACTCTGATCAGCGAGTTTTCTCCTGCCATCATTCTTCATCTTCCACCAAAGAAATCCAAAGGCAGCAGTCCAGTCCAGAACGTTTCCAGGCTGCCTGTGTCTGTAAGAAACAGGGAAGCTAGGAGGCAGCAGGGAAGTCCTGCATCCTTATAACCCACAGCACTGGCTGTAGTTTAAGTCATAGAAGACTTCCTGAAGTTCTGCAGGCCAGTGTTCCCCAAAGCCAAACAGCCAGCACACAGTAGAAGCAGCAAGAAATACTGTAAAGAAACAGAATGTGGGGTCCTTTTACCTTACATATTCTCATCATTGTCACACATGCTTAGGAGAGTAGGAAAAGAAATCAGTGTAGCACAAGTCTTACAAACAGGATGATAGTGTAGAAAAAAACAGAGACACTTGGATGGAAAGGACCAATTAAGCAATTTATACCTGCTAGGAAAAATAAATCCTTACAACCACAATGATTGCAATAAAAGCACACAAAAGACTGATTCTTTCTTCTTCAAATGCAAATAAGACTTGGAGCACATTGTGGCATGTGGCACACATGTCTGGGAAATGAAAGGCATCTGATATTTGCTTAGCTTCCAACAAGAGAGTAGCATTTTGGCACAGACTTAGTGGCATAGGAAAGCAGGTGTGAGGTATGAATTTCACATTACCTGCTTCTATTGCCAACATTCCTTGCTGTGTTACTTTAGTTGGAGTGTCACACTTAGAAGACCAAAAAATGACATTGTGAAACATCCAAGAGAAGAATTACACAAGCTCTGGTTGTTAAGCTGTGCATCAGTTTGAGAAAATGCTTTCTGGGAAAATCCATTAAAGCAAATCTGATATGACTTGCCTAGCTCTAACATACAAGTGAGCTCCACAATAGTGTTGGCACAATTAGACACAGTCACAATTTCTGTGGCACTCAGCTTTTTAAAAGGAATTCATACTAAATTCATACTAGTTAGAAGGCTGTTCTGGCATTAAAGAGAGTTTATTTAGTTGTATTCAGAAATTTCAACAAGAATTTTGAACCAATGTCACCTGGATAAATTTAATTGCAACAAACCTTTGATTCTGAGCACAGGTTTTGTAGCTGGTCAGTACCATCCCAGAGAAAAGCACAGAGAGAGGTTAATATGCCTAAAGATTTAATATACAGAGAATATTTTGGGGAAGGTTTTGCATTTATCTCTTCTGTATGTGCACAGAAAAATCACTCCCTGAGCACTGGAAGGCAGAAGGGGAATGGACCCAAATGCTCTTGCTGAACAAAATGGTGACCCTATGAAATCAGCTCCCATGCATTCAGAGGCCATCTCCCCATGGGCCTCCTCAGACAGGACTGCATTTTGTCACAGAACACCAGTGGGTTCAATGGATGAATCCTTGCATAGGCCTGGATCCCTGTTTCCATGAATATTAGCAGTGGAAAGCATCAGATCCTTCTGCACAAGCACTGGTGCAAAACACAGGTAGGTGCTCATAGCCATCTGATGCATTTCCAAAGCACTTTTCCATCAGCCTCATGTATTTCCAAGTATCTTGTGGTGTCTTATCTTTCCTTAACAAATGGATGAAAATTATATAACATGAATATTATTTTGAGGGGCTTTTTTGTTTCCTACTTTATCATTATTGGTTATGTGACTTCAATAGTTTCTAGATCATGAGTTAAGAATTAGGTTGGCAGTTTATCCCTTGCTTCTCTTTTCTGCACCAGCATTAAGTTTTACAATTAATCAGCAGTTTTCAAGCAACTTCTTCATTTTGATTCTGTGATTGATACAATACATAAAGGCTTTAAAGTGCATTTATTTAACTGAGACCTCTCTTTATTGAATGTCACCTCAGTGAGCTGCAATGAATTGAATGAGCTGAAAAATAACTTTTTCAGCTCACTGCATCCATTATCTCTCTGGAATGGTTACCAAAAAATCCAAAGCATGAGCCTTTTCAGCCAAGCACTGTCTGACCATGCATTTGATGCTCAGACCCCACCAAGCTCCTAAAGGGGCAGAGCAATCCCTTTATGGATTGATACCAACCAAAAGGTTTGATATCCCTTTTCTATTTCATCTAGGTGTTATGTATTTTCATGCATACTCTTGTGCTGTGCAAATCCTATAGAAAAGCAGACTAAGACTGCTTAATGTTTGACTATTTTCCTAAGAGAAAACTTTCATAAATACATAGGACATTGTCATTCCCATGGCACTTTGCTTTATGGCATTTCCTGATTTTTGCTCCAAGATCTTGATCATTCCCAAGTCATGTGAAGCCAGTTATGCATATATTTAAACTAGATGTCAATAGAAAGAGCATTTTTATGCAAGAGTTTCTGCTGTCACTCAAAAATTAGTATTTTAGTAAGGCTGTTGGTGGCTTCATCAAATTTCTAGTGAAGATCAGAATCCTAATCAGACACTTCTCTCTGTAAAATGAAATTTTAGCAACACAGAGAATGGAGAATGATTTAGACTTACATTTCTTTGAGTACAGCTTATTTCTGGCCCCATTTATCTTTGTGAGGCTCCTTTTAGCCTAGTTCCCTCCTCTTGATTTGCCCTCCCCACATTTCTAGGATGAGAAGGCAGCAGCCTAATTTCTTTAAATGGAGAAACAGATGAATGTTTGTAGTTACTAGCTGCAAGGATTTACGACAAATTTGGAAACTGCTGGCTGCTGTTAGATGGTGGGTGGTAGTTTGGGGACTCTTTAGCCACCTGCAGCTCTCAAGCTGTTCAAGTGTAATTTGTTATGCTGGGGCTGCATTTGTGAGCAGAGGGAGGCTGTGATACCATGGGGCAAACTTGAATATTTAGAAGCAGGGGATCCATGGGAGGATCTGCTGGCTTGCAAAGGAGCAATGGGATGCCCAGGGAAACTACTGTCATCACATGCCCACAATCCCTGGGTATTTTGAAGTATGTGGACTCTGTAGGGTTAGAAAGCTGCATAACTGTTCCTTCACTTATATTTTTATTTCGTGACTCACTTTAAGCCTCTTGGAGGTGCTCTAAGAGGGAGAAAGGGATTGAGTCATAACTGAGTTTCCAGAAACCTTAGCAACATGACACAGTCAGAACTTCAGGTATGACAAGCATAGTGGAAAGCATAGTGGAAAAAACTTCTGACAGCTATGATACTCCTAAATGTAATTGGTTTTTACTGAGGAATTGTGGCATTAAAGAGTACAAAATTATTGACATAAGTGCAGTGAAAAATCTGATGGAGAAGCAATATCTGAAAGTAATATAAGTAATTTTCCCAGAACCTGGTCTTCTAGAAGGATGATTTTACCCATTGAGCTGTTGCATGATCTATGAACAGATGAGAATACTCTGATAGGGGAAAAGGAAGGTGTATAACATAAAGCAAAAATCCGCTAGTAAGTCCTGTGACATACTTGAAAGTATTCCCTAGGGGCACAGAGTGTGTAAGTGAGACAACACAGATAGTAAAGGTCAGAAATTGTGGGCACAAATCACAAGAAGGAGTAGAGAAATCTCCACTCATGAAACACTTTAATGAGATGGAACCTCCCTGCACATCTTTAGGGTTTATAGGTATTGACTATGTCCCGAAAGCCCACAGAGAGGGGGAGACAGGAGCAGCTTATTTAGACAGACAGTGAGAAGCACAGCGGATTTAAAACTTAAATGTGTCACTGCCAAATAGAACAAATCAATAACTGAAATAGATTATATATGCATTTGTCTAAGACTGGCAGAAGAAATCTGCTTGATTACAGACATGTAGGTGGAAGCCCCACAAAAGGCAGAGCAGTGTTGTTGGCTGCTGTGGGCAGCACAGAGTGTTGCAGTGGAGACCTTTGGCTCATCACAGCTGTTCCACAGGAGCTGTCTGCTGTCATAAATGTATTTAGTGAGAAGCCACAGGCAGTTGCCTCTTTGCTGTGTGCTGCTGCCTTTCCCAAACAGTGTGCTCCTTTCTGTGCAGTCACGGCAAAAGCCTCACTGTTATCACTGTGGACAACGGAGCGTCTGCAGAGACAAACCTGTTCTGCGCCTGCAGCACGGGAGGGGGGTAAGAGTGGCCAGACATCTCCTGAATTTTAGTACTGCTAATAAACTCAGCTGCTGCTCTACAAGGAGAGCCTCTGCCCCCCAAACCTCACAGTGGTATTGGACCTGGGGTCAACACAGAACTGGTGTATTTTGCCAGAAAAAGCTGCCTTGGGAACTGATGTTTTATCCTTTGTTTGATGATACAGATTTGCTGGGAGGGCTTACAGTAAATGAATGTACTCCCTCATTGCAGGCATGATGGAGATTGTATAAAATAGCTAAATTTATAGCTTCTCCACCTTTTTTTTGAAGTGGTTATCCCTTAAATATTTGTTTGTATCTCTGTGGAGCTCTAGAGCTTAGTATGGTCATACCAGTCACAAATGTTTGATTTCCACTAAGTTTCTCAATGGGGCATTGATAAGAAAAGAAGTTTTCTTACTGCTAGAAATGATTTTTGGAAAATAAATTATATTTTCTATCTTTTTCTATATTTCATATATTAAATATACTTTACATCTTATATATTTATATATATTATAGTTATTAATATCTTATATTTATATACTGCTCATTCATTAAGAAAAAGGGAAAACAGCAAAAAAATGAATGTATTGGAAATATTTCTAGTTTAATCATTTTCATGCATCAGGATAATTTTCACCCATCAGTACTACAGAGAGAAATGTGACTGACTAGTGAAATTTGATCCAGCAATTACAATATGTGAACAAAAGTATTACATGCACAAAACTAAACACAAGTGCTTGAAATCTCTGATTTGCACATTCTCTGTTTAATATGTCACACAAGAAATTGGAAAAAGGTAAGAACTGAACTGGTTATCCTAAGGGCCCTGAGATGTTTCCGTTAATGTAGTTCAAGGGGGATGAAGTGTGGATATACTGTTAGTAATTCAAGACTGGGCAAAAATTCTGATGATTTCTTCTGATTTGAGTGACAAAGAGAAGAGTCTTTGATATTTTTAAAACGTTGAGAATCTCTGTCTGGAAAATCTGACCATTTGGAACTAGCCTAGTAACCAATACTCTGCAATCTCTTATCATCAGGGCTGAACAGGGACCACTTACACCACGATGATCAGCCTTTACTGATCTGTAAAGATCTGTGGATCCTCACAGTGTTCAAGGGGAGATTGAGACTCCTTGACCCTGACTGGAAGTCTGCCAAGAGTAAGAATTATTCTTTTTTAAAAATAATCCTTCATGAAGGCATAGGCCACAGAAGACTATGTGTCCATAGGTTGAAAATCACTGTTTTGAGAAATGATACTTGCTTAATTCATTCCTCTATTAACTGGCAGTATATGTTTGCATAAAATTCATCAGTTTTGCTATTTATATGGTATTTCATATTCGTAATTTTATCTGTGTAACATAAATTTCCTGGGAATATCTATCTAAATTGTCATCTGCTGCCTATTGTTTCTACAATGTAGCTTCTGTATGCATAACAAACAACTCTTGCAATATCTTATTTGTTCTCCTCTATCTTCTGATACGTTGCTTCAATTAGTACACAATCATGTGAATATTACACTACTATTGCAGTCACATTTGGAGATACCTGACAAAAACTTCAAAATGGCTCAGATCTTTATTCTGTTAATTTCTGCAATAAGTCAGTGCATATCTGACTTTATGACTGACTGCATTGCACGTGGAATTCTTGTGTGACACCACCTGAATCTTCCTGTGCTATGCAGGCTTTTAACAAAACTTACCTCTTTTATTCTACTACAAGGTAAGACCAACTGATCCATGATCCAGTTGCTGGGGTGTTTGGTATGGGGTTTTTTTGTAACTGAGCATAGTGCTGAAAATGTAGAATGAGCTTCACATGAAGGATGTTGTGGCATATTTAAATTTACAACTAAGAATATTTTTATCATGGCCTCTCAGTAAGTCAAACTATCTTTATATTGGAATTACAGTACTAAATTTAGTAGCATGTCACTGATATTGATACATGTTGCGTTTAAAGAAATATTGTTTCTAGTCATATAGGTGGCAAGAATTCTTTACAATGAATCTCTTGAAGAGATACCTTTCATTTATGTTAATAAATAGATAAAATTATATTAAACTTGTTACAGCAAATGGTTGCATAAAAAGACTCTATTTTGATATCTAGTTCCTTTATGTCTGAATGTCTAGACTCTTTATGTTTCAACTTTTATCTGCATTATGTAGGTATTCTATGGCTTACATGTAGGCCGTGCCTAGATACATACTTGAAGCCTATAAAATAGAAGTTAAAACTGGTGCATAAATAAGCTTGTAGAATATAAAGTGAAAGTTCTTGACATGGAAAAAATGAAAGCATACAGAGAGACTGTCTTGGCTGGTCACCATGTTCAATTGAGCAGCGTTGTTACACTTTGCTGACAATACTAATAACTAAAACCATCAATCTATAGGCACAGCTATTCTTAGCAGAATACAAACTGAAAACAAACTGCTTTGCTTACAGTATTCACAGCACTGAAGCATGCCCTTAGCAAAGTGGTACAAATGTCAATATGCTGCTGAGCTCCTCAAAACCTCTACCTAACAAGTTATTTGAAGCACAGAACAAACCTTCAGAAAGTCTTTGAAAATAAAGATCAAATTCTAATACAACTGCTTTCCCCAAATTCTGCACTTGTGAAAAACCTGTTCCCCCTCAAACTATGATAATGACTCTGTTAAGTCAGATGTGTCAAATGGGACTGTGCCTGTGACCTGTGAGCCACGGTGTGCAAGGACCTTTAAAGTAAAATACACACATTAAATCTACCTGGAGCCTCAAGAACAGATTCCAGGCCTCAAGGACTCAGGCGCTAAGGTGCTAACCTTGGGTTGTTACTATTCATTTCAGCTCACCTTTGTGCCTTTTGCTATTATGATAATGAACTTTCTTTGCTGGAAGCAAGTGCATATTTTAAATCAACATAAAAATCCAAAGGATAACTGCAGGGATTCAATGTAGTATTTATTAGACAGGGAAGAAAATGTACGAAATAAAGCTTTCGGTATTATCCTCAAGAAATTAAGTTACAAGTCAGGAATTGGCACAGTATGTTCTCAGTCAGTTAAATGCTGCATATTATTTTAGCAAACATTTCTGCTGGCAGTTGTTAACCTCAGGCAATAGAACTACATGTTTGCAGAGGAGTAAAGAGCAACTAGGGAATCTGTTTATTCACTCCCATAAGAGCTTTTCTGAACTGATATGCAGAGTTATTATTTCAGAATTAATTATAAAGCAGGCTCATTGTAACTGGCACCTTTGGTGGTTGATTTTATTTTGTGTTTTTATTTTCAAAAACTACATTAACAGCATACAACTATTAGTTGGTTTATAAATAAAATGCAAAATGGGTAGTACTATTAGTATAAAACTACACTTGACTTCCACAATCTTTAGAAAATAAAGGACCTTTCCCAGCTCTTCTCTTTGGGAAAATATTTTTTAAATTCAGTAACTGACATATGGTGTAAAATATTCAGTTCAAAGGAAGAAACAAAGCCAGACAGAAAACACAGACTGGTTTATATTTTTATGACTATAAGCAATGTTCCTCCAGTATGGCAGGGAATTTGTTCCAACATGTCCTTCAATGTGGCACTAGTATTTTATAACAACTTGCTGCAAGTCCTTTGTGATCTCGACTGTCTCTGTCCATTGCTCTTTCAAAGATATGCTCCATGATACTGCACTTGTCAGAGTGTTTTTCTGTCTCCAGAAATAATTTTCCTCTCCTGTCAGGCCCAGCACACAGTCTTTCTCAAAGAGCCTCTTCTGGGTGGCCATCTGGAAGCATCACCTCAGTGCAGAACAGGCAGGCTGCTGGCTTTGTGTTGGTTCACTTCTCCTCGGCCCTGCCTACTGCCCTGAAGGCAGCATTAAATTTTGTTCCTGCACTACACAGCATTATAACTAGATGTGCAGACATGGTTTTGATTGCTAAACTCCAGACCTATTGACATTTGTGACAAGGCTCAGAAGAAGACTCAGCAGAAAAAGGGTAAAGATGCAGAGGAGGGAATCAGCCCAGGACAGTCAGAGATAATGATCCAAGTCTCCAGAACGGAATAAACACAGGGAGGTGTTACACCACACCTGAAATGCAGCATTGAGAAGCCCCTCTCATACAGCATTTGAAGAGTAATCAGAAGCCAAAGCCAAAGTGCTAAAAAGAAGCATGCCCAAACCACGGACAAATTAGATTTCAAGAGTTCTGAACTGTGGGCCTGTCTGTAGTCAGAAAACAGAACAGAAAATGAAAGCAGTTAAGTAAGAAACAGGAGCAAAACCAGAAGAGTCATCCCAGGATCTAAAAGATCTGGAATGATCAATGAAAAAGGAGGGAAATTTACTTAATATAATTAATACTACAGACCTTTTTCTGCATAAATTTTTTTCTGCAACTTTTCTCTACTTAACTACAGTGTAAAAAGCGTGGCTGCAGTTTTTCCTTGCTGTATATGGTGCTTAGACATAAATCATCTATGGGCTTGTGGCTACACTTCAGTGAAACTGATGACATGGAAGTCTGTATGTAGTCTTGGGATGAGGCAGCATTTATAATAAAAAAGATCCACCTAGTGAAAGGAATACTAAAATTGCTTCCATTATAATAATGTATTTTTGATGCTTCTTCACATTACTATGCTTTAGGAATGTGTATGGTTATAACTGGGTATAAAAATCATGAATCATTCAGATTCCCAAGGATGTCCTTGGAGAACAGTCTCAAATGCAGACACTTGAGTGTTCCCAGGTTACCTGCCGGAGCTGGAGAAGCTGATTCAAGGTCTTACATGGATAAATTATCAGTTTTCCTGAAATGGCAGAGGTCAGTTGGAGTTACTCTGGTATAAACTGAGGTAACAATCCAATGTACTCCAGTTAACCACCACCTGGTTTTAAAGGCAGATGAGGAAATGCTTGGGTTTGGTTGTTTTTCTGGTTCTGTAATACCTGTGTCACTTTGCTGCTTATTTATCTAATTTAGTAACTGTGAAAGTTCACATTCTCACCAGAATTATCATCAGCTAAAACTATTGCATTTACAGCAAGTGTTGAGAAAGACTCAGTAGCATCCAAGGAAGAGACATTGCTGTTTGTAGGGATGAGTAGGAATTTCATATCACAGGTACAAGACTATTCTTTGAAGGGAGAAATAGAACACAGAGCCTTTCAGCTAACAGATACCTGTTGTATGGTGTTATTGTGAATCTCTCAGACTTCAAAAAATTAAAAATTACTCTGAAATATCAGAGTTAGTTTTCAATTACTCTGAACAGATGGCTTAAGGGGAAAGATGCAAATTTTACTGCTGACAATAAAAGTAAAAAAATTAACTGCTCTGAGTGTGGAAAGGAGTAAATAAAATTTTATCTTCATTTAATTGTGCAATGTAAGCTAAATATTCTTCTTAAATTACTGTCAAAATGCAATAAGGACTGTTTTGGTCATGCAGGTTTTCAAGTCAGTGAATGCCACAGTACCAACAGTGTGAAGAATGGAACCATTAGAAAATCAGTGATCATTCTTTCTTCCCCTGTCCTTTACTGGTGTTATTTCTTAAGTGTTAAAAGCCAATGGAAATTTTACTATAGATTCTAAATTGAATATATTGAGCTTCTTGTGTTGTAATGAAGAAAGAGATGTTGAAATTTCATGAGTTACTTTTGCCTTCCAAATATAAAACACTCTATTTACCTGGCCCTGTATCTAAACCTACCATATAGGAAAAATTCCTATTTAAACCAACTATTTATCAATTACAACAAAGTCTTTTAAAAGATATCTCACAATAATGTATTTTTCCCATTTTTTTTCCATAAGGGAAGACCACTATATATAACATATATAAATATATATAAATCTTTTTATTGTCTTGAGAGCCAGAATAAAAACTTTAAACATTACAGCTATATTGACTCCATTAAGCTTAATTTTGCTAGTTAACTTCTTGTCCAAATCTCAATGAAGACGATGGTTTTACCGAAGGGCTATGTGAGTTTTTTAAGGAACAAACAAACAAAGATAAGCTTCTAAAAATAGGTTAGCCGTGCCAAGCGATGACAGATATCTAGTGCAGCCCCCGTAGGTCGGGAGCGCGGGTCTGTATTGAATATTGTGTAGAAATTCACACCGCGCGCTGGAGCGCCGTTCTGCCGAGCCCCGCGCTCGCCGGGCCCCGGAGCTGTGGAGCCGCTTGCCAGGGAGGTGTGTGCCATCTAGCGGCACCCACACACGGCCACAGTGGCACCCACACACGGTCAGAGCAGCACCCACACACGGCCAGAGCGGCACCCACACACGGCCAGAGCGGCACCCACACACGG
>VZRX01006823.1:13106-154180 GCA_013398075.1 Notiomystis cincta
GAGTGTGTATTAATCCACTAAATTCTATACTCTTTGGTGTAGCAGCAGTGATGGGGGACCCTCACCACAGAAGAGCAGATGGAGGGGAGCAATGAGATGGTATTGGGACCCTCAGATGGGTGAAATGCTGCCACCTAACCCCTCACACTTTCCCCCTGTCCCCCCACACCCCATGCCCACTTCTTTCCCTATCTCTTTCTTTTCTTCTTTTATCTTTTTTTTCCTCTGTACCTCTTTTACTGTTAAATAAAACATATCAATTTTTTGGTACCAACATCTAACTTCGTTTGGTTTTAATCTCAGTTTTGGGTATATTTTGAACCTTCAAAGTTCTTTTCGGTTTATGCACAGAGACTTAATTTTCTTTGCTCTTCGGGGCTTAAACCAGATTGTAACATGGACATAACCCATCATGAACAAAAAGCCAAATGTGTTCACTTCCAGCAGCAGTGCCTCTTGCAAATCTCTCTCCTCCTTGATGTATTGAAAAATACTGTCTCTAATATATCTTTAGCTATCTTGGCAGCTCCTTACTGATCCTTATCTTCTCTCTCTACTCCACTCCTGGGAAAGCCCACCTGGACTGCTGCATCCAGCTCTGAGGTCCTCAGTACATGAAGGACATGGACCTGTTGGAGCAGGTCCAGAGGAGGACCACGAATATGGGTCAGAGGATGGATCAGAGGATCAGAGGGATGGAGCAGCCCTCCTACAAGGAAAGGCTCAGAGAGTCATGGCTGTTCAGCCTGGAGGAGGCAAGTCTCTGCGGGAGACCTTGTTGTTGCCTTCAGTGCTGAAGGGAGCCTACAAGAGAGCTGAGGAGGGACACTTTACAAGAGCCGGGGGAACGGCTTCAAACTGGCAGAGAGGAAGTTTAGATTAGATTATTAGGAAGAAATTCTTTGCTGTGAGGGTGGTGAAGCACTGGAACGGGCTGTCTAGAGAAACTGCGGATGCTTCATCCTTGGAGGTGTTCAAGGCCAGATTTTGGATGGAGCTTTGAGCAGCCTGGTCTAGTGAAAGTTGTCCCTGCACAGGGAGGTGGTTGGAACGTGATGAAATTTCAGGTCCCTCCCAAGCCAAACCAGCCCGTGATTCTCTGACACAGGCAGGTCAGCTGGTCCCTGTCCCTCCAGAGCCAGGAAGGAGCCTGGCCCCGAGCGCTTCGGGTCATTAAACGAGGTTCGTGGGGCCAGCGGCCCCCGCAGCGAAGGGAGCACACCCACAGGCCTGCCCGGCCGCGGCACGGACTACACTTCCCAGGTGCCCGCGGGGCGGGCCGGCCCGGCCGCCGCCGTCGAGCGCCCCTGCGCGGGGGCTGCTGGGAGCTGTAGTAGGGGGCGGGGAGAAGATGGCGTCCAAGACGAGCCTGGTGCTGCGGCCGGTGAAAAGTATCGTGGTCCGGTTCTGCCCCTTCGAGTCCAACGTGGAGAGCACGAGGTGAGGGGGCTGCGGGGGCGGCCCCGGCCCCGGCCCCGCTCTGTCCGGGCTCGCTGTGCGTAGCCGCCCCAGCGCCCTCCGTCCGCCCTTGCTGCGCCGCGGCGGGCGTTGTGCGCGGGTGCCGCGCGTCAACGCAGGCGTGAGGGCCGCGCTTTCGGCACCCTGGGCTCCTTCCGTGCTGCTCCTCGCGGGTCTCTGCCCCTCCGCGGGCCCTTTTTAGGGGCGAGTGCTTTTTGTGAGCTGTAGCAGCGTCCTCAGCGCGTGGTCCCGCAGTGGCTGATCCTGTAGTGAGGGTGTGGGACGGGGAACGGGGGCTGCAGCAGCTCCTCTGTCCCGGTAATTGCTGGAGAAATGTAAGGGATTGTGTTTCTCCGGCGATGTAGGTTCTGCACCAAACACTTGCAGAATGTCGCTTTGCAATGGCTTTACTCCTACTTGTAAAATGAGTTTAGTAACACAGCTTAACTGAGAATGTCTTTAAACTGCCAGAATAGCAGCTTAAAGGAGCTGTCACGCATTTCAGAAATCTACAGGAGACCAAAGATGTCATAAAAATAAATGCTGTCTCAAAACCCAAACAAGAAAACACTGGCAAGCAAACGACATATAAAGAAAAATGAAAATGACTTTGCTGTTTATTTCTTTATTATTGGGACTAACCCAGCAGAGAGAAACACAGAAGGTGTATACACTAAAGTTCTACACGGTTCTTTGGTATGCTTTTTACACGTTAGTATATAAGGAGTATTCATTTGGATTTTTAAGAGTGATTCCTAAGAAATACCTGTGTGAACTTAAGTACAAATCCTGTTTTATTTAAACTTTGTTGCCCAGCAATACCAAGATACACAAGTTAGTTTAAGAAATATGCTTTTATTTCTGTCTACAACGTACTTAATATATTTTTAAATATATTTTCAGAAAATTTCTCCAATGTATTTACCATAAAAAAGTCCAAGCTACTAATACAAACTGTGAAGTGACTGCTGATGTGAGACATGATGGATCTGAACCAGTTGTAGATGTTACATTTGGTAAGGAGCTTGATTTTAAACAAACAAAAACCCCTGGGTTTGTGTTGTTACAATGTTATTGTATTCTATATATTTTTTTTTAACTGTGATTTTATTTTGGCTCTGGTCCATAGCTAGATGTTGTGCAGCTGGGGTGAAAAAAGAAAGAGGGTGTCACTAACAAATTGATGTCTAGATAAATGTGTATCTGTGTCTCTGCTGTTGTTAGGTCTAAGGGATCCTAGATCCAACAACTGACAACTTGGGAGCTAATTGTACTTTTGTAGTGATGTACTTATATGACCTTGCAGACAGGTACAATTCCAGGAAAGAAAATGTAGCTCTGTTCTTATATAATAATCTGTTTACTTTCTGTAATTTTTTTTATGTTACCTCTGGTGGAGGCATCTCAGTCTTGAGAACAGAAGGTTGAATACCTGCAGTTGATTATGCAACTGAGTAACTGTAATTTGAAGGAGCTGCTCAGATAGGTGAGGCTGTATATGTGCAGATGGACCTGCAGAATGAGGTCAACTGTGTGCAAGAAATTTCTTGGTTTCCTTTGAGGGTACAGTGAGCGGGCAGGGAATTGGCGGTGGAAATTTCATCGGTTCTGGAAGCGTCCCAGATTCTAGGCTATGAACAGATGGCTCTAATCTGCTTTTGTCCTTTTCTCTGGCTGCATCTTCCTTCCTGCTGTGCTGTAATGGACCAATATGTCATGTAGCCCATTAAAGTTTTCATTATTATTGATTCGTGCTACTCCCTTATCTTTAAACTTCCATATTTTTAGTGAATTCATGGAAATGTCACAAGTGTTGAATGTTCTTTGTTTTACTTAGGAAAGTCTACCTCTTTCAATGTTAACATTGCTTGTCTGTCTCTCCCTCATGCCTCTCTTTCCCATCCTTGTGATGTATTAAGACTAAAGCAGTAAAGCTCTCTGTTTTTTCACAGTGTAAACCCAAAACAGTTTATCTCATTAATGCCAAGATGCCTCTAAACTCTTCATTTTCTAAGATCTGATTTTTCTCCTGTGAAGTGTTTGTAGCCCCTGTGGTTGGCAAAGAAGGGGCTGGAACGTGGATGCCAGGCATGGTATTTCACTACATGGGTTTGGGTATCGGTTTTGTATTTGCAAATCTTGCAAAATAATTAACTTAGGCACAATACTCAACCTCTACTGCTTCCTGCCTGTTTTAAAATAAATTCTTTCAGAATTCTAGAAATCCTAGTGCTCTCTATTATTTTACATTATAGCCAAAAGATTGTGTGAACCAGTTTGTTGTTTTGGCTGAAGAAGTACATTAAATGGACCACAGAGAACAGGCTACTAAAATGCTTAGCCATGTGTGGAAATTGTGCCTTCCAATGCCTTCTTTGCCTTCTGTGAGACGATTTCAGGGGCACAGTGTGAGCCATTCTTTTCAAATGTGTTCTTACTATAGGCATACCTAGACAAATGCTTCAGATTTTTCAATAGCACAGTGCAGAAGTGAAAAATTAAATATTAAATATGCAGTTTGATATGTTTGTTTGGCAGTAGTGCATAGTCAGGTTCCTTGGTAGCTTGAGTTATTTGAATATATATGAACAGGTTATTTGGATTTATATGTACAAAACAACTGCACACTAGAGTAGTCATCACTTTGTGATTTAAGATTTTCTTCATTTACAGCTGATGGAGACAGACTGATAATGAAGGGAGCCAACTTGACAACAGGGGAAATGTTAACAGCACTGGAGTCCAGATGTAATGCAAAAGACCTTAAGGAAGAACAGAAAAACAAGAAGAATCCCTGAAGAATGGAAAAACAAGTGTGTTTGCATCTACATGTGTTAGAAACAGCAGGCTGCACAGAAAGCTTTTTCCTATGCAACAGAATCTGAGAGATGGCCAAAAGACTTTAAATATTCCCTGCCTTCCCTTGAAGGAGAACATAGTAGATCAACAGATCTTCTAACACTAGTGGGTCAGAGTGGTGTAAGATGCATCAGTGCATTGTTCTGAGCAGCTGCATGCTGGACTAATATCACATGTATTTGCATATCAATGTGATTAATGCAAAGTAGCTATTAAATTAATACTGCAGTGAAGCCAGATCTCTTTGGACATTATTGCCTATAAAATTTCTATAAGTGTAATGCAAAAAATTTGGAGTGGTTGTTATTATTCTTCTAAAGCTATTAAATTTATTACAACTTTGAAGAGGACTTTTGAAAGTATTCATCATTGACTTAGGTGAGGGATAGCAGGCTGCAAATGTAGAGTGGTTTTTGTAATACAAGTTTATAATACATCTGTTGCTAAGTCACTTCAACTTTCTTCCTCTTTTTTTGAAGGAAGTGGGAAATTTGCTAAGTCAGCTATTAAAGTAACAAGGTTATGGGACTGTCAACACCTGGTAGAGCTACTCATCCTGCATAAAAGTAACTAAATTTAGCTCAAGTTAATTTTTTTGATAATTGGAGAAAAGGTCTATCTTTGAAGTTCAGTTTTGTAGTGGTTTTGTCACTTACTTTTGGGATATTTCATTAAATATTTTATAAAGATCAAAGGGAGAGCTTTATTTGGTGTTTATAGTCCCATGTCCAACCCTGTTATTTATTAAAGTAACTGCTTAGGTGTCTCATCTGTATTGCAGAGCTCTGTGGGTTTGCAGGGGTCAGTCTCAGGCTGTGCAGGTGAAGGTGTCAGTTGCACATGTGTTTCATGTGCATCAGTCCATAACAAAAATGTAGTTCCAGTTTTGGGAATTGCAGGTGTGGTGCTCTTGAGAGGGTTTAGTTCTACCTGGTATTAATCAGATGCCTGATTTCTCTAAAACAAGTACATACATTTCCAAAGTTGGCAGCAGACTTAGGACACAAGTCTGAAACTAGTTTGACCTTACTGAAAGCAAGATGGTTTTAAATAGCACTGTCAAGGGAATTCTTTGTAAGTTGTTCATTAGAATATTGAAGTTATGGTGATGTCTTATGTTGAAGAAGGAGAGCTGTGCTAAAGACATTGGAGTGTTTCCCATGTGTTTGCAACAATCAGAAAGTGTGAGATAAGATGATTCAATGAGATTTGGACATGGGAACAATAGCTGTGAGTAACTTTGTTGGGATAAATATCTTCTCTGCACTGGAACCCATTTTTTTATTAGGCCACCCGCTCTTGAGAGAGGTTTTGGAGTGCTGAGCTGCTAAACCTGCTACTGAGCTCCCTCATAGCAGAGGGACTATGAGAACACCTGAAACTGAGAGGATTTTAAATCCTCTCAAGCTAGAAGAGTACCACAGAAGAGGACCAGATTGAAATAAGAATGCTCAAAGGACAGGTTTTTTGATTGGTTTATTTTGTTTTGTTTTTCCCACAGTTTAGGATAATGGCATACACCATGACTTTACCTGAAAAAGCTTTGCAGGAAGAGTGAGATGTACAATTATTGTTCCCCTGGTTAATCATGTATTCATATGCTCAAAAGCCCTCTTACTGTAACACATCAATGATTTCTGTGATTTTTTTTTCTTTGACAGTCTGTACATCAGTGCATAAAGCTTGTGTTTTAATCTGAAGTGCCTACAACCATCTTAAATAATTAGCCATCTTTAAGTGCTTAAAGAGTGAAACAGGAGTTGAGTAATTAATAATTAATTATTAATAGTAATTAAGTTTCTGTAATATTTATTTTGGCCCAAAATTGAGGCTTATATTTATGAATAGAAAAGGCAAAAAATGAAGATCCTAGCTAGTTTTCTATCACCAAAATAAATCTGTTCTGTTGTCAGAGAAAAGTAGTGGGTTTTTTCTGCTTTACTAGCATGGACAGACATCCTGCTCTGTAAACACACACTTCTGCTAGGTGCTTTGACTTTAATCCATGCATGCCCAACCTTCCTGCAACGTTGCCATTTGAGAGATCACCAGCAACTCAGTGGATGATGAGGTGTAGGCTGGTGCTGCTTTTGCTGTGAGTGCTGGGGGCTGCAGTTTGCAGTGATAAAGCTCTGATACCTTTTTTTGCATGAAAAAGAAGTAATGACTGGGTTTTTAATATGCAATGTGTAAAGCAAAACCTACAAGACAGAAAAATCAAGCTAAAAATGTGCATTCTCAAGACTACAAGATACTGGAGTGATACAAACAAGCAAGATGGGCAAGAAGGCTCTCCTCTGATGATTATTATGCTAATACGTAGCAAATTGCTCTCCCTGTACCGTGCAGATAAAGGTACAAATTTATTTTTCTCGTATGTTAAAGATAATCTTTAATGACTTTCTTCCCTGAGCGTTTAGAAAGCTTTGCCACGAGCAGCTCCCACCCTCCCGGCTCCTGCTGCTGACTGCCCGAAACAAAGCTCTGACAGCTTCCTGACAGGCACAGCCCAGCACTGGGGATGTACAGGGTATTAAGGTCACTCATGCACAGCAAAGCATGTCTGGGTGAGCACTGACTTTGCATGTTGTCATTCTTCAGCCCACTAATCTTGATTACTGTATCCCACCAAAATGTGGGCGCTTGCCCAGCTCTAAAGGGAACTGGAACACTAAGGAAAACTAGGATTGCCTAAATGTGAACACCATGGCCACACAGGGTGTCTGGTAGCAGATGATGACATTAAAATGGCTAAATCTCTAATGCCTGGAGATTTAACAATTATTAGAATCACCTCAGATCTGTTAATTGTACAAATACCTATTTATTTAGAAGTTCTTATCAGTGCACAGGGAAAATAGTCTTGAAATGGATGAATATGCCATTCAGGTAACACAACCTGGCTGAGGTACTCCCTTTTTAAGTATCTGCAGCATTATTTTTAGAAAAAGATAATGGTATTTTTATTAAAGATTTCAACTAGGAGCAGCAGTGTTAGTGAACATAGCAAGTTTTTCACCTCTGCTTGTTGTTTGAATTTTAAATGACCAAGGAGGTATAAGGTATGGTATAAGGAAGCCAGAAAATAACCTCAGAAATTTAATATCCTGGGACTGTATTTAACAGTTTTCAAGATGCTTGCTTTCAAATGTATCTCCTACATGTGTGAAACTCCTTGCAGTTTTAAGAATTGCTGGCTCACTGCCTGCCTCACCAACTCACTTTCCCTGAATGCAGGCCCTGCTTTTCCACTGGGTGGCTTGGAGTCACGTTGAGACTCAGATGTTGCCTGTCAGTGGTGCCTCTTCCAGATTCACTTCCCTGCCTTCTCCATCTCCTGGCCTAGTCTTTTCCCTTACTGGTGCTATTTGATCTCATGCAGTCTCACTTTTCCCCCTTGGAAGGCCTGAGTCACTCTTCTGAGCCCTTTTTATTGTTTGCCAAAAGCGTGGGGTAGCCTCAAGCAGCCAAGGTACTGCTGCTGGTAGACCACTCCATGTTCTCCACTTCCCACTCAGCCTTGCTCTGTAAACAGATGAATGTTGGGATGGAGCAGCATGTACAGGCAGAGGTGGTACTTTGTTTCTGATTAACTTAACAAAATTGGTCTTTACATTGAGCTGGTGTTCTCAGGATTTTACAAAACTAAGGCTGCTCCCAGGGACAGATGTTAGGGGTGTGAAGGCAAAGGAGCTGCTAACCTATTTTGATCAAGACTCCTAAAGTTCCAAAGTGGTACTTGAAAGCAGAGTTAAGGCAAGCCTAGAGATTCTGCTTGACTTTAAGTGGTCTCCTACATTCTGGCAGTGTTAATAGCAGAGCTCAGTAGCTCACCAAAGGAGATCTTTGTATTGTGCTTCACTGGGTGAGGTGAGTTTGATTTGTTTCCATAAGACATTTTCTTTTAAGGCAAAACAGCAGGAAAAGTGGACCAGCAGACCTATTTGTGGAGGGAGTGCTTGGTCCATAGGAGCAAAGCCTGGGAAAGATGTCCTTAGTGGACAGATTTTCACAATTCAGACTGACAATCCCTTCAGGAAGTTCAGAGGACAGGTAGGAGGCAAAGCAGCAGGTTCCTTCCTTACCCAGGCACTATTCCTCTGTTTCTTTTGAACCCTCCACCCTGTTTCAACAAGGAGTCAAAGACCAACCTTACTGTACATATAGCATGGTCAGCATGCAAAGCCAGCAAGTTTGTCCTCTCTAACACAGTTCTTGCATGGATGCACGGAATTGTCTTTTTACTATTGGGGAATCTGAGTGGTTCAAGTCACTTGCATGAATAAAAGAAATGATAAATATTTTCATGGAGTTTTTAAAGTATCTTTTTATGGATGAAGATTTATAGAACTTGACTTCAAACTCCACTGCTCAAATTTCAGAGTATTTACTGGGAATGAGAAATTTAAGAATCAGATGATTACTTCTTTCCTTCAATAGCTAGATCAGTATCAAGTTAAGCTGCACATAAAAGGTGGAAGAATCAATACAAAAAACTTCTGGCAGAAGCATAGGAAAAAATCAGAGAACTGTGATGTAATTTCCTACTTCCTTATAGATTTTCTCTGGTCTGGTTGTTAGATATGTAATATCACATCTTGAGATGGAATCAGGGATGTAAACCCAAATACTGTGAGACTTTTGAAGTCTAGAAGAGCAAACTGGAAAATACCTGCTTGTCCTGCATGGTTGCTTGAGATGCCAGAGGCGAGAATTTTCTTAGAAGACTTTTGAACATGAGCCATGTAGTCAAACTTCTTGGCAAACTTAGCATGTTGGCAGTGGGAGTGGGATTATAGTAAAAACTAGCTTTTACTAGGGCTTTCCCCCAGTGTTCTTCTACAGTCCATGAAAAAGGAGGTCTTGAAAGGGGAGTCAGAAGTGGGAGCCTCTGAGTGACAGCCTGGAGAGCCTCTCTCTTCCTGCTGTGTGCAGGTGTGAGGAGGCTCGTGCCCTTTGGTGAAAAGAAAGCCCCATCAACAGTGCCCCAGGTGTTTTACACCTAAGCCCTTGTTGCCCCAGGATGAGAAGTCCTTTGGGAGCTGTGGTCAGTTAGAGAGTCTACACATATTCCCAGCACCCTACTACATGATTTTGGTCGACAGGAAGAGGAGCAATTGCAGCCCCTCTCCAGCTTTCCTGGGAAAGGTGTTGGTATCAACATCACAATGAGAAGACCCTTCCTCTGTAGAGTAAGAGTGTCAGGCTCTGCCTTTCAAATTTCTGTGCTATGATGCTCTCCTTTGTGACATCCTGAGAATGAAAAATATGGCTGTAACTATAAATGAAGCCTTGTTTTTTTTCTGAGGTTCCCCTCACAGGTTGATCAATATCCATAGTAATGGAACTCTACTTATGATATGCAATCAAAGAAAAAAGCTAAAGCTTTATATACCCTTTTAAAATCCCTTGGGCACATCTGTATTTATTGATTCCAAATTTCATAATCCAATTATTCACTCTTGGTAGAAATATTTGTTTTATCCTGGTCTATTCCAAATACTTTTGACATTTCTTGTCCTTATGTCCTTATTGTTCCAGACCACACAGAAAGGACAAAGTTGAGGTTTTATTTGTCTTTATTTACAGAGACATCATTTGGGATGAATTTTTGTACACCTGAGGTTTCTAAAAGCCATGCCAGAATATTTGCTTTCTGAAAGTATCTTCTATGAGCAGGTACTCCCTGCTAATGTGCTTTTGTTTTATGTGGATCAAAGGCTTTCTCAATGCTAAAGCTACAGCTATGGAAGGTTTGTAGTCACCCCAATCTCTTTTTTAGCATTGTAATGACTACGCTGATTATAAAATTCTGAAGATAAATAAAAATACTTTTATTCTAATGTGTGGATATTTGCCATTCAGGGTAGATACTGCTGCTAAATAAAAAGGGCTTTTCAAAGTTTCCAGAGTTAGGCACATGCTTACATATCTGCAGTCACTGTGACCTGGGCTGGATCTGACATCGGATCATTTTTCGTCTGGAATGAGGAAAATGAAGTCTGGAGTCCTCTTTCAAGTCACTGCGGGCTTCTGGCACTTTCTCTCCCATCACTGAGGCAGGCTCCAGTGGGTGAGCTGTGACACCATCACCACAGTAAACTGCCCTAGAAGCACTCCCCTTAGCCTTGCTTTGAACGTGCTGCTGACAACGTGCAGGAGCTGGGCTGCGCTGCGGCGCGCTAATTGCATTACAGTAATGCTCTGCGGCTCGAGGAGCACCGCACACGTCAGCCTGGCCAGAGCAGGTGCAGCAGCCTCAGATCCACTGCAGGCATTCTCTGGACACATGGTCCGTGCTGGAGAGCAATCTGGCTTTGTTTTGACTGAAAACACAGATGTGTTGCACGAAGCTCATTGATAAAACACAAGCTATGCCCAGCTAGGAGAGTAATGAAATGCTGATACGCTGGGAGACCTTGTGCATATTGACATACAAAGGAAAACTTGCTGGTTTGTGTGTTGTTGCTTCATAATGCCTGGCCTAGTATTGCCCAAGCAAACATCTCTTGAGTGGCAAGGCTTCCTTAGGCCAGCTAGGCAACTGTAGCACGTGTTTCATCATGCCTGCCCAGTGATGACATGGCTGGGAAGGGAAAACCACACTTGTACAACAAGGAAACAGAAACAATGCTGTGCTACCTATGCAATTTTTCCCATCCATGCCTTGAGGGTGAGTAACTATTATTCATGAATTGCTTTAACTTTTTTCCACAGTTAGGGATAGGCTGAAGAGTAAAACTTGGGCAGCGATGCCCAGTTTCCTGACAATTTTTTAGGGCTTTCTCAAGAGGTAACTTTATCCAAAAGAAGGCTACCCCTTAGAAAAGGTAGTCTATATACATACTCTAAGTGTATAGTATATAGTCTACATACACTCCAGAAGGAAAGCAAGATCTTCCCTTACACAGTAGAACACAGTGCTATCAGATTGGGCTCCCTCCAGGTCAAACATATGGGCAGTTTAATGAGTGAAGGTCTAGGGAAAAAGTTACACCTCCTATGGAACCTGATTAGTGATATGTTGCAGACGAGGCAGTGGTGCTCTGCCCTGCCCAAGCACCAAAAGACAAAATATGGCTTAGCTTGCACACAGTAGGTGAATCTATGGCTACGTGAGGAGAAACCTCAAACTCTGCTGGCCACAGCTTCCCAGCTCCACGTCAGATGAAGCATCACTGCACAACACACACCTGCCCAAAGGAGTAGAACGAAGGTCTCTGTGCACTCTTTTGCCTTGCCCCCTTTTTTTTTTTTTTTTTTTTGGACCTGGTAATGAAGAACTGTAATATCCTCCCCTCCTACAAGGTGTGAGGGTTTGACTACCTCAGGAAAGCATTCACCCTGGTTAGGCTCAAGCTGCCAAGGTGGTGGTTGCTCCTAAATGTGACTACGTGCTTGCCGTGCAGCTCATTTCCTGAGACAAATTTACACTTCTCATTGTAAATTTGATTCTCCTTCTCTTGGACAATATATAGTCCAATGTGGAAATGAGCAAAACTTCAGAGAATTTATTCTGTTTGCACTGAAACAGTGATTTGTGGCATAGGAATTCAACGCCATCCATAGTTATGCATGTGTTTGCTGCTTCTCTTTTCATGTATCTAAAGAGGAGACTACACAAACACAAAAGGTCTGATTTTGATGTCAGCCTCAAACCAGGCAGGAACTGAGATTTACAGGAATGAATCCCTGTGGCTCAAGCACCTCTGGATATCTGAACATTTTACTTTGCCTCCCAAAGTAGGAGCCATATTTGGCAAATATATACTGTACTGTCAAGATAAGAAGCTACGTATATTTTGTAGCCCAGGCCACTTGTACCTTACCCAGAGGGATACATCTCTGGTCCCTGTGGTTACTTTACTAACTGTAGGAAAATTTCAGCACTATTGAGATATGGCACTGATGATATCACAGCCAGTAATCCATATCACTGGATTGATTAATTTGCAAAACATTAGAACTTTGTAAGAATTAAGTGAGGTTTTTCACTGTATACTAACAATCTGCGTTTCAGAAAAGAGAGATAAGAGTCTCTTTTCTTCTTATGTCTTGTACGAACTTACATGCCTAGACCTGAAAAATTTGTAAGGAGAATAAATCAGACCAAATGACTTGTGGGAGGATTCAAAACTGTAGCAATGTTGTGCACAGGTAGGTAACTGGATCTTCAGGTACTTCAGATCCAGGAATACTGTCTCACCACTAGATGGAAATAGTGGATTTTACATCTTTTGCTGCATTATCAGCACTTATACCTGACTACTATTTGCATATTGTAAGCCATCTGCAGGCAGCACTGCAGAAATGTGGATCCAAAATGATTTCCTAGTGTATGTGGAGTAAAGCCAAGATTTCTATTTCTAGAAATTGTCCCCGCTTTACAAGACTGAAGGCTTCCTAATTCCTGAAGGATGATTCTGTTTGATCCCTAATCTAATGGCTTTTCATTTATCCTTTCTGTAAGCAACCAGATAACTGCAGGATGGACAGCATGTTGGTTCAACTATAATGAATTTGTCAGTAAACATCACCCTAATTTAACATTTACTCTGAAATCTCTTACACAAGACACACACATACACAAGATTAAAAAAATAAAAATCAAAAAAAGGTGGAAGAATGTTGAAAGTCTTGTGTTTCAATGTACCTACTTAGTAACACAAAAAGGAAGCAATGTGATTTGCTGTCTTATGAGAAGATGCTATAATATTGTTTGCATATTAAAAAGCAAGCATACAGTCAGAGGCAGAAAGTAATTAAAGACAGCTCTTTAGGGAAGGAGAGTTAGAGTTTGTTTGTTTTTTTTTTTAAATCAGTTCAGAAATTATCTATTTATTTTGTATATTACAAATCTGGCTTTCTACAAAGTCTCGAAACTTCCAATTGCTGTGTGAAGTTGTAGCATGGCAAAGCATAAAGGAAAAAGTCCTCCTTGCTCCAAAACATTTGGCTTTATGGGCACCTTCTCATATTATGAAATGCTGGAACCAGCACAGGACCTACCTTGCTGTCTCCTCTTGCTTTGACACCTTCATCTGAAACTCCTTCATGAAAGGACTAGCAGAGAAGTGTAGTAACTGTTGTTCCATAAAAAACCTCAAGGTACCAGATGTATCTTCACATTTCTCTTTTTCCAGACAGGAGAAAGTAGCCATGGCTTTCATCCAGTGGGATACAAGGCCAAAAGAGGCAGAGATTGGCATAACCCTGTGCTGGAAACAAATTCTGGGGGTACATTGGAATCAGGATTTTTGTTGTGACTTAAAAATAGCAGCTTCCTCATTGAATGTGATGGTAAATCTCTCCACTAACCTGGCGGAATTTGACAAAAGATTGGTCAAAACCTCCCAGGGCCTGTTGACAGAGCATATTTTATGACAGCACTTCTGTGCCAGGGTACAGTAGTGGCAGCTGCAGTATTTTCCTTTAAGAAGTTAGGAACTGCAGTTCAATGTGGACTAAAACAAGACACCATATCTCCATTTTCCAATGCGAAGGCATGAGGTTGCATTCAGGCTTTGATTTTTCCTGAGTACCGCAAGCACTCACATTAATTCTGTATTTTGATTGATTTTGTTTGCCAAACTGACCACTGTGTGTATGTAGCAGGTCTGTTCCCGGGTCACAGAATCTATGGATTGCTGTAGTTCAATAATATGTGATGTACCAGTGGGATTTGGGGAGTTGCTGGCAAGGCTGGCAATCAAATCCAATAAGCTGCTCTGGTATGCTGATGCCTTATTGCTCTCTGTGCCATACGATGATTTTTTTTAATTAGCCTTCAAAACCATGACATATAATAAACAGTGTGATTTAGCATTCAGAGCCTAGCTAGGAGCGCAAGGGTACCGGCACTCAGCACGCCGGACTCTGTCACCACGGTGGGTGCCGGATGGAGTTTGTGTTCGAAGGAGCACTGGGGCCACACCGTCCCTCGGCGGGACAGCTCTGGCAGTCCCACCGTTCCTGGGCGTGCCCGTGCTGCGCGGCAAAGAGAAAGTGTGAGTGTGCGTTTTCTGTGTGTCTGTGTGTGTCTGTGTGTGTGAGAGAAAGTGTGAGTGCGCGTTTTCTGTGTGTCTGTCTGTGTGTGCATGTGAGTGTGCGTTTTCTGTGTGTGTGTGTGCATGTGAGTGTGAGTGCCTGAGTGTGTGTGAGAGTGTGAGTGTGCGTTTTCTGTGTGTCTGTGTGTGTGTGCGAGTGGGAGTGCCTGAGTGTGTGAGTGTGAGTGTGCGTTTTCTGTGTGTCTCTGTGTGTCTGTGTGTGTGCGCGTGTGAGTGTGAGTGCCTGAGTGTGTGTGAGAGAGTGAGTGTGCGTTTTCTGTGTGTCTGTGTGTGTGTGCNCCCATTGGCTCTTCCCGGCAGCACATGTTGCCGGCCCGGCTATAAAGGCGGCCGCGGCCTCGCCGCAGCCCGTCCTTCTGCCTTCACGTTTCTACAGCGACGCTGTCAGCTCCAGTGCCGCCGCCATGGCCATCGACGCGTTTTTGGGCAAATGGTGCCTCATCTCCAGCGAAGGCTTCGAGGAGTACATGAAGGAGCTGGGTAAGGCGCCGGCGGCTCCCCGCCCCCGGGAGGGATGGATGCCGGGATGCCGCCCCGGCGATGCGCTGCCGCTGCCGGCCGGCGAGGCTCTGTCCAAGGTCCGCGGAGAACGCGGTCGCGGAGCCGGGCCCGAGGGTGGGATGCAGCCGGGGCGTGAGCCACGGGTGGGCGGCGGCTGCGGGAGGAATCCAGGATGCTCCGGGGTGCAGCGCCGGGGCTCTGCGCCCTCTCGGCTCCGGGAAGGGAGCGCTGGCCGGCAGCAGAGCTTCTCTCGCGGGAGACCTGCCGCCTTCGGCTCCGCATCCTAAGGGTGCCAGCGACCCTTTTGCACCGTAATTCCTGTGAAGCAGGTGCCGGCCAGCAGCAGGCACCTTCCCACGGCAGAGCGCTGCGCCCTCCCCGCCGCCGCCTCCCTCCGCAGACCCGGGATTAGGAGCCGGCTGCGATTAGGCCGGTTCGCTCCGCCCGCTCCGGGGATGGCGGGGCGGGGAGCCGGGGATGCCCGGGCGGCGGCGGCGGCTGCGGGGGCTCGGCGCTGCCCTGGCCTGGACGCGGCGAGTGCCGCACGGCAGCGCCGTGCCCGGGCCGGGCTGGCTCACCCCGCCGGGGGCGGCCGCGCTCAGACCGGCTGAGCCGGGGCTGCCTCCCCGTGGAGTCACCTTGGGTGTCTCCTCCCGAGAAAGCCGAACTGGATCAGCCGCTTGTGGGTAAGCGGCAGCCAGCTGCCCTGCCGGAGGCTGTTTGCCTGATTTCTTGTGTGGGCAGTGGCACCCTTATCTCAGGGGGATGGTCCTGGCTTGTTATCCTTTCGTCCAGGTTGCCCTACATTTTATAACACGGATGAAGAACACACCCAACAGACCAGGAGCCTCATCTGCAAGCTCAGATTTACCACCTTCCTGTGAGCATCCTGGCTGACAGGTGATAGATACCTGGCAGTGTTCGCATAGCCCAGGAGCAATTATTTTCTGCAATTTATTCACTGATGAAAGCCATGATATTTTCTCCAGAGGCTGAAGATGTAGTCTTATCTTTAGTGGGAGGAGAAGGAATCTAGGTCTTGCACTCTTCATGTGAAATACAAGAAGCATCACTGCATTTACACTCTGCAAACTGTGGTGGATGTAATTACATTTTGGGAGGCTGGTCAGTATGTGATAGGTATGATATGAGAAAGCCTTTTGGACTGAACTCTCTGGGAGACTTTGGAGGACATTCAAGAATTTTAAGCTCAGTTTGGTTGAGCCGTGGATTAGGATGCCTTGGTGCTTATGTCCAATGGCCAGACCTAGGCGTGTGCCAAGTTGCAATTTCAAAGTAGAAATTAAATGCTGCAACTGCAGAGCACCTCCCATGTGTAGGCAGCAACTGACTGTTGTTTGGTTTTAGATTGAAATCGTAAACCAGTCACTTTTCCATTTACAATTTAGGCAGTTAAATTTATACCAAGTCACACTTTAGGAGCCAGTCATTTATTGGATTTCACCCTTGCTGGCTGCCTGTGAAACTCTCTGCCTTTGATCCTGTTGATGCACCATAAATGAACCCTGCAGATTCTGCTCATTCTGTGTAAAAGAACATTTGAGGACAAAGAAGTTGGAATTTCACTTCTTGCCATATGGAAGACGTGCAGCTCATCTCTGTTTAGTTGGATCCCAAGCTGTAGCTGATCAAATAACTCTGGCCTGGAAGAGAGAAACAGAGAGTGTGTGGAGGTTACTGTGGCAATGATTTCCAGTTCTGAGCAGAAAATCTGGACTGAGGATAACTGTGTTTTTCTCTGTGAACTCAAGCTTAAAGCTCAGTCCTGGAATCCAAGAAGCAGTATCTGGAAAGTACATTATTTCCATCTCAAGGACTCAACCCTTACCTGCACATACCAGGGGGGACATTTGGTATTTGACAACATTTTTTAACTACACCAGTTGCAGAACCCAGGCACTCACTGACTTGGTGGCACTTTCTGCCCAGTTTGGTTGCATATGAATTCATGGCTCAGATCTGCACTTACCCATTTGAAGGATTCACATTTGTTGCTCCTCTTACTTGTATTTTCATCCTTCAGATCAAAAAGATTCAAGCAAACCCCCCAAACAGTGCATGCAGGGGCTGAAGTAGGGTGAATCTGAAGAGTTTTGAGGGCTGTTGTCTCCAGATCATCAATTTTCAGCCATTTGCAAATTGCTCACTTTGCTCATTTCTCTGTCTTTTGCATGTGTGTGTAAGCACTATGTTTTATGGTGGTGGTTTTCTAATTCACAACGCCATACTTTGTAAACAGAATGTAAAATATGAAATTTAATTAAAAATGGTGTGTTTACAATGGTGTACAAAGTAATGGAAGGGTATTTATTGAGTAAGGTTAAATAAAGTGGGTTAACCTGTCAATTAAAAATAATTTGTAGACTTTTTTAAGTGTTCAGAATTTGAACAGAATAATTTTATTTTAGTTTAAGCTTTTGTGTTTGTTTTCCTGTTTGCTATTTATTTCTGTTTGGAAAAAAAATCTGTTGAGTTTTGGGATATCTACAAATCCTCTAGAGGGAAAAATAAATTTAACTTCAGCTCTCTGAGGAAACAAAAGACTAACTCTGCAAATAAGCTTTTTTCCTTCCTCATCTGTGGAAAATTTAAAACATCCTCTTTCTTTGTGGCTCTTGAGCTTTGATTCTCAAGTGTACTTAAGTGCCTAATTAAATGGGAATTAGGTATTTGAATTCTTGTGTGGCCCTAAGCCCCAGGGTTTAACTGACTTTGTGACACTCTGTGCCTCTCGCCTTGCAGGTGTGGGTATGGCTATGAGAAAAATGGGAAGCATGGCCAAACCAGACGTTTACATTATTAAGGATGGGGACACAATCACCATAAAAACAGAAAGCACTTTCAAAACTTCGCAGTTCAGCTTCAAGCTTGGTGAGAAATTTGAGGAAAATACATTAGATGGCAGGAAAACTCAGGTCAGTATACAAGACTTTCTGTTGAAAAAAGGCAATTCTTTGGGTCTTTTGCAGTGAAAAATGCTATTTTAAATCAGTTTTGACATCACACTAACAATGCTTTATTTGATGAGCAGTTGTCTCTGTAAGTCTCATTGAATTTTTTTTTAACATGGATTAAGCAAATTCCAAAGAGGGAAAATGCTGAAATCAATAGTCTTGTGTATTTTGCTGTTTCCATTTTGTAGCAGAAGCATTTTTTTTTTTAGTAAAACTAACAGACCTCTAAATCCCTGTTAAAGCCGAATGCCACTTCGTTTGAAGCCTGTGGAAAAAATGCCATTGATGCTTAATCAGAGGCAATTCAGCCCTAGGGTTGACCTTTCTGCTCTGTCCCATATTTGCATAACAAGAGAGCCTGGTTCAGTATGGGGTGGGCTCACAGACAGCGAGGCAACTGTGAATTACACTCACTAAGCTCCAGCTTTAGAAGGCAAAGGGTTCCTCCTTGCACCGAGTAGGGAGAATATTTGTCCCAAAGGAGGCAAAACACAAAGGATACATCTCATTTCCTCGTGTGAGTGCTCTGTTTATCACCCCCCACGCTTTCAATTCATCTCTTACTGCAAGATCAGATAAATGCTACACAAAAGCTCAAAGCCCCTGCAACAAAGAGATGAACAGAGAACATCTTCTGCTCCTGTTAACTGAAACTGTGAATGGTGTCAAAGGCCTGTGTGATGCAGGAATGTGTCAGAGCAGTGAGTGAATGGGCAGTGAGTTAGTTACTGTAAGAAGAGCATCAATAAATGTTTAAGAATTTCCAGCTTTGTAGTTGTCAATGATGAAATTGAGTGAGCTGGGGTGGGGATCTTTCATTTGGAATAAGATGTTGGAAAGCCTCAGTGCTGACCAAAGGTCATGGGGAAAATACTGATGGTCAGGTTCTTCTTTCAGACCCTTGTCAGCTTAAAAGATGATGGGTCATTGATTCAAGAGCAGGAATGGGATGGCAAGAAGACCACAATAACAAGGAAGCTGGTGGATGGACAGCTGGTGGTGGTGAGTTCAGTCCTGCTTTCTGATCCCCAAGTGCTGCTGGTTGGTAGCCTGGAATGTGACTCTAACAGGTGTTTTTCTTCCCTGTTGGTCTGCACCGAGAGGTGAACTACTAAATCCATCTCTTTGTCTCCTAGGAATGTGACATGAATGGTGTCAAGTGTGTTAGAGTCTACCAGAAAGCGTGAGGACATCTTCAGGTTCAGGAGGAACTTGTGCAAACAAACAACTCAGTTCAGTGGACAGAGCTCCTTTTCACTCCGTATTTTCCTTTTCCCTGTTTTCTAGTATTTCAATGGACTGAGTAGCTGAGTGCAATTCTTTTTAAAGGCCGTGATGTAACTATTATGTAACTATTCTGAACTTAGGCTGTTAAATAAAGTTGTCAAATATATGAAGTGGAAACGTTGTTACTGTAGTGGAATTTTAAGTGAGGTTTTATAAAAAACTGATTTGTTTTCAGGCTCTACGACAATCTGCCTTCAGTGCAAGACAAAACAATATATATTTCGAAGAACAGTTAATAGTAAGCTGAATTTTGACCAACTTTATCTCTCCTTTCTAAGATAGTAAAATCCAAAATTGGAACAACTCCACAGCCCAAACTTTGATTTTTTTTTTAACTTCCATGTTACCAAGTAAATAGCAATTACCCAATAGTAAATTGGGTAGGTATAAATAAGAGATAAGCTAAATTGGTTTTTAAGTAGAGGAATGGATTTTCAGGGTTAGTTTGGGTTTTTTGTTTCAAACCCAGTTTTCTTAATCTCAATATATAAAAATATATATATACACCAGTAAGCCAATGAACATGAAAAATCTAAGCAAGCACATACAAAGTTTTTTGAAAGGAAGCCTTATTTTAAGAAGACTGTTCTCCTAGCAAAACTCTTATTCCATGTCTAGTAACATGCTAAAAATTCTTAACCAAAATCGACTGAAATACCACCTAAAACTTAGAGCCTAATTTTATTTTATTTTTTTTTTAAACTTGTTTGAAACACCTAGCAATGGAGTTTATATGCTTTGAAGTGCCATAATAAATAATCTGAAATATCAGTGTCTTGAGTATTACTTTACACTGGTTGGGAAACAGAGCCTATAATGTTACTATTCCTCCAAAGAGATGCCAGACGAGGCAAAAGTTTAAAGGGTTGAGGTGAATTTCTGCAATACCAGACAAGCATGTCCTGAAAGTGGAACCATGTGGTGACAGGAAGGCTTCCATGAATTCAGGAGCCTGGGGAATCATGCAATTGCACAGGTCCTGTTTGCTGCATCCATCATTGCAGAACTGCCTGCTACTCCTGGTATTTTAGCTGCTCCGTGCATGTATCATATTACTGAGCTTACTCAAATAGAAAATCTCTTATTTTGTGTTCATTCTGCTAACCATGGAAAGATTCCCATCATTTTGGACCATTTATCCTTTTCATAACTGTATAACTACTTATGTATGTCATCCCCTTTACCTCTGTCATCTGAAAGCATTTCTTGCCAGAGAATATTTCTTGCAATTTCTTTCTGTGGCTCATATTATTTTCTAGTAATATTTTTCCTTATTTTAATATGAATCCTAGAGACAGAGGGTGTATTCTAACATAGACATTAGAAATAGAAGGAATCTCCCCATAGAAGTTATATGGAAAATAAACTGATAAGAGACCTTCTAAGTTTCAGATCAGAAACAGCATCAGTAGAATGGGTGACATAAAAATCCTGCCTCCCTTCCTAGAAAGAAAAGTGTTACTGCTTTTAGCTGGGCATTAAGCCTTCTTTGAGGTCACTGGTCTATCACTTACTCCTGTTTGTTTACTCTTCTGATCCTGGATAATGTTAATTGTTTATCTTTCATTTGAATGGAAAAACAGCCCAGTGTCTTTTATAGGACATCCGTTTCGATTACAATGAGATCACTTCTTGTAAAACAAAAGGCAGAAGAGAATCTTTTTACAGTGATTTCCTTTGGAAACAAGGCTCATAAAGCCTGTGTGTCTGTGCTCTCCAAATTCAGGCACATGTGAAGTAGAGGCTACAGGTCCCAAAGATAACTATTCCACAAATGTCATGAAAACAGGTGCCCTGATGAAAGAGATGGACCATTAAAGTACCTTGATGATGGAAAGACTGCAGATGGAAGTGCACTTTGTTTGACATTAAATGAAAGAAAAACAGAACAAGGTCTCCTGGCACACATAATAAGTTATCTTAAGCACAGAAGCTGACCAATGGTAAGAAAGGCAGATCAAGAGGAAACTGGAGTTCTTTACAGCTAATTCTCCAGAACTACTCAGGCTCACATATTTATTTGCTTTATTTTGATGTTAGCTCCAGCCTCAGTTGCCAGTAACATCAATGTAAGTGTGCTGTGACCCAGAACAACCACATATACAACCTGTTTGTGTTAGATTAGACCATACACTTAGGATGACAATTGTTTTATAGTACTGCAAGCCAAGATTATAATGCTCAAGACTTGAATATATGTTTAGTTTTCAGTTTCCTCCTATTATTTATTATACTAGAAAAAAGCTTCACTCTTCATGAGTCTATATGCACAATATTCCCATCAGTGCAAAATAACCAATTGTCCTGACATGTGAATAACTGTAGTTCACTGTATCACATAAGAAGGCAGAAAATAAGACTTCCAAGTAGAACTGAAAAAGAAGTTGTGAATTACCCAGACAGAACTGCTTTATAATGCTAGAGAAATAAATAAGGAGACAAGTTTTGCTGTGACATTTTAGTGCATGTTTTTTGAAATGCTTTGGAGGGATGAAAGAATCGTGTTCAGCAAATGGAGCTGCAAGTAGAACTTGCTCAAAGAGAAGCAGTTTCCATATCCAACACACATTCATTTAAAGTCACAAGCAGTGTCCAGTTTATATCTTTAAATCTCACTGTCTTCTCAGGTTGGTGTAGTTCTGCTGTTTTCATGGAAGGGATTGCTGTTTGTGTGTGTTTGTTTGTTTGTTTGTTGGGGAGTGTGTGGCTAGGAGGTTTTTTTGGTAGTGAAGTGGGATAAAGGAGTAGAAAATGGAGTTGTTTAGTAATTTAGATCTGATACTCCACCACATTAGTGAAGTCTCTTGTTTGAGCTTTCCAGGAATGACATGGCACTGTGCTTTGTGGAGAGTGTACTGGCTCTGTGTAATGCTCAGACTATCAAGGATTTTCCTGTTATGGTTTGGTTTTATGATTTATTTCAAAATTGTTATCCTACTCTGCCTGCAATCTCTGCCTGCAATTAATACTGGCCTTTCCTTTTCCTCTCCCCTTCCTACCTCACACATGCCCTCCAGATCAAAGTTTTTTAAAAAACAAGGTCAGTGGTAGGAAACATCTCAGTTTTCTGAGGTTATGGTCCCACAGTTAGCTGCCAGCTGTCCAGAAAAAAGGAGAAAAGGAGTGCTTACTTCTTCAGGTGTGAAGATCAAGTTCAGGAAGACAGTTTTGCTCTGCCATTGGCCACTGGGGCTATCTTAACTGAGACTCAAACATGTGAAAAGCAAATCAATCAATGAATAGGCACTCTTCTTTTTTTTTTTTTTAGGTTAAGACTTAAAAATCTAGTATTGTATAAACCACCTTATCTACTTCTACATGATATTATGTCCTATGAATTCTATTGCTTCATAAAGCAGTTCATTCAAAAGAACTCTTATTAAGGTCAGCAAAATAAGTGCCCTGTAAATATTTCTCAGGGTCCTAAGAGAGACATGGAGAGAGCCTGGGGTGTCAGTCTGTGCCTGAGATGGGTCAGAGGGTCACTACCCAGCTCAGATATCTTCAGATTTTACACAAAAATTCATGCTAAAAACAAATTTATGTGAAGGAACTGCCATATTGTTTATATTCTACATAAAATGGTTTAACAAAAATAAAAGCAGTAATGCAGACCAGTTCCACTCAGACCTTTTATTGGTGATTTCTTTCCTGCCTGAGTATGTGCTGGCACAATGAATGGGTTAGAAACCTTTGTGCTATGTTGATTATTTGTGATGGCAGGGAAAAAAAATCCCAGTGTGAGAGTGGGTGGGAGCAAGTTAACATATATTAATTATTCTTTGATGCCTAATTTCAGTCCCATTGTTCAGCCCTGAGAGGATTTAGCACTATTTTCATAGGTTTTGGAGAAAATCCAGCATCTGTGTAAACACATTTTTGTGCCATGGTTCTTCTAGCTTTGGCTTTTCAGCCCTTGTACATCAAATTAAGTTTTTGTTGACACTTCCCAGAATGGTTTTACTTCATGCTGTTATTTCAGAGGAAAAGGAAACACTATGAGAGACCCTGCTCCCAAGAGTGAATTTGGCTTCCTTTCCAGCAAAAATGTTTTCAAAAATCAATTCCCTCTACCAGGCGGTCTTAATTCTATTCTGAAGATATTTACATGTGAAATTCATTATCCTTTCAGAAGAAATGTAAAGTTTCTGCAACACATGCAACCTAGAACCAGTTTCAGATAATGTCCTACAAAAATCTGCTGAATCCCAAATAGTATTGTTGACACTTTAAAATAAATAACATTTGTCATTAATCACAGATGTGCACTCTGAAATTAAATAGACAAACATCCCAGTCTGAGGACTGTGCACAGCCAAGCTCAGCTCATTGTGCAGTGCCAGTGTCCAACAGAAAATTGAGGGACTGAGTGCAGTGTCAAAGCTGGGAAGGAGAGGAGTTGCTGCTGCACACCCCAGGGGCATTCTTGTTCTGTGGCTGAATGTCAGTGGTGTGGTCTGTGATACAGTCCTGTATCACAGCAAATCCAAAGGCATAAAGAATAGGATGGCCTGCATGGCTTGGCCTCAAGGGAAACCTTGAACTGAGAGCAGAGAGCCATGACAAGGAGCTTCTGGAAACTTCTAGAGTAATAAGGCTCCTTGGGTACGTGGAAAGGTGAGCTGGAGGCGACTCATACTGAGTCTTCACTCTGGAAATTATAGCCAGGCCTTGTTATGGAAATGTAATTCTATAAGTAGCAGTAGAGTACACCAGTAGGAACTGTTCCTACTTTATTGTGTAGTGCAATTAAGGCAAAATATCATTAATGCTATCTCTTAAACTGTGTAAAGCAGTATCTGACACTGGAATTTGCTCTGAGTGCTTTCTATTGTTTCACCTCATTCTCCTGAACCACTTTGCTTTGTACAGATTTCATACAAATAAAATTCAGAGAATGAGACATTTCTAATCTTTTAGGTTTATCTTTTTCTGTTGGTGAGATGCAGCATGAAAATGCAAGTTGCATTTCTCTGCTGGGGGTATTGTTTGAATAATTGTGTTCTCACTGCCCTCTCCATGGATGATGGTCCTGCTGTAAAGGACTTAGCTTCACTGTTGGCTGCTTTTCTGAATCTGTGACAGAGGAAAGGCAGCTAATTGAATAGAACAGAAATCACAGATGCCTCACTGCCTCAACATCCTCATTTCTCTTTCCCCTTGTTGTTAGCACTACACAGTCCATGCTTATCTGAGCCTGGGCATTATCCTTCTGTATGCTCACTTTCTTCATAAAGATTATTCTTTTTTTCCTATTTTTTTTAAAGATTATCAGGTTCTGAACATCCAGCTGTTGTGGTAAACTGGAACAGGGATTAAGAAAGATAAGAATTAATACATGTATCTTGTCCAGTCTCTACCTTGTTATTTTTTAAGCTGGTTTTCTTCACTCTGTTTTTCAGCAGCAAGAGAATGATGAAAATTGAGTGCACAACTTTCCACTCCAACTACATGCAAGGTTATCCATGGCAGCCATCTTGAAAGTCTGATTTTAAAGCAGTAAATGTCTAAGCAATATTAGCCAAAGATTGAATTGTTTCCATGTGCTCTTTGCTCTTATGCTTCTGCTGAAGTGGTTTTAAGCAGAATTTTCTTCAGTAATTAATCAGTATGGTCCTGATGTAAGAAAACAGATAGGTATGTGTTTACCCAAAAAGGAAACCTCTGCTGAATTTATTTTTTAAAATAGTGACAGTGTTACTAATTTCTGAATGCAATTTGTGATAATCAAATGAAGTTAACAACTTCATCTGAAAAGATGTTGACTTTATTAATCTGTCAGCTAAAGCTCCACGGGCGTGGAAAAATTTCATCACATCCAGATGGAACTGGAACTCAAGTTTCAAGTTGGATTGCAAAAATCTGTAGCTTAATTTTTGATTTCTGCCTTGTTGTTATCTTAATTTTCAAGGTTCTGAGATTTTCCCTCATGTTTTAGATATGCTCCCAGTTACTTATATCTGTCAAATATACACTACTTTGGGAAGTTACTCAATTATATCCTTACCCTGGGGTCACTTTTCAAGACACAGTCATAGGTCTGCAGAGGAAAAGGAAGGAACAATTCAAATTAAATATACTTTGACATAATATGACCAAAATAATAAATCTGTGAAGAAAGATCTACCCCTCCTCTCCCCTTCCCTTGACATTTGAGATTGCAAGGAAGGGCACTGTTCTTCATTACTATTCCAATTATATCTCAAAGAAGTGTATTATTCAAAAAATAATAAGCAGGGAAGCATCTTTCACAGATCATTTAATTCCTTCCTCTACCCAAGAGCTGTATCTATGTTATCCCTGAGAAGTAACAGTCAAGCTATTATTAAAACATTTCACAAATGCAGATCCCACATTCTTCCTTAGAAATATTACTCAGATATTACTAAGGAAAATTATAGGTCTCCCTTGTTGCAAAGTTTGACTCTGCTCTCTGTTTTTATAATTTGATGTGGGTGCCAACATCTTGATTAAGGTCTTTTTCTTCTTATCATTCTTCACAATTAGACAAATGCTTTCTTGGCATCTCCCTCTCAAGATCTTTTGCTACCATGATTTTGCTTCTGTCCTTCTCACAGGCTCTGCCTGTGCACTCAGGACAACTGTCTGGTGTTCTGCTACTTGCATTGTTGACTGATAAGGTCCTACTATCAACCTGATTGTTTCTCCAGGTTCTGTTTACTCTGGGTTTATTTAATGCAGAGTCCATTCAGCCTTGGGATGTACCACAGCAGCTGCCCTTGTCACTGCTGGGCTGTGCTCTGCACAGGGACTCTGCTGACCCAGTGGGTCGTGATTTCTTGGCTGCCCTGCAAGCCTCAGGATTCACATGGGAAAATGGGAGAGTGATGCTGAGTGGAATGAATCAATCCAGTTTCCTTTTTTAACTGCAGTTACGCTGTTTAGGTTGGGATGAAGAAACAGATGGTCCTTGAGAAAATCCTGAAGAGTTTCACTTTCACCATCTGATGTATTACTTTTTCCATATGAGAAGAATTGCTTCTATTTCTGATGGCACACAGCTTACACCTTGATTACAAGGTGAGATCAGTTTTCTTCCTGAGTTTACACCAACACTCTAGGAAAATACATTTATTTCTCTTAGTGCAATCTACAAAGGGACACCTAACAAAGTTCCCTCAGACAAGCACCTACAACTAAGCAGTCCAAGCAAAATTATCATTTGCCAAGTCTGAAAACAGCCTGGGGACTGATGTAGGATCTTTTGTTCACATAGTTCTTTTAGACACTTAAACAATGCAGATACTGTTGTTTGAATTTTATTCTTTTATGGACAAACCTAGCAATAGCACTGTTATTAATTGTGAATACCTGTCTCTGAGGAGTTTTTTGTTATGTTGGACTCCATTGTTTTGATTTCTTTAGAGATTTCTAAAAGCCATTGGATGTTGTTGCCTCTACCATTAAAAGCAGTTTTCTTCTAGGAATCTCCAGCACAGGAGGTTCTTGAGATTCTGCCCACTTGGGTGAGTAGCTTGGGTAGCTGATGAAGAGCTTTGTGCCTCTCTAGGTGCCAGCCCCCAGTCAGCCAGCACAGTTTTTGCTGTGCTGTCCCTCCATCTGACCTTCTGACCAGTTGGTGTCTGTGTATCAGGTGGGTGTGTGCTCTTGATCGGTGTTTTTGCAAAGTTCCTAAGTTCAGGGGGTTTTGTGAAGGCATTGACACTGACTTCTTCACAGTTCATCTAAGTTCTGAGCCCATGCCTTGGGAAACAGCCACATTTTTTCTGTTGAATATACAAAACATCTTAGATGATGGAATATTGCCAAGGGTCACATTTAAAGGATGACTTTGTAATGAGACAGAAATGAGCTGGCTACAAGGCTTCCCTTGGTTTTCTTCATGATGTAGAAGAATCAACAGTTTTGCTCTACCCCAGGTGTTCTTTTGATTCCAGGTTGCTGTGATCTTTTGATTCCAGGTGATGCCATCACCCACAGCTCCTGTGCTCACCTCCTGTTTCACGACTTGGGTAATTGCCTGACCACCTTACCCAAACATCTATAATCACCTAGTGCCACCCCACCTCAGAAGTGTTTCATACAGCTGAATTTGTCCATTGTTTACATGATGGGTTCCAAAGGCTGGTTGCCCCAGACAGGTGTGCCTCATCCCCAGGGAGAGAATTTGTTCAGCTGTGTGTTTTCTCAGATCACTGCAGTCACTCTCTTCCAGTAGGGATATTCAACCCCTTCCTCCTTTGTCTGACCCACCCCCTACTTCCTCTTCCTCTAGAATATTTGCATTTTTCTGCCAGGACCACTAGGTGTCACAAGTACTCACAACTAAGCCATAAAATCCTCTAAAATATTTTTCCAGACATCTTGATATTTCCCTTATCAAGGGGTCCAAGAATTTTGGTATAGACCTGATGTGTAGGTGGAGGCTGCTGGATGTAATAAAAAGTCAGATTCTTCAAGGTGGTGCTTACAGAGCAGGTCCATGTTGCTTCATAGCAAACAAGTTAGCATTCAAGGGAGCTTTATCTGTTGTGGAAGGGCCTTAATTCAGCTAACCAGAGAAAACTTAGAAATTGGATATGATCTGGGAGATCAGCAGACTGTGTCTAGCACAAGGAAATACGCTGGTGAAACAGGGTGTGTAGAAGTAGAATACAGAAAGAGCTCCACCCTGAAAAGAGCTTATGGTTAAGAAACAGAGCAATCCTTTGGTTATACTTAGGTGATTTTCAACCTAAACCTGAGTTTTACATGCCAATAATGAGACATATCTTTCTTTTCTTCCCCACCCCCTACTTCCAGCCTGTCTGTTTATAAACTAGCCAATCATTCTTGCCTAGCAGTGTGAATTTTACACTGGGAGGATATATTCTCAAGCTTCCCAGTGAGAACCACAGTAGACCACTAGTTGACTCTGTGGGACCCCAAGACACTGATCTTTTCTGAAGATGATATTTCAGTTGTTTCAGATGTCACAAAACCTTAACCCTTTAAACCCCCCTTTAAAAAATTTATTTATTTATTTAGTTAGTTAGTTAGTTAGTTAGTTGTTTGTTTGTTTGTTTGTTTGTTTGTTTGTTTAAGTCACAGGCAGGTGTTTCCATTTCCAAGTGCACTTTTCTACCTAACCCCAAGCCTCCAGCACTCCCCCAGCACACACCACATCCACATGCTCTACCTGTCCTTTTGCTGCTTTTGGAGGCTTGGCTCAGTGCACCATTGTACTGTGCAAGCAGCACAAGAGAATATTTTCTATGTAAATGGAGGGGAACCCAAATCTTTCCATTCAGGGCCTCAATTCAGCTGAGTCCTGAGGAAGCCATGGCCTTTGCAGCTTCCCAGTGACACCTGCTTGTATCAGTTGGGTCTGAAGCTGCAGCAAGGCACAGCAGTGGAAGGAGATGAGCACAGATGATGAGAGCTACTTGGCAAAAGGAGTGTGTGTGAAAATTAGTCTAAAAACAGTCCTGCTTCTGGCATTATAAAATACAAGATCACCCTATTGTAGCAGGATTCTGAAGGCACTTCAGAAGGGAGTGGATTTCTTGTGTTTCTTACCTCTTCAATTCCTGTAAGACCCTTTCCATGCATTTCAAAAATTCTCTGTAAACTGCATGCCAATGGCTCTGTATCCTGTTATCTGCCACATCATTGGACTGATTTATTCTAGCATTTTAACTGGTTAGATAACATAAAGAGAGGAAAAAGACATGTATCTGTTCTGAGCATATTCAGAAATACAACTTTCCTCCTTTTTCCATATTTTAAAAAAATATTTTTCCTCAAAATTAGAACAATTTTATACATAGTAATTTAAAATATTACATGCAGTTAGGGGCTTGATCAAATGTGATATTACTGCATGACATCCAAACGGACAGACAGTATTATAAATCTGGAGTGGCCTATTATACTGTTGTTTTAAGTTGGCAAGGTGAGAGCATAATGGCTTTGGACTATACCAGATAGTGAATTTAGGCACAGAAAAAAGTACTCCACAACTCCTGGAAGAGAAGGCATCACCCTGAAAGAAGCAAAGACCATTCACTCCTTTTCTAAAATAGTATTTCAATGATAAAGATTGACATCATCATGTAGCTTGTGAGTTATTTCTTACTAAAGCTGCATAATGCTTACTAGTCATGCTGTACAGTTCACTAGCAGCCAAATTAATCTTTCATTCAAGACAGCCAATTTGGTTCTAAATGTACAATTTAGAATGAATGCTGAGGATTACTAACTGTTATTAAGTAGCCCCCTGCTGCACCTTTATGACACTATGTTTTGTATATTGCATCAATAACCTAAACTGTGCTTAAAGGTAGAGTTCAGTTGCAGATAATATTTTGTTAATAACTTACCACGTAAACAAATACAATCAATTATGGCAGGAGGTAATTGCAGTGTTGAATCATTTTCTTACAACACTCAAATAAGTAATCAGATTGATTCAGAAAGATTTTGAGCTTTACTTGTATTTAAATGAAGGTGTGTCTTGAACCATAATAGGTGCAGTGACAAAGATAAGATTAGGAAGGTGCCAGCTTTCTGCTGGTTTTATATAGGTTTTAAGGTACCTTTGTAAGAAGGAAAGACTTTTGTTGTCCAGCACTCTGTGAAGAACAGGCAGAAATCTCTCTATCTCCACTTATGGGACATGGCCTTTTAAGGGATGTGTCCTCTCTTTGCCAACCAGAAACAATAATTGAAAAAAAAGAAGAATGTTACATTTTGCTACCACTGGGGTGTGCCACTTAAAAGGATTATGATTTCTGCCCAGTAATTAATTCTCCTGCGGCTTCATGCTGGACCAGTGCCCTTTCCATTCATGTGGAACTTTATTTGTATGTGAAAATCAAACCACTTGGCAAAGTGCTGAAATCAGTCATTACCCTCTTCTTCCAAGAGAGAGGAAACAAAGAATGAAGAGGTGCCATTTCTTGGCCAGTGCTGCACAAACATAGCAGTCAAAGACCAGAGGAGAATCCTTGTGCCTGCTGGCAAGGTTCATCTCTCCTGAAGCTTGCCATTGGGATAGTCCTCTGCTTGTAGCTAAGGAATTAGTCTCTTTGTCTTACCCACAGGAAATCTCCAACATTTACAGAGACAAGTTCATCCTACCTCCCCTGCACACCTAGTTTGTAAGAGCACATTCCCCCAAGAACATCTCTCTTTCTTCCTTCACTGGTGAGGTGAAGGCAAGACAAGAACCTATCTGAGCTACCCAAGTTTTGAAGGATGACTTTTAAAAGTGAGTTGAATCCCCCTTCATAATCCTTCATAACCCACTGAAGCATGTTTAGACTGGAGATGAGAAGGCTCAGGGAGCACCTAAGCACACCTTTACTGTATTTTTGAGGAGATTACCTAGAAAAGGGAGTCAATCTCAATCCTAACTTGCATGGTGGGATAGTGACGTGCAATTATCATAATCTGAAATAGGGCAGTACATGACTGGATAAAAAGAAAAATGTTTCCCCTCTGAGAACAGTATAAGAAATTGCTCAGAGGACCCTAGGATTTCTGAGCCTGGAGATTCTGATGTCAGGACGGATCAAGGCCCTCAGATTCCTGGCCTGGAGACAGAGCTGCACCTGTTTTGAGTAGGGGATTGAATGGTGACCTCCCAGAGTCTCTTCAGGTCTAAGGGAGTAGTGAGGCTGTGCTGCCTTTCATGCTGAAACATCCCATGAGAGATAATATGCCCATATATCAGAGGCAGACTGTGGAGGTGATGCAGGATCTAGGCAAGGTTTAACACAGAGGATTGTATCAGATGTTGATAAGACACCAGGGTCAAATTTAGGTTCAGCTGGCACCTCCAGTAAGAGAGTTTCTGGAAGCATGTCTATTCTTATGGGAACTTGGCATGGCACAGGTGTGGTGGCTCTTGCCTTGGTGTGTGGGGAAAATGTAAGAAATAAAATGTGTTTTGGAATATGAGTGAGAATGAAATTAAAAACAAAAAGCACAGAAAAAAGATAGTATGCACAGGTGCATGGAAACATAAAGAGACTCAAAGAATGGCTGATTGATGAGTATATAGACTAAGTAAATGGGCTACATGTCATTAGCTTTAAAATTAAATATTTCCTCTGAAGACAGTTGTTAAGTGAGTTTTGTTTTTTAAAGACTTGATTTGAAGAAAAGTAAATCAATATTTGCAATCAAGAATGAAAATTAAATTATACTGTAGGTGGAAAACTAAAAGATGTTTTAGTGAGAGAGGCCAGTCAGGGAAATGTTGCACAGGCAAGTGCTTGAGCCTGCTGGAAATAGGTGATATAAACTGGAATAAAGAGAATATAAATAATGGGTCACACAAATTCTGTGCAATTTGAGAAATACTTAGTCTGTGCCCTAAATTCTGCAGAGTTACAATCTGGAGCACTCTTGGCCTTTGCCTTGGGGAATGATACAATGTAAAGTTTGTGCACAGATTTCCCACTGGCTTTTAGAGCAGTCTCACACAATGAAAAGGAGCCAAGTCAAGGTTAGGTTTTGATTTCTCAATGCATTGCTAGCATATTTCCTATTACAAGTAAATTGCACAAAAAATGGCTATAAATAGAACAACCCAGTATACAGACAAATGAGCAAGTGCTTTTAACTATTAAGGGTCACCTAATTATGTCCTTTTACTGAGCAATAAATAAAAGAAGAATGCTATAAAGTGATTAGTGGGCAAGACTAGAAGACACTGACACCAATCTTCTGTATTGCTTTCAGCAGATAGAATTAATTACACATAGACATTCAGACCTATGGGCTTATGTGTCTTTTAACATGTGCTTTTATCCTCTGTGCATTTCTTTCTTATCTGAGAGATATAATGATAATACTTCTCTACCTCACAGGCATTCATTGGAATGCTCAACATTAAAAAAGTGGGGTCATAGAAGTAGTTGAGAGAAAAGGCTGTAAGAAGGAGAGCAACTTGGTAATTTGTAAAAAAACCCGATACTAATCACTTCCTCACAGAAATTTTATTTAAAAATACCCCACCACCATCACCTTCATTAGCCCCACCTTAAATGATACTCTTTGCCCCTATACTCACTGAAATATTTGTGTGGCACTCATGGAAGTGGATATGGTCTGCTTTTTCATCCTCAGATTTAGATCTGAAAAACAAGGAAATTTTTATATTTATAATTTTTCCCTTCAGCTTTCCTGGAAGTTTCCATTGCTCAGTGCTGCCTCCAGGTACTGCTGACACAACACCCTCAGGGAACAAGGCCCAAACCAAACTAGCCTGAAAGTGCCCAACATGAAAAGGATCTTGACTTTACCATTTTTCCTTTTCAGTCCTGTCAGGCTGATGCCATTGTTAGCACTTCAGAGGAAAGGACACCTCAATAATCAAAACATAATGGGGGTGTTACAATACTTACAGACTTCAAAGCATTTTTATCCAGTAGAATAAAGGAGGCTACTTAACCTGTATTTAGAACTTAATTTGCTCTCTTCTGTGCTGTTTACAAGGCATTGGAAGTTCTTCCTCCAGTCTCTACCCACTGCCAGAAGCTCCTGTGATGCCAAGGCCCCCTGTTTTCAGGTCAGGCTAGTGACTGAAGTTAATTACATCCTTCTTGCATGGGAGGAACCATATTGTTGATGTTTCATTTTATTATTTTGAAATCAAAAGACCTCTGCAATCCATGGAATGCATAGACAAGCTACAAAAGTATGATGTGCAACAGTGTATATGAACAGAAGTCCTGAACACAGGGTTGGAACAGCACCAACTTTATTAAATACAAGGTTCTTGGTTCAGTTGCAAAACAGTTGCAATTCAAAGGCAAAACTATAATTTTCTAAATATCTAAGGCTTTTATACACATCTCATAGCCTCATATAAGCAGTGGATGCCCTTCTGGAGGTCATTTAGTCCAACCTGCTGCTTGAAGTAGGACTACCACTGTCAAGTGGTACCACATTTCTGGTGTCAAGTCAGCCATGGATTTATCTTTTGAAAAGCCCAAGGTGGTGACTCCATTTGAATACACCCAGACTGATTTGTTTGCATGCTAGGCAGCAAGTAGAATGCTGTATAAGAAACATCTTCAGTTGCATTGTCTAGGCAAGGGCCAAATCCAGAATCAAGAGCTTCTCACTATTTCCTGCAAGAGAACATTTTACCCAAAGAGGAGTGGAGGTTTGGTAATTAGTTATAATTATTGTGAAAGTCATATGCCACTATGGATTGTCAAGTATGGTCTGCCCAAAGTTCTTCCAGGCAAAATAAAACTCAGTGGCATTTTGTAGCCAGGGTCTGTGCAAGAGGTGCAGCTGTCCCCAGGTAACCTGCTTATTGCAGCCACTGCTCTCTGGTAAATACTGCTAAAAGCTCTTTTTCCACTGGACAACAGTATGAATAAATGATTATCACCATCCCCAAAGTTGTTCTAATTGCCTTCAAGTGGGCTCAGAAGGAAATAGCTTACTATTATCATCCAGACAGCCCACGAGAAACTACACAGTTCCCAGTTTATGAGAATGTGCACTTTTGGATGAATGGACAAGCAGTGCTGGCTTCTAATGCCTTATGGTGGAGGGGGCTGAATTACTGAACTGTGTGTTCCTCTGTGAAGGAAAAATGTCATTTATAATGTAGGTGTGTCACATGTAAAACTTTCAGTAGGTTTCTTCAAACTCCAATTTTTGCCTTTCTGAATGCTTCTCTTGTTCCTGTGACTTTCATCTTCCTTCACAAATTCCACACAAATTGGGCAGGAGGGATTTCTTCCAGTTGGAAAGCGGCATATTCCTTAACACATTGCCTTCCATAACAAAGACAAAATTTATCATAAAGGTGATATGGAAAAATGATACAGCCCCAGCAGTGGATCCTCTATCTACAGAGAGCGATTAAAACTGTCTGTGTTGCCTCCCCAGCCACTGCCATTTGGCTGTGAGCTGCAAAGGAATCTTCTCAGATTTGCTCTCCATATTTGAAGCCTTCAGGTTATTGCCAATTTTCTCAATCAGTACCAAATGTAGTGACAATTTTTTGTTGTCTCATTCCAAATATAAAAAGGAGTCAAACCTAAGAATGTCATCTTAGGGATAAAAGAAGAGCTGCTATCACATATCTATAACCTTTTTCCACAACAGGCCTGCCTGTGCCTGATTTGTACCACTAAACTGAGGGTATAAGACCAGAAGTAATTTCACAGAATTACAGAACTGTTAGGGTTTGGAAGGACCTCTGGAGATCCAGCCCAAAATCCCTGCCAAGGCAGAGTCACCTGGAGCAGGTGACACAGGAACTTGTCCTGATGGGTTTTGAATGTCTCCAGAGAGGGAGACTCTATGACTTCCTTGGGCAGCCTGTTCCAGTGCTCTGCCTCCCTCAGTGTAAAGTTCTTCCACATGAAAGGAGGTGAAATTTGTTTTGTTTTAATTTATAGCCATTGCTGGACATTAATGAAAACAGTCTGGCACCATCCTCTTGACACACACCTTTGAGGTATTTATATGTATTGATGAGATTCCTCTCAGTCTTCTCCAAATCAAACAGGCCCAGGTCCCAAAGTCTCTGTACATAATAGAAGCTCCAGCCCCCTCATCACCCCTGTGGCCTCTGCCAGACCCTCTCCAGTAGCTCCTTGTCTTCCTTGTACTGAGGAGCACAGAAGTGGCCACAGCATTCCAGATGTGGCCTCACTAGGGCTGAGCAGAGGGGAAGGATCCCCTCCCTTGACCTGCTGGCCACACTCTTCCTGAGGCAGCCCAGGATACCCTTGGCCCTCCTGGCCACAAGGACACACTGCCTGCTCATGGGCAGCTTGCCATCCAAGACTCCCAGGTCCTTCTCCACGGAGCTGCTCTCTAGTAGGTCAGCCCCAGCCTGTGCTGGTACTTGGGGCTCTTCCTCTCCTGCCCTCGATGAACCTCATTAAGTTTCTCTCTGTCCAGTTCTCCAGCTTGTCAAAGTCCTGCTGAATGTCAGCACAGCCTTCAGGTGTATCAGCCACTCCCCCACTTTCATCTCATCAGCAAACCTGCTGAGGGTACATTCTCTACCTTTGTCCAGGTCATTGACAAACAAGGTCAATAAGATGGAACCTGGTATTGATCTCTGGGGATCACCCCTGGCTACAGACCTCCAAGTGGATTCTGCTTTGCTGATCATGACCCTCTGAGCTCTGCCATTCAACCATTTCCTGATCCACCTCACTGTCCATCCATCTGACCCACATTTCCTGAGCTTACCTAGAGGGATGTTATGGGAGTCAGTGTCAAAAGCTTTGCTGAGTTGAAGGAGGCAACATCCACTGCTCCCCCCTTGTCGATCCATCCTGCCATGTCATAGAAGGCCATCAGATTGGTCAAGCACGATTTCCCCTTGGTGAATCAATGCTGACTACTCCTGGTGACCTTCTTTTCATCTCTGTACTTGTTGATGACCTCCAGAATATCCTGTTCCATCTCCTTTCCAGGGATGGTGGTGAGGCTGACTGGTCAGTGTTTTCTCAGGTCCTCCATCTTGCCCTCTTTGAAGATGGGAATAACATTGCTCAGCTTATTCATTAAATATTCTTTGTTACTTTTTTACTTTTTGAAATGGCTATATCCAGGAATAGGTATTTGTCATTTCTTGTTAGAAAAAATTGTAATGCTCACTCTGTTTTCCCATGGCCCTCATTCCTCTGTGTAAAATTAATTTGATATTTTGAATTCAAACAACATTTTATTTTTAATTAGCCTGTGAAAGTTAGAAAATGAGGAATCTGATGATATGAAAATGAGGTTTACCTTCTTCACAAAAATACTTCTAAGCCTTAGAAATCAATCCTTCAGATTTTTTATTAACATTGCATTTTATGGCACAGGCAGGTAAGACTTGAATGAGGCTGCAATTTCAACCAGATCTCTGTGTCTGAGAAATATAAATAGCATTAATTTCCCACTTGCTTTCTACAAGCAAGTCTGTGAAGTATTTCCTGTGATTGCAGTGAAAGTAAAGCCACCTGGGTTTATTCAGTTGTTTTGTTTGGGGCTTTTTTTGGTCAGAATGGTAATGCCAGAATCTCAGTCTTTATTTAAAAAAAAATTAAAAAGGCAATTACTGTCTAAAAAGAAACATTTTGTCTCTCTGGAGATGCACTTTTGTTGAACTCATTCAAACTGAGAGCTGTCCTTGAAAAAGGGTATTTGAGTTTAGCTCTTTTTTCTCCTGCCCATACAAGTGGAAAAACAGGAGTTTTTTTCTTTTACTTCGTTTTTTAACTTGTTGTCCTGTTGTTCAAAGTAAATTCTACTTAAATATCTCTAACTGAAATGATGAGTGCCTAGTTATGTGTGTGTAGCCATGGCATCCAAGGAAGAGGAGAGCAGATTCTTCACTGCCAGTGTGCTACATTTAGGAGATGCTATGGGGACCCTTTGTGGGAACAAGCTCTTTCTTGAGAGATTGCTGTGAGGCAGTTTGACCTGTGGGACACATACTCAAGACAAAAAAAATGTAGTTTTCCGTGGAAACCTTCTGTGGAAAACCTGCTAAGCAGGAGACACCACTTGTACCATGTCCCTCCTTGCTGCAATGCCATGCAGGCATTTCCCAGCTGGGAAGGGAAAGGCATGAAGCCTACATGAGTGCTGAACAGGGAGCTGACTATTCCTGCAAGCTGGCACTTGGGGACATGGCTGTGCCTGGGCAGAGGGAATCACCAGCCCTGTGGATGGAGATGGCTGCACCCAGAGCAGAGACCAGCAGGGCTTTGGGTAGCTGCTGGATGATGGATATGGATGCTGGACCTCAGCCCTCGAGGAGCCCATGGGAAAGCTGCTGTGCCTGGGCCAGGGCCAGCAGGGAGGGACTGCATGGAGACAGACCATGCAAAATTCCTGCTCAGGCACTTTCAGGCTCCTGTTTTCTCTTGAACAGCACGTTGGCCTGGAAATAGGCAACAGCAGGAGGGTCGAGCGCCTCTCAGCCACTGCTGGGTGGTCTCCAGAGCCTGGAGCAATAGCTGCCATTGCACAAGCTCCACTGAACAGCCATGGGGACTCTGGAAACCTCCCTCTGGGTCCAGCAGCCCCACCAAAACACTCTTTGCATTTTAGCTGATTTCCAGACAGCAGAGGCTTCTCAGTGCCAGTGGGTGCCCGAGGTATCTCTGGCCATACACAGCTGATGGATGGTCCATAGCAGGAGCGCTCTGTGGCCTGGCACTGCCTGGGTGCCCTGGCTCACTGCAGGCACTGCCATGGGCTGGCACACGTGGAGTGGGAGAGGGACAAGCCCTGAGTCCTGCTGGATGGAGGTGTCTGGAGGCCTGGTGGCACCCAGTGCTCCAGCTCCAGGCAGCTACGCTGGATCAAGGCCTGTGCTCTCCCTCCTGTGTCCAAAGACATGAATTCCCTGGCTCCAGGGGTCTAGGACATCCACTCCTGTGTCCTGAGTATCAGAGAAGCCAGCACTGCCTTCTCCCTCCAGCAAGGCCACCTGTCCTTCTTGGAGCTGTGTTCTGAGTTATCTACATATTCATTTGACAAAACTTCTTTTTCCTAAAGAAACAAACAAACAACAACAAAAAAAAAGCCAACCAAAAAAACCCCCCACTTGCAATTACACAACTTATTTCCAATTGTATTTATTTTGTATTATTATTTGTTCTCCAGCCAAAGAATGGAAATGTCTTTCCAAGCCGCTGTGGTCTTCCAGTTTAGCACCTGGCCTATTCAGCTATATCTTTTAACAAAATCTTTTAATTTAATCTTTTGGTTAACTCTTATGTAAGAAGAAACTCTGCCTTGATAAGGAGCATGTTTCTGTGTAGTTAGCCATCTGCAACCTCCTGTAAACTCTCTGATGGTGAAAGTGAGGATGACTGATCAGACACGTCTCAGGACTACAGAACAGGCTGAAAGCTGTTTGGTGCCTGTTAAAATCAATAGCAGGTTTAAGTGAATTTGATTTCAAACTGAGCTGTGTGGCTTTTGGAATGTTTCAAAAACATCCCTGGCTATAATACTGGATATCAAGGCAGAAAAAGCCCGGTGTTTGTATTATGGCAAGGGAATGGATGATATCATGGTCTGTAGCTTAAAAAGTTAAATAGTTACTTTGTAATAGTTCAAAGGAAAAGCTCAGCAATTTTCAGCAAGTGAAAATGGATCACTGAAATGTATTTAAAATGCATTCCAAATTTATGGTAAAGTTTTGGGAAGATTGTTGGATTGAGACTTCATGCTGCTTTGTATGGTTGGAGCATTTAGATACTCTTGAAGGAAATTTTCCCTGGGACATTGAATAGATAATTTTGCTTTTTGCTAACTCAATTTTTACAAGACTGAATAAAAATTTTGGAAAATTTCAGAGAAATTGCTGAAGTTCTGTGGCCTGATGGAGGCAGCTGGAGGCCAGGTAGGTACCCAAGGCACCTGTGGTGGCACTGGATGCCTGTTTTAGGCAGCTGAAATGAGCCTCAAGTCAACCCAGCCAGTGGAGCCTGATGTTCCATCTCAGCCTAAACCAGACCCTTATTCACTGGCCAGCTAAACAGCAGCACAGGCTCTACAGACTGTAACAGGTAGATATCTGCTAAACATGAAGGGATTTATACATCCTGAGCACAGCTAGACTTCCATTACACAGTTATCTCAATCTTATGTCAAGATATCATTTCCAAATGAAAAATTGCAATGATGTAATTAGATGACATAAAGAATAAGTATTTTTAACTTTTAAAAAACCTTTAATTTTTTTCCTGAATCAAATTGGCTAAATGTAATACAAGTAAATGGATTGCTGATGGCAACTCAGATGCTAATTTTAGGTGACAAAATAGTAGATTTTCACCTCCACTAATAGAAATGCTTTCTTTTTTTTCAATCTTTTATTTCAGTAGTTTAATGCTAATCAAACATTTTGTTTCTCATCCCTTTCATTCATATCCAAATGGGCTGGAGACGTAGCTCTAGGCATTGGCATAGTATCTAAGATAGTTTATTTCTGAAACAGCCTTACTGATGAGTAGTTTGCACATGTATTATACATGTACTTGGAAGGAATGTTAGAACTGATGCATGAACTGACAGCTTGGAGAATTGTGTGTCTTTCAGCAGGAAGGTCAATAAACATCTCATGCATGCCACATGCATGTTCTTGTGGATAAAGTAACATTGCGTTTTTTTCTCAAGAATGTTGATTTTTTTGGAAAGAGGGAAATAGGATGTGTATGTAGTGTGCTCACTGTGGATCAGAGAGAAATCTACCAGCAAAGTATATTTATTTCTTCCACAATCAGTTTTTCTTTGGTAATAATACATGTTACTGGTAGCTGACAAATTCATCTAAAAGGAAAATACATATTCACTTGAAGTTTCATTTTATACACGTGCACACAAACAAATCTATCTTGCTTTACTGGAATGTAACTGGAGCACCAGTAACTCCAGGGGTTGCTTGCACATTTCCAGTCCATGTCTCTGCTTTCATGAAGGAAACAATTAATATTTCTCAAAATCATTAATCTTTCTATTTTCAAGTGTCTTGAATTTGGACTTTCAAACAAGCAAACAAAATAATTACTCGTGAAAGTATTTCTTTTGTGTTGGCTGAGTTTTATGGGAAGAATGAAAAAGTGATTTTCCAATGTTCACACATAGGTTTTTTTACCTAGGAGTGAGTCAAACATAAGCTCCATTGAAGTGGAATATCTTATACTCTGCCAGTGAAAACTGGACTTGATTTCAGTGGTTAAAAGTCTCTGAAAATCTGCTGCTTAGCAGGCCCATGGCGCTTTGGCAGTGTGGCACTGAGTGCACAGTGAGCTGGGGAGTTGGCAGGGCAGGTGACTGTCCCTCAACACATGGGTCACCAGGTCACTGCTGACACTGTTCCTGCTGTGGGGGCATTTAGGATCAGAATGTGATGCCAAAAATTGCCTTTTAATATCGGTACTTTTAGACTGACTAATTGAACTCTGGCACTTACAAAGGCCCCACAAACGTGGGCCAAAGGCCAAATCCCTCACCAGGATAAGGAACTGATGCCTGCTGGGGCCAGACTAGCACTCTCACTCTGACTAAGATTTCCTCTCTTTTTTTTCTCCCCCATCAGTAAGTTTCCTCCTATCCTCCTCTGGCAGATCCATTGCCTCACCTTTTTGCCCATTGGGATGGGGTTAAACTTACTGTCTTCAGGATGAGCTCACTGTGCATCACCTGAACAACCCTCTGACCTGCAGATCTAGAGAGTATCCTTGGTAGGCATTGTAGACACTGAAATTGTGGAATGAGAGCCATGTTCAACTGGAACAATAGTAAGTTTGCAATAATAATATGGTTTTCTATAGCCTGTTCTGGACTGATTCTAAGTAATAAGTGTTTGCACAGTAGCTTGTACTGAGGCACTGTGGTGGCTGTAATTGTGGTAACCTCATTCATAAAGGTGTCCTATTCATTTCAGTGATCTCTGTAGAGGGGAATTGAGATGGCAATCTCTGTCTTGGCTTGAAGTGTCCACTGGAGTTTTTTTCTTCAGACCCACTCTATGCCTTCTATCTTTGTGCCCTCAAAATGATTGTCTAGGCCAAATCCCACTACTTTGATCTAGTGCTACTTTGGTGAAGCTGAACAGCAAGCATTTTGAACTGTGAAAAATCCATTATTTAAATGGGAATGTAAATCACACACTGAAATGACACCTAGAAGAAGTACAGTCCTGTAAGAGTGATTAGAGCAAGTTGTCTAGAGCTAAACACAGGCTGAAACCCTCAGAAGGAGGGGAGTCAAAGAGCTGTCCCACAGAATAATTGAATACAGCACTAGGAATCGAGCAGTTACCATGAGAGGAGAATATTTGACATCAGAACAGGATGCAACCTTGAAGTTAAAAACAGAGTGATGCTTCACTTTGCATCTGACACTTCAGCTCTTTGCTAGGAAGGTGTTATGTTAAATTTGCTTTCATCTTCCTAGTGAAACATTGCAGTTTTTAATGTTTTAATGTGTTCTTTAAAAAAAACCCAAAAGTTTAAAAAAACTCATCAAGGTCTGTCTGTATTCTCTGACTCATATTCTCCATAGGCAGCAAAAACAAGCAGGGAGATATAGAAGAGGTAACGGAAGAGATTGGGGGCCCAAAAGGAAGAAGGAATGCCACATCTCAAGGCATTCTGATGACACTAAAAAGTTTGTATGTCACTTTTTTTCCTACTAAGTCTATTGTTTCTCTGGGAGAATTGATCTTTTGAGAATATGGTAACTAAAGACTTCAACTTGCATTGTGATCATATTTATGATGACAATATTATGATAAAGTTACTGCTTTCAAAGCCTTTTTAAAATTGGCTTGATATAAATGGAGATTGCTAGGCCTATGAAATGAGACTATAACCACATTTAAAAACAGGCCAACAGACAATATACTTGAGGTGGGGGAGTGATTTTCCGGGGATATAAGAAGTAAGGTCTATTCAAAACAGTCTTCATTTTGGAAGTGTGATTCAGATATACTTGCAGACACACTTTTACTTCTTGAAGAAGTGAGATAATGAGGCTTAAAGTGGATTTACCATTGCACAACAGCCAGCATTTCACAATCTGAAATAAAATTACCCAAGGCCCTCATAGTGCACACTCTGTGTTGCATGCATCTCTCAGGTGAAAGGCAGGTGGTTGGAGTGATTTGAAAGCACAGGGGGGTTGCATCAGCCAGGTGAGAGCCTGCTGGAGAGGAGCCCCAGCCCTGAGTCAGCAGAGTGTGGTGTGATACCCGCTGTGCTGGAAGTGGTGCAGAATCTCCCTGCCTCAGCAGGAGCCTTGGGAAAGGTTTTGGCTGAGAAAGCTCTCCTAACACCTCCTCCCTCTGCAGCTGTTTCCACATTTTCACAAAGGATGCAACAGTCTCCCTTTGGGGGAACATTCCCTAGGATGCTCTGAAAATGATAGGCATGTGGTTTTGCCCAGCATTTACAGGGATCATACAAAATGAACATGGGGAGACAGTGGAAAAATTGAAATGGATATGTCTTTGTTCCAAACGTGTGTTCAAGCAGCTAATGTGACAAATGAATGTTCTGGAAAGACTAAAGACCTTAGAAATAAAGGTGTTGGAGACTGTAAAAATGCTATACTCATCAAGGAGGACTGTAGCAACACAGCTTTCAGATTTTGCAAAGCAGTTTTCTCTGAATCACTTAGCACATCTGCTTGGTGGATTATAGGATAAGTAGGCAAGGGAGAAGCAGCCAGAATTTTTACTCACGAGACCACAAGGGATTGAAATCAACTACTCTGAGAGTAGTGTGAACAATAATCCTCAGTTCTGTGCCCTTTACTGCCCTGAATGGGAGTATCCATGTCAGCATGGTTGATCCTTTCACAGCAGTGAAAGGGTATTCTGCATCAGAGAGTAAAATTCTCCATCTAGCAAGTCTGGTACAGCATATGCTGATGGAAAGAAGACAGCTGCTGTATGCTCATTGCTCCAGGGGGAATGTAATCTATGAAGGAAGAATGTGCATCTGGGGATCTCAGCATTTCAAAAGACATAATAGTCAAGAACTCTGAATGATACCCTCTTAGAAAAAACATACCCTCCTCACTCACTCACTCACTCACTCACTCACTCACTCACTCACTCACTCACTCACTCACTCACTCACTCACTCACTCACTCATCATTCTTTTCACTCTCTCCCTCTATCTCACAGGACAGGGACATGCCTAGTTAGTATGACTTACGTAAACGAATATGTGTGAAAATTCAACCCTCTTAGAAATTTCATTTCTTCAGAAGCCCAAGCAGCTGTTCAGACTAGCAATGAGTTATTGGACACTTCTTTCTTTTGTTCAGCCTTTTACTGATTTTACTAGATGTGCTGCAGTAGCCTAGGCCTCTGACTATGTGAGGTAGGAAGAGAGGTGATGACAGGGCTGGATTGTGCACAGAGAAGTCCAGTCGCAATGTCACCAATGCAGTCTTAAACAGGGGCATGAAAGATCCTTTGTGAATCAATAGAAAAGCTGAGATGGATGCAAAAGCTGACCCTAGCTATATATTCCAGTGTTGCCTACATGGGGAGATGTCATCACATAACACAAAATCTTAGATAATTCCTTAAACCCACAAAGACTGGAACTGCTAATTTTCTACATATTTCTCCCACATCAGTGGGAAATTTATATTGAGGCAAACAAATACCATTTTAAAAAAAGTTAATACAAATATCTTTTTTTTGTTTTAGCTGCTTAAATGGTTAGAACATACTTTAAGTGGTGGTTACATCCACTCTAATTTTATATGCTTAAACTCCTTTGTCTCCTCTTTGCATTCAGACACCTCCAGATTTTCTGGTTTTGGTTGGCATATATTAGTGGTATAATTTGTACCATTTCTGGATTAAGTGCTGAAATTGTGTCTTATTACTCCTAATGGGTACACTGATTTTAATTAAAAATAAATGGAATGAAAACCACAATAATAAAAGATTATGGAGTAAGTCCCTAGCACTTGATCTTCATAGAGTCAGCTACACAAGCACAGTCATTCACCTCATCTCCTCCTCTTGCTGCAATGTCCTGAAGACTTGAATTTATGCAATATAACTCTTAAAACATGTGAACATCTACTGGTTTGTCTGACTTTTTGGCCCCCTCTGGGAAACCCTAGGAAAAGATGTAGGAGAAAGCTGCCAGATTCTGAGCAATGAATTTAGCCAATTCCCGGATGTCACCCTACAATGGGAAGGACCATGGGTCCTAATAGGAGAAAGCTGGTGGCCAAGGCTGGCTGGTTTGGACAGACCAGTTGGTTTGGCACTAAGGAGCAGTCCCCTCCTATCATTGTGGGAGCTTTGGGAAAGAGAGCAGGAAGAGCTGGTCCAGATTAACCAGCTTGTCAAGCCAGATGTAGTTGATTGGTTTGAGGTTTGACAACTCTGTATTATGTAAATTAGTATTATACCCATTTTAGGACCTAAATGATCTCAGGAACAATATAGATGGAGATGTTTCATTATACTCTAGTGCTTAACTGATACATATTTTTGACTTTACGGCGAATTTTTAGTATCAACAAATTTATCCCAATCCTTATCCTGCTTTTGTGACCCCTATCACAATGAATCTCACTAAAACTGTCCTCCTCTTTCACAGCTCTTGGTTTAAAAGAAAAAATTCAAGCCATGCTACATAGTTGGAAGTCCAGATATCTTTCTGCAGATTATCTATAATTCTGTAGCAATACCCTGCTGTTGTTGCAAGTAGTACTTCTTTTGGTCTTTAGTGACATATTAGATTTTCATCACTGTCACTGTTTTATGGGTGGGGAAGTGGTACAGGGAATATTAAGGTCACATTCCCAGAAAGCTGGTTGCAGTGCTATAAATAGAGGGTAAGTTTTTATAGAGTTCTTAATTTACTAGTGCCACCACTTCAATTAGGGCAGAACTTATGGGCTTGATGTTGAATCACAGAATCACAGAATATGCTGAGCTGGAAGGGACTCACAAGGATCATCAAGTCCAATTCCTGGCCCTGCACAGGACCATCCCCAAGAGTTTTTAGGATCCAGCTGGAGCAGCAGATCTTGCACAATTTCAGGGTTAACTGGGAGCTGATCATTCTTGCAGTCATGGTCCTCCAGTTAGGGCTCTGAGACCCCTTTGGTCTATCATCCATGTTGAAGACAGAGGCAAAGTTGCAGCAGGAGTGATAGATGACATGTGTTGTACAAGTTGGATCAGAAACTAGCTGCTTTTAGGCTTGAGAAAATTAGGAATTTAAGAAAACTGCTGTTGCAAGCCCTGTAAAAAGTACTCTTTGGGCAGAAATTGCAAAGGGTGCATTTGACTCTTGTGATGAAACTGATGATGCTCCAGCAGATGCAACTCTGTCCCAGCCCCTTTATCTAAACACCAGTTGTAGCTGTAGCCTTGCAAGGTGGACAGCTCTGCTGCAGAAAAAGGCACTGTCAGCCCAGGTCACAGAGTATAAAGAGAAGAAGAAAGTCTTGTCTTGGAAACATTTGGTGAGCCATTTTGTTTTGCAGCTGTTTGATAACAGTGTTTCTGAGATTACTTAGGATTTCGAAACCTTAAGAGTAGCTCTCCAGAGATGGTTTAAGGGACAGAAATGGGACATGGCATTATGCTGATGCCACCTTCTGCTTTTAGACAAGAAAAGTTTCTTCTTTTCTCTTCAATATATTCAGAAGAAAGTCACTTGAATGTGGCTTTTCCTGCAGATCAGGACAAATCCACTAGTACATTTGGTTGTCTGCAGTATAGTAGAAGTAAATTGTATGCTAAGCAAATTAAAAATGGAACATAATACTAGTGAACTAGAGGGGAGAGGGAAAGGATCAGCAGATGAATTGGGAGTGATTTCTCCCTAGATATTTATGAAATCTCATTTTAATCCTGAAAGCTTAGGCTGAGAAACACTGAGAACAGTTTTGTTTGGGTGAACTGATGTTTCCAGAGGTTTTGGTAATGGATTTCACAGGTTTAATTTAATTGCTCTCTGTCTGGGAAAACAGCCATAAATTTGTGACTGATTGGAAATCCAGATGTAAAGTTGAGCCATTTTTTGCAGCTGGACTCCAGTGGACGTAGTGAACAGTTAAGGGAAAGTACAAAGCGTTCCTGAGGGAACATTTGGGGAGGGAGGAGCGTGGACTGTCTCCCTTTTGGCAAGAAAAACTACCACTAGTAGTTTAAAAAATACTTACAAGGGAATGTAGAATTGGTTCTGAAGGAGATTTGCCATGTTCTTTTTTATTAAAAAAAAAAAGCAAAAAGTTGTGTTTGTCTCAGGAAAGGAAATCAATGAGTGCACATTTATTATAATGTTATTAATTGCCTTGCTTGATTTCAAAGAGCTGTAACCCCTCTAGAAAGAGATATCCTTTTGGACATCCTGCATGAAGAACTAGTCTGACAACCTCATCTGCTGAACAGAGCACTGAGTATGGCACTGAAGCAAAGAAAGAGCAAAAAGTGGCAGCCTGCTTCCTCTGCCTGTTAACAGGTCAGACCTGCCTCCTTGACCCTCTTCTATAGCTAAGCAGGCTTTTAATGTATGAGGACAAAGGACTCTCAAGAAACAGAATAGTGCCTAGAAAATGAGGATCTTATAATAATGGCCTTTCTTAAACATAAAAGCCATTTTACCGATTATATTGTATAATATCAATTTAGATTGATTTTTTTTCTTGTCAGTTTGTTTCTTCTACTTCTAGAGTCTTCTTTTTCAGTGGCAAATTTCTTTGACCTTAACAGTAATCTGGGCCCCACCACATGCTGATCCTTTAATCAATTGGCAGACACACCCTAGGAGTTCCATGTCTATTCATATGGACTAGTTTAAGATTATGGGCTGCTGTAATCTTATAGGAGAAACAGTCTAAAACATTCTTTACCATGGCCACAAATCTAATTTGGCACTCTGGTTGTGCTGGGAGCAATGCTGAGCTTTGATTCTGGCTGTGTGGTTTAGGAGCCTCAGGCAGGCTGAGGCAGTATCCCACCACTCCTGATGGGAAAGCAGAAGCAATCATCTCTCTCAGCACTTCTGTTGCTTCATGGAGTACGTGAAGCTGCCCCAGGTATGCACTGCCTGTAGCTGCACTTGTGCAATTATTTGGAGCCATTGAACCATCAGCTGGAAAGCAAAAAATTTAAGTTCTGTGCAGAAACAGTTATGAGTGGTATCATCTCCTTATCAAGCTATCATGCCAGTGAATAGCCTCAGTTTGTGGTAGAAATATGTGGTAGAAAGGAGTTAATTTGCTTAAATTTTGCCTGTCATTTGAAGCCTGTAATCAGAGCAACTGCCATCTCCTTTTATTCCCAGTGGGGTACAGGTATTGTTATCCAAATACTGACCCAGCAAAACTTTCTCTCCTATGAGACAACAAACAAGATAAAACTCAGAAGTTAATTTTGCTTATGTAAAATAGTTCCAGCTATCTTATGTTCCTCCTGCTTTTGCCTTGACCTATTAGCTAGCAAATCCTCACAGACTTGTACCAAAGACAAATTTCTTCACCAAGTACCTCATCATGAGCCAAAGGCTTGATGGATGCATCTCTGAAAGGCTGACATCAAGGAGGAGGTCCCTACTAAAACACAATAATAACTATGACATTTTGCTGCTTTGCAAAATGCTGTTACAGTATGGCAAGGTTTCATTGCAGGAAAAGGATGGAGTCAGAAATAGTTGCTGTGTTTTGTTAACAAAAAGGAGTCTTCGTTTCTGAGTTTATCATTGCTATAGCTGGCAAGAAATCTGAAAATAGATTTCAATAGTAATAGAATTATTTTATAATTACATATTGTTACTGTAACAGCAGAGAAAATATTGTGAATTGAGATACACTACTAACAAGAGCTGTCATAGACATTAACCTTTGCAATTGATTTTAGTCATCTGTGAGCTGATTGTGAAAATGCTAGACTTTTGCAATGCACTTGGAAATAGTAGGCTGGGCACGTAAATCCTGCTGGAAGTTGATGATTGTATTTTATCCTATCTCTTGTGACCCTTGGCCTATTTAAAGCAAATATCAGATGACCTTTTGCGTTTTGTTTCATCAGCAAAGAAGACTGGATTTTTAACAGGTCTTTAATAAGCAGCTTTATGCACCACCTGTGATGCAGGAGGGTGGATCAAAATTATGCTCGAAGTGGAAATGTATTTCATTTAACTACAGACACAGAAGAGTCCAGCACAGCCACTGAGGATTCCTCTGTGGAAAATAGACAAGGATCCCAGCAACCCTAAACAAGCATTTACAAATGAGGTCAGTTGTCCCCTAGTGGTTTGTGGTTTTCTCTGCCTGGTATAGTGAGTGCACAAATGACTAGATTACACCTAAAGAATTTTCACCAAGGCTAACAAAGTTAGGGCAAAAGAATTCCACTAGGAAAAGAACAGAGGTAAACTGATCTCTAACAGGATGTGACCTCTGTATGGCGTACTGAGCGGCGCTACTTAAATGGCCTGTCAGAATCCCTCATGGTGAAAAGTAGTCTAAATCAAACCTGAGATTTAAATCAAAGTGGAGCCAGGCAGAAGCCAAGAACTCAAAGTAGGCAGCTCAGCCTGGGACAGCTCTTTGACAGGGAGCACATATCCCAAAAGAGAGTAACTACATCATGCTACTCTTTAGTAACCAGGCTTTAGTGACCCTTGAATGAAACTGATAAATGGGTATGAAGCCTATTATTTTTTCAGTGTATATATTTCTGGGTTTTTTGTTTTCATATGGGTTGTTTTGTTGGTGTATTTTGTTTTGTTCTGTTTTCTTGTTGTGAATGTACATCACTCTTTGCCTGTCTGATAAAGGTGGCCTGGATTTCTTGTCTTTTTTTTTTTTTAAAGAGATATCATTTTTCATGTATTCACACTGGTGTTCAGGAACTAAAAAGTGATCAGTTCCTGATGTGTTTCCCAGGCATGTCCATGCAGTCCTGGTCCCTCTGCCAGGACACCTACCAAGATTCTTACCACTCTCTTGCTGTAAAATAGGAATATTTAATCCTTGGTGTGTTCTCATTTTGAGGAGCATTGCGTCTTTCCATATTTCATACCACCACACCCACCAGGCTTTCACTAAAGTCTTCTCAGGATGATTATCAACACAGCACAATACTCCTGAGCAGTGGAATGGCCTAATGGAGAATAAGGGGAAATCATTAAGATTATGTCACATTTCTAAGCCATCAGAATTGTGCAAATCTGGAAAGCAAATGTTGAACTCAGGAAAACCTTCATGCCACCCATTGTTAAGTGAAAGCCTGGGAGAAAAATGAACAAATACATTGCATGCTTTTATAAATATTGCTGAACTGCTCAGAATAAATGTTCTAAAAATGCTCTCATGAAAGAATAGTGGATATAATAGACACATTTTTGTTGGGACACATTAATTAGCTTGAGGAACTATCCATTTCCTCATGACTTCCTCCCTTATTAGTACATATTAGGTCTTTCCAAGCATGTCTGCCTTGTTGCCATCTAATCTGTTCATTGAGGAAAGGTGATTTAAATTTCATGTTTGTAGGGCATGTGAGAAGGCTTACACCAATGAATCACTGAGAAGGGAATATCCCAGTTTGCTGGTAGAAGTGTCAGCTGAATGGAATAGTTTTGGGGCCTTTGGCAACACCTTGCTGGAGTCATTGCTGCTGTTGGACACAAGCAAGGCAGATGAAACTTTGTTCAGAAGGAAATGATATAATACACCATGGTGGCCAGAACATATCATTCTTTGTCTTCACAATAAATTAAAACACGGAACTATTAATTTCCTAGGTAACGACAGACCTATTGTTTTTTTAGGTTTGCTCTTGGTCTTGTACAATACTTCAAATGAAATAATTTATCTTCTGTATTTAACATCCAGAAGTTTTTCTTGCACAAAAGTTCAAAGAAGATTTCAGTAAGAAGTGAGACCCTGACATTTTCACCAGTAAAAGATTTTTTCAGGTGCTTTTGTTCCCAGCTAGAAGAATCTGGCCCCATGCTTCCCACTAGGTAGGCACATCAAGCTGTATCTTCTGCAACTTTCCTGCTGACCATCACTCTTACTTTTCAAAGGTGACACCTGTGAATCAGTGCTTCAGGCATGTCACAGTCAGCTCTCCCATCATTACCAAGATAAAAAAGTCCCACAGGCAACTCTCCTTCAAGCTCACCTCAGCTACTCAGTGATTCTTCCACTCCTGGCCTCATGTCTTTGTTTGCTCCTTAACCTCCACCCATGAGTTTTCTCCTTTTTTTATGCCTTTTTGGAGAATGTGCCTATTGGTTGGTTCTACTGTTCTCTTGAAACCCATGTATGTATATTTCCCAAGCTGGCCAATTGTTTTTTCTACTCAATAGGAATTCAGTATAGTCCAACATCCAGTCTGCAGAAATATTCTTACAAAAATATTTTACCTACCTCCAGGAATCATTCAATGTCCAAATGCAACTGTCCTGTACTGCATCCACGAGTTGTTCATCTGTATACAGTGTGTAGATGTTGCCAATGAATAACTCAAAATTTTTATTAAAAAAACACTTTGAAAAAGAGAATTGTGAAAGGAAAGTTTTCTTTTTAAGGACTGCATTTGCTTTCAGGTAAAATTGCTTCATCAGGCACTTGCTCAGTTCTTTCCTTTAGACTGCTGAGTGCTGTGAAGCCACTCCAAAAACGTCCAGGGGTGTGTGTGCTGGAAATCCTTGTGCATAAATTGACCCTTCCTCTCATTCCAGTGTTTTTTCTTTGATATCCTTTTCTCCTTACCTGCAGGAATGCTGCACCATTGCTGTCAAATTCAAGTATACTAATCTCACTGTCCATCAGTGTTACTCAGAACTTCCTCCTGCCTGAGAAAACTTCCCAGACACCTTCAGAGTGCTTGTGCTGTACCTTTGAAGTTACACTAACCCAGACAAGGCTGCCAGTAGGGAAATCTCTTTATTTCCTTTTCCTCTGCATCAAGTGCTGGATTTGCACCTTTTGCAAATTAATACAAGGCTGCTGAGGGCAGAGAAATGGTTTGTTCAAATCCAGGTAAGTTCTCTTCCTGAGGGCAGCTGGTCGTAAGAAAAGACATCTGAGCTTGTGTTTTGTTTATCTACATCTGTATTTCCACAATCCTACCTTAACATAAACACTGAAAATTAGCTTATTAAAATATAAAATAATAGTCATCTTCTGTTTCCCAGCTTTCTGCCCTTCCAGACAGCTTTGAAAATTTGTCTAAAATTTAAAATCAAAACAGGCAGTTTTGCCTACCATAATGAATAGGAAATGTTTATGCTGCCTACTGGTCCCCTGTCTAAAACTGTTTTTTCACAAGAACAGGTCCTTTTAATGGTGAGAATGTTTCCATAGCTGTCATACTGTATGAACATAAGGAAGGAGAATTTACAGGGAAAACTTTGTTCTTTATTAAACTATCTGATATAAGTGAAAAAAATTAGGTGACGTTTCAGGCTCAGAATTCCTTCTTCTGTTCAGCCAAAATCATTGTGTTCCACCTATGTAAATTATTTCTGTTTGTTTCAGCCTTCTTACTGATGGACAAGACTGTATGAGCCTGAGCTCTGGAAGGAAACACAACACCACTCCTGTTGATAATTCAAGCTGTCAGCTTTGATCACTAATCTGGGAAGGACTGTGACTCTGCATGCAGTCTCTACCTCTCAGTTTGTGCCTCATTCAGGGATCTCAGGTTTGCCCTGAAAAGTTGTTTCAGACAAGCACATTTCCAAAGCTGAGCACTGGGATGCACGTGACACAGTCAAGCCTCCCAGGACTGCTTTTTGAAGGAATCCATATGCTTGCTACTGTCAACACTTTGCTTAATAGCTGTAAAGTTGCACTGATTTTCTCAGTACTGTAATGTCCCAATGACATTAGGCAAGAATGCCTGTACAAGTCTATTACCACATACTCAGCAAGTATTACCAGAGAAGAAAGAAGCACAACTCTTGAAGTACTGGGAGAAAGGTTGTCCTAGTTCTTTGGAAATCTTTTTTTCTTCTTTGACCTAACAAAGACCTAAAACTAGTGGTTTCATCAAGGTTTTGCAACCATGAGACAGAGCCCAGCAGCTTTCTGAATTCACTTGATAAAAGTGTTTGGAAATGAGGTATCAAAAGAAGTGAATCAGGACTAGCTATATTCATTCCTGTAAAAAAAAGGTCAGGGCTGTGGCCCTCAGTGGGAAGTGGAGCTGAGCTGAGTTCTGTGAGGCAGGGACAAAGTTGTGATGGGGCAGACTGAGGCACTCTGGAGTTCTGAGCAGAGAAGAAAAGTACAACCAAGGGTAGAGCTTTCTTGTGATATCACTGGCTCCTCCTTTTTGTGGTGCACGATGCAGAATGGTACAAGGAAAGTGCTTCAGCTCTGGTACTGTCTGTGGAAGCTGGCAAGGGATCTCTCAATTGTCCTTGCAGAAAATTGTGTCTTTCCTTTGCTTTTGCTGTATAAAGACATCTCTGTCATCAATCCACAGTGGATCTAGTCCTGTCAAGTGAACAGACTGTCTGGTACTGATACACAGAAATCTCATACTGAGGGATCTTTTACAAAGGCCTGTGAGGGGGATATCCTGTACTCCATTTTTTTTCTCTACAGCTCCTCTGGCCCCCTCCTCCCACTTCCACACCCTGAGCTCAAGTTTGTAAACCTTTTGAACTATTTTAAAAAATGTACAGTTTGTCCTCTAAGACATAGGAAATTACATTTGATGGTCTATTGTATAAGAATTTCCATATTTAGACAAAAATCAACAGATAAAATCTCTGATTTCCTTTCCCCTATACTCCTCATATTTGCCTCTTCTTGCATTGCTTGGTTTGGCTGCTGCCATGTTGTAGCACAGGCAGATGTCACCAATTAGAAGATGGATTTATAACTAGTGAAAGATATATTTGAAGAGCCTGCTCAACCAGATACTGTGTACTCACCCTGGTCTGGGTTGCCTGCCCAGCTCACATCTGCAGGTTTTGGTGCTTTTAAAGGTACTCCAAAGATAAGCTTCTACTCAGGCTGTGCAAAATATATGTCACATATAAGAAAATTTTGGCTCCTTGGTCTACAAATTCTGAAGCAGTCTTTCTAAGGCTTTATAAAACAGAGGTCAGTGATATTAGACTGGATTAATTATGTAGCTAAACTCCAAAAAGGATTTCTAAGCATAAATTTTGGGTTTCTGGTAGTTAACTATTTGGTATAATCATGGTGTAAATTTTCTCAGTGACAGTCAACTCAGCAACAATACTGATTGAGGAAGGAACTCAATAACAGCAGCTCAATAACTTTGTAGTAGTTAAACTCATTCGTAGAAATGCTGGAGAGGAACACTATCAAGCAGAACAAAGTCAGAATAATATGTTAAAATATCAATACAATAAAAACTAAGCTTTCTTATGTAAAATTAAATACCTCAAGACCCTTAAAAGTATGATTCTGGCTAATTTTAAAGCCAAGAAAATGACCAATGAATTCAACAAATAAGTTAAAAAAACTCCAATACCCCTCCCAAAAAACAAAATCCCAATACAATTAGGGGAACAGCTACAATTTATCATTTGCACTTGAGACAGGACTTTGGCCTTTGTCAATTTAGGCAAGAAGAGTCATTCTTTTACTCAGTTTCCGAGCTGTGGGATGGACTTCCTTTGAAACAAAAGACACTTGCTAAGATCCAGTTTCTACTCTGACAACAGCACAGACATTAACCTTTCTTTTCCCAAAACAAACACACATTTCTCTATTTCTTGCATACATAAATTTGTTCCCTGGGTGGTTTTTATGAGAAAACATATTGCACAGAGCAGAATCTGGTCACCTCTTACAGTACAAATTAAAAGCTCCTGCACTTTGATTCCCAAAGTAATCCAGATAGATACCCATCTCTGACTGGCAAGGATTCCAGTGTAGTTAAAACTAATCTTTCATGAAATGTTGTTTAAAAAATCTGAGGCTTAAGTCCAAAGGAAAAAAATTTTGTTGCATAGGACTTTTATTGCAAAATGAGGCAGATCATTATAAATGAAAATGAATGCTTTTGACTTTTAACTTTCCAGTCTCTCAAAGTATTTAGGATAGCCTTCACTGTTTAGAAAGCACATGTAAGGCTTGCAAACTGGCCAATTTTTGTGCAAGAGATCAGTCTATAACATATAGGTTCAGCTAACTTACCCATATTTTCCAGTGTCGGCCTTCTGTCTTTTTTATTAGTCTAGAAAGAGTGTTTTGCACTGTGAAATACCCATGTAACTACAATGTTTTATTCACATGGAGAAAATTATAAGCACATGAAAGTAAAGCACATTCCTCATGATCTTTATGCTGCTTGAAGATTAAGAATACAATAGATTAAAAGAATCCAGGAATAAGTTGGTCTCCAGGGAGCAGTCACGATATTTGTATAAGTCTATGCTGCTTTAATATATGAATTACAAATAAAGAACAAATGGAAATGTTTGAATTTTTTTTTTTGAAACACACTAACAATATGGCCTCACCCCCTTTTGGGTTTTGTGTTTCAGAAGTAAAGCTGATCCACAAAGTTTATGCTGTGCATTTAAAAAAAAATAAATTCAGAGTGCAGTCTGTGTACAGTAAGGCTATTCAAGATATGTAGTTTTACAAAAACTGAGAAAACATTACCAGAAAGATAGTGTTGCCAAATAAATGGATGACCCTAACAAGTATTTAGTCCTTATTTGTAGTATTTATGAAATTTGACCTGTTGTAGATGACCTCAAGACTAATAAATACTTAGGGCTAGGGTAAGTAAGTTCCATAGTTTACATTGATTGGCAGGATCTGAAAAGCTTGACCTTTAACTGCTTCCATCAAGAAATCACAATGACTTTGTGACATGGTCCTGGTTTGACACTGGCCCAATGCCAGGCACCCACCAGAGTCTCTCTCACTCACCCTCCCCTGCCACAGCTGGGCAGAGGAGGGAAAAAAATTAATGAAGGATTCACAAGTTGAGGTAAGGATCAGGAGAAACACTTCAAGGGCCAAACAGGCTCAATTTAAGATTGCAAAATGAATTTATTACTAACAGAATCGGAGGAGGATGATGAGATGTGAAATAAGACCTTAAAACACTCTTTTCCCCTCATTCTCTCCCTCCTTCCCATCAACAGTGCAGTGAGACGGGGCATGGGAGTTTTGGTCAGTCCATCACCAAGACCTTCCTCTCCTCTGGGAGAGGAGTCCATCCCCTGTGAGGCCGTGGGGTCCCTCCCACAGGAGACACTTCTGTGGGAATCTCTCCAGGGTGGGGCCACGCTCAGGAGCTGCAGCCAAACCGCACCTGCAGCTGTGTGAGCTCCCCATGGGCACACAGCCCTCCTAAAACTGCTGAAATGTGAGCTCCCCCACGGGCACACAGCCCTCCCAAAACTGCTGTGGTGTGGGGCTCTCCTCCCACGGGGTGCATCCTCCAGGGACAGGCTGCTCCAGCCTGGGAGCAGGGCCCTCTCTCTCCTCTGGGTCTCCCACTGGATTGCAGCCTCCCCAGGCATCCACCTGCTCCGGCATGGGCACCTCCTCCATGGGCTGTGGGTGGATCTCTGCACTCCCTGTGGATCCCCATGGGCTGTGGGTGGATCTCTGCACTCCCTGTGGATCCCCATGGGCTGTGGGTGGATCTCTGCACTCCCTGTGGATCCCCATGGGCTGTGGGTGGATCTCTGCACTCCCTGTGGATCCCCATGGGCTGTGGGTGGATCTCTGCATTCCCTGTGGATCCCCATGGGCTTCAGGGGCACAGCTGCTTCACCATGGTCTCACCACAGCCTGCAGAGGAATCTCGGCTCTGGCACCTGGAGCACCTCCTGCCCCTCCTTCTCCACTGACCTTGGTGTCTCCATGTTGTTTTCCCTCACATGTTCTCACCTCCTCTTTTCTGACTAGGAGAAGAACCTGTGACTTTGTTTTGATTTCCTTCTTAAATCTGTCATTATGAACCTCTCTCACTGTCCCAGTCCTGGCCAGCAGCATGTCCATCTCCAGAGCCATCAGCCACTGGCTCTGCTGGACATGGTGGAAGCTTCCAGCAGCTTCTCACAGGAGCCACCTCTGTTGCCCTCCTGCTACCAGAAACCGGGCCAGGGCAAACCAATACAGACATAAAGTAAAAGTTGTTATTAAAACATTAACAAAGTTAAAATAAAATATTAAGTTAACGTTTTAGATCTTTTTAAAATACAGTGGAGAATAATAGATATTAAAAACTCATCTAGTAGGTGCCACGTCAAAAGCAATACAAACGGCACTGCCACAAAATCACAGGTGATATGCTCCAGAAAGAGCTCTTAATTTAAGACTTTTTTCATGTTGTACCAGCTTGAAAACCAGATTTTATTCTTTTGCCATTAAATATTTCAGAAACAAATAAATGAAAATAGGCATCTGCTTCTTTTTGATGAGTCATGAAACTTTATCTTGCTCTGTCTGTATGTCTCTATATACTTACTCAGTTTCAATAGGAACCACCTAAGTTCAAGTTGTATTTGGCAAATACTATCAGTCTTCCAGTTATCAGTAAGAAGCCAAAAGCCCCAAGGCTGAATGTAAATCTATACCCAGCAGGACCTGACTGTCAAGCATGCACTGCCATATCTACTACTTTCTGTAAATTATTCAGAATGATACCAATAAGCCTTTAAGAATATTTTGCTACATGTGACTGAAACCTGTAAATCAATTTTCATGATACTGAGAAAACAAAATTTATCTGAGATGTTCAAGTGTGCAGGAAATATTTGCCCTGAAGGAAAATTTCCAGCTTGTCCATGCCTACTTGGCCCTGTGAGAGTATTGTGAGATTATGTGCTCTCCTGTTTCACTTTTTTTGAGTGATTTTAAGTCATCTTCTCTCAGAACCCAGGCAATGCCGAGTGACCTAAGGTCCAAATGGTTTTATTCCCTGTGAAATTTCAGAAATGAATTAGTTCATCTGAGTTTAGGAAGAGTACTCTCCTTGGCCACAGTGCCACTGGTGCCTGACCAAAAAGCTTCTTTGATTATTAGACTTCATGGCCTGTTAACCTCAGTGGGCATAACTGAATCATGGCTCTCTGGTTTTTGAATGCTCATGCAAAAATTCAGTTTTTGGTCAGTGCTGCTTTGATGATTTCTGCATCAAGCTCTGTTTTGTAGTGTAGGCATCCCTGTGTTTAGCTAACCCAAGGACAGCTTGCAAAACAGCCATTGTGAAACGCAGACAGTGTTATAATCAGATGTTGTTAGCAATAAAGGCCTAATTAGACTCTAGTCCCATGCGCGGTGCCAAACCCAAATGGTCTCTTATGCATGTGCTTTTATTGTGTGGCATATTTAATTGAATCCTTGGAATCTCCTCAAGGGTTAAATCCTCAAATGCTGCAGCCAGGAGGAAACTTCAAAGCAGAGCTGCTGTCAGCTTTCCTCCTGTGCGTGCTCCAGGAGCAGCAGGCCTGCAATGCCTGGCGGGATGTTGCTGGGAATAACCTCAGCATGTCAGGGAGCACAGTGCGTACACCAGGGCCAAAACTTCCCCCATGCAGCCACAGACAGCCATAGTCCTGCAGGATCCTCCCATCCTGGCAAATAGGACCCCTGGGAGAGCAGTAATGCTGCTGTGAGCAAACAGAAAAGGTGTGCATGACACTGTCACACTTCTTGCAACACTCAACGTCCACCTACTTTATTCTCCTTGCATTCAAGAATAAAGACCCAGGTCTTGGACTGCTGCTTTTCTTCAAGGATCCAAATGAGACTTCTGCAAAACAATTCCTCACAAGTAATTTTTATCTGCAGAGGAAGAACATACAGACCCATATTTAATGCCTAAACAAAACATGTAAAGTGATAAGCCTAAGTATCAATCTGAGGAATAAATAAATTAGGTAGAAATAATCCCAGATTTTACAAGGGAAATTGAAATGAGGCAGAGGTCCTGAAATGGCTGCTTTCAAACATGAGGAAGTCCACGGTTGCTGTGACCTGAACTGTTTCTTGGGCATCCTGACCTCAGCAGAGGGAAACATAAGCAGGTTTGATTGTCCTGTCTTCTGGCACAAGTCAAGTACCTTCCCACTGCTTTGGGCAGGGATTTCCTTTGTTGCTGGATGTGCTTCAGCCTTGAATAGGTAATCATGTCATTTTCTAATAATTGCAGCTTAAATTTCACTGAAGTACAGGGGCAAGGTCATTTGGTGCATTTTTATGAGTTTAAAGAAATGTAGCAAACAAGTCATATTAGACAGAAGTTCATTGAAAGGTGAGAGCAAGATACCTTTGAATTTTTTTTAAAGACACTTGTGCCCCTTACATTAAAAAGCAAATGATTTTGTTTCACATCTGGTTCTGCAGAGGCAGATGTTTTAGTCAGCCTGGCTAGGCAGTCTGGTAGCATATTAGAGAAGGTTCTTGTGTGGAAGTGGGATTTCAGAAATCAAAATAGTTTTGCTGAAGTCCACAGGGAATTTGAAAGATGACGTTAAAAAAGCTACAACCACACCCTTCTTTTAAAAATGGTTTATCCATTAAGATTAATAAATTGTCCAGGGACTTAACTAGGAATTTTGCCTGTGATTCAGGAAGACAGGATCACATTACCAGTGATTAGCTCACAAAGCTTATCAGGGGCCATTTTTATTCCTTTGTTGCACATGGCTGGTAATTTCATGTCTAACACAGGTGTTTCTGACCATTTGTGCTTTCTGTTTTGCAGATAGACAAGTTGAAAACAGAAAAACAGAGTGGTCTTGGTGCAGCTTTTCCCACTATTTTAGTGAACAATAAAACATGAGCTCTTTCTTCAGTCAGATTTTATTTCTCCCTAATGTATCTATCAAGTTTCTTGTATGAAAACTGAGTTAACAGCAGCATTTGCTGTACAACATTGCTGTGTTCAGTGCAATTGAGGATCCTGTGGTCTCCATTAACTTTGCAAAACTGTGAAGTTTACTAAAACATCAGGAAGAGCTCAAACCATTCTGTTAGGTGAGCTTTCCTGGACATCAGGGTGGAGTGGGCGATAAAATTTTAGAAATGCGCCTAACATCAGAAACGCCATTTTATAACTGGAGAAAATGAGGTATAGGAGGATTGAATAATAATTTGCTCTTTCAAGCTAGAACCCGTCTTTAACTTGTGAAAAAGTAGTCAAGCTCAGATGTGATACAGACTCATAAAGTCATCTGAGGAAGATAAAGTGTGAATGGTTGTTTTCCTCCCTTCAACTTTTTGCAGAATTCAAGTACTTCAGGCAAGCAGTGAAAAAGAAGCAAATGACTGCGGTTTTCATGTAGTGATTCAAATTTTTTCTATGGTGGAAACTGAGGTCCCAGAATGGTGGGGAGATCAAATGCATAGATTAATTTGTGGAGGGAAGCATCCAGACTCTTCAATGTAAGAATGTTCATGTGAGCTCCAGCAGTGCCTCATCTGAGGGTATCTGAAGACTGAGGGGATGCATGAGGGGAAAGGATCACTTGGAACACACCCTGCTTACTCTCATGTGCTTTTCCTGTCACCCATAGATAGCCACTGCTAGAGATCAGGTCTTAAAAGCACTTTCGCTCTCACCCAGAACAGCAATTCCCATCTTATCTGTAGGCTGGCAATGCTTAAACACAAATTTATTTTAATGCATCTTTATCTCAAAAGTGCTGTCAGGCAATTTCTAAGTCATTTGAATAATTCCTTTTCACATCCCTAGTAAGTGATGCCAGGGAGCATTTGCTGTTCAGCATTTGTAAAAATGCTGATCTATAATCAGATAGTAATCTGTTCCTTTGCTGCCTGCAAAGAAAAAAATTGCCATAAATTCATAGCTGTCTCATGAGGTTTGCAAGGATCAAATGCTTTTTGTTTCTCTCTTTCATCCACAATGGCTTCCTTCACAAACTAGCTGCAGTAAGCAGTGGCACAGCAAGTGAATTCCAAATCACTCCAGGCTTTGTTTGACCTAGAAGTCAATATAAGACAGGGACACAACTGCATTATAGCTTCCTTCCCACAACACAGCATTGTTTGGAAGCTGCCCAAAGACTATTACACCACGAACTACATTCTTAGCCTAGTGGGTATCAGTAGCCCAGAAAATTGGTTGCCTCATTTGTTAATGAGAAAACCTCCCATTTTTACCCAGTCCCTGAAGCTCTGTTCTCTGTGTAGTACCATCAGAGTCAGTAACCACAGAGATACCCTTATAAATGGACAAATTTTATGTCACAGAATAAAAAAGTCCTCAACAGGAACTTTAAAATATTTTTAATGACTGTTGGTGAAACAGCATACACTGCTTTAAATATTTGCTTATTTAATGTTCTCTTCTTCCTTCCTTCTTTCCCCTGCATCCATGTTTGTCCTCAAATTCTATATATTTAGACTTGTTATCTTTCAAGCAGTAAGACCAAAACGAGTGCACAGTCACTAGAAATAGGCATGTATGTTAGTGACAGGTTATATATTGTAATTAATACTGTATCAGTGAAAACCATTGTTCATAGTGGCAAGAGCATTACAAACTCTTCCTGTTCTCTAAAATAGGAACAAGGGCCCAAATTCCAGGCTACTAATTGCATTTTCAAGGTTAGGCACATGCCTGGCTGTTTCATAGCTTAAGACTGTAAGATGTAATATTTAATCCTAGCTATCAGGGAAGACAGTTTGGGATAATTAATGGAAATTTAATTGTGCAATTTATCTGGCTACTACACAGACTAAGTATTATAGTCATGACATAAACCTCTCTTTATCAAATGCTGACCAGCCTTTGGGACTGTTCCAAAGCTCACTGAGGACAGCAGAAGTCTTCCCAGTGGCCTCAGTAGGCTTCCAACAAGGCTGTTTGGGGTTACCTGTTTATAAATTATGTTTATTAAATTTTCTTGCATTTTTACAGTACCTGAACAGCTGCTAATAAACCACATAGGGGTATAATGGAGAACATTTACTTGAAGGGTGGAACACCACTGGTGTGGCTTGGTGCAGAACGCCCATGCTTGGCTCTGACAGCGGCTTCTCTGGGGCAAGGTTCCAGGCTCACTTCAGCAGGCCCAAATCCCTGTGAAAGGAGGGAGGAGGGAGGCCCTGCCCTGCTAGAACAGGCTGTCAAACTGCTCAGGAAATGGCTTTCAGTCCTGGCCCCACTTACAGAGGGTTTCTCTGAAGATGTTCAACTTTAACATCCAGCCCAGAGAGTGGTCCTAAGAGAGTGGGTGGTGGGCTCACTGGCTTCCTTTGCTTTCCAGAGCAGCTGCTTGGACCCCACCCTGTGCAAAATATAGCCTGGAAAAGGAAAGTGGGCTCATAATATCCCAGTGTCCTTGCTTCAGGCTTCCTTGCCTTTCCCCAGCATTCCCGTGAGGCATCAGAACAATGGGTGGTGCCCCGGGTTTGTGCTGGGCAGGGGGACCGGCAACACTGTGTGGAAGAGCCTGGGCTGACTGGTCTCTGGAAAATTGCAGCCACTGGGCTGGGCACAGGAGCATGGGCTGGTGCTGCTCCCAGGGACACTCTGGCAGCTCACAGGGCTTGTGGCTGGGCCAGGTAAAGGTGCAATGTGGGGTATCCCTGTGTGAACTGCTCCCAGGTCACTTGTGGAGAAGATGCAGGGATTTAGAGGGGCTCCCTGTGCTCTGAAATGCAAAATTGTTCCACAATGCTCCAGATGGGAGATGAGAGGTGCTTTTTACAAACTGAAATACAACTTAACTTCATAAAACCCCTGAAATTATGGGAGTTTCTTATCAAAGATATGGCACCTTTGGTGACTGCAGTAATTCTTGCTTTGCAACTCGTAAGCTACATAAGCCTGTACAAGTACACCGCCATCAGTATCAGATTTGGAAGGTTGTTCTTACTTCCTCTGACTAGTCTTTATAGAAGACCATAAAAGTATATCACAAATAGAGATCAGTTTCTGTGCATGAAGATTTATTAACCCAGTTTGAAAAAAACCAAACAAATGGGTATTTAATAGCCAACATCATAGATATGAAATATTAGTGGATATCTCCTACCTATGTGCACAGCAGTTTCACTTCCTCACTTGAGGATGGAGGAGCAGATTTACAGGTCTCACAGGAAGACAGATTTAGATGCTGGCATTTACCCAACATGCACTGTCTGCTAGCTTTAATGATATTTCATTGTCCCTGGGAAATCACAGCTTCCATGCCTGACATTTTTGGGATCATCTGAGCACACAGCAGCACAGTTTCTAGGGACTAGAGAAAAGGTGAGACTGTGACCTTGTGGATATTTGAATGAAGCACAAAGTGATGATTCAGGGCTCTCTGATTTTAAAAGGAGGTGTCCTGCCTACCAGTGAGTTGGCAACTGTGGTAAAGAAAACAGGTATTTCACTTTTCCCATGTCATCACTGTTTTGTTTTTTTGTCTGGAGACTTCAGCTCTGAAGAGGAATTATACTGAAAGGATGATTGTATGCATGAATTTCAGACTTCTTAGTCTGAATATGTTGCATTTTGGAAGAGGTGATGCCTGAGAGAGAGTGAAAATATTCCTCCTGAAAGTTACTGCTTGGCCTCAGGCCAGCGTCTCCTGCAGGAAAGGATGTGCTCTAACCACCTTTCTTCCATTGCCATTTTGGTGTCACCATTTGGGTGATAATTCTCACAGTTTTCTCTGAGCAAAGTCTCGTGTCTGGACACAGACAGACCAAGAAATCCTCTTTCCAAGGTCTGTCTGGTGAGACCTGGCTCTAGAGCACCCATCCCATCTTCAGCCACAGGGTCTGTGCTGTGCAGGTAGCTCCCTACCTGTGGTGGTACTTTTAATGGCAGATCACAGTGTGTTCTTATAGCTCAAAAATCTCACTCTCTTCTCACTCCCTTCTCACCATTCTTTTTAAAAACACTCTCTGGATAACTAATATGTTCCTTTCCTAATAAAGCCTAGATGACTCAAGGCACAGAAAGAAAGCTCTGCACTTCTGGCCTGCCAGCTGGAATCCAACATAGATGACTTGTTCTTGTCATCAGCTCTCTGAAGGAGGGTGAACTGAGGGCCATTTTCTATTTCCCATGTGACTTACTATAGTGCCAGCTTTTGCACCATCTGCTATGTCTTTCCAGAGGTGGTAACAGAGATTAGGTGTCTCATTGGGCATATGCAGCCAAATAATAGGCCAGGGATGACTTATGCTTAGAGAAAACATATATGGGGAAATTTGTCCCAGTCTGCACTGATTAGGTCAGGCTGTCACAGAGATAACTAAGAATAGCAGTACCATGCAGCCAGTGAGAGTGATGACTCAGAAGGTGTTTTTTTAGCTGAAAAACATTCCTCAGAATTGTCACTGAGGATGAGAGATGCATGAGGAACATAGCACTAAAATCTGGACTTTTCATTTTCTCTTATTCATCAACTTACACATTTCTTCATGCTTATCTACTATACATTTATTTTTGGAAGCAATTTAGTGTCCTCTTGCCCTTGAAAATAATTTAACATTAAAAATAATGGAGGAAGAAAATAAAGCTACTCTTTAGTATTGCTTTATAGGCTACTCATGTACTTTGAAACTTTCAAGAATATATGAAAAAAAAAATCCTCCTCCTTCCTTTCCCATCAAACTACCAGTTCCACATAACATGTTTTTTGTTTGCTCCTATCACAACTGGCAGGGTGGAAATGAACAATATATCTAAAGACAGCAAATATTGTTGCAGGCTCCAGGTACCTTCAGAATGGAGGCTGAAAAGCAAATGTTTAAGATGTCTTGGGTCATGTAGGCTCTTGAAGTGTCTGCCTGTCTAATTACAGGTAGTAACTGTGGAATGCTGAACCATAAACTTGGTCTGAATGTGGAAATTTCTCCAATTTTTTAGCATTGTGCCAAGTTGTCTGTGTGGTAATAAGTCATATCATTAATGTTGGAAAGCACTAATTCTTAATGAATATAAGTTTCTCTGATCAGCCACCAACACAGACTCAATAGAAATACGCTGTAATGCCGTTTATTGGCTTCAAAAGTTTTGTGAGTCATGTTTTGTTAACTGCATCTACCCCAAAACAGCTTTAAAATAAAAGAATAAGGACAATCAACAGAGTCCATGACTTAGGGTGCATGTGACTTTTTAACATAGACCTTAATCCTGGGCACTGAAGCACTCACATGATTATTTAATACATATTTAAAATACCAAGAAAAGTACATGACTCTGTAATCACTGATTTACTGTTTTCCTCTCTTGTACAAGTAAAAAACCAGCACTTTATACATGCAGCTGCTTTTTCTGATCTTCTGGGACATTGTTTGCTGCTGGATAGGAAATGAATTTTATAATCTGGGATTTATTTTCTGCCAAAATGTAGTGTTTTTTCTGATTTCACCCAATACCTATCCTTCCAGTACACTTTAAACTGGAGAGTGCAAACCAGCTGAAAGCTTTCCTAGAGAACCAGCTATAAAATACTGAATATATGAAGACAGAATATTGAACATGCTGGTTTGCATTAGCACATGAATCACTCTGAGGTTTTTAACACACTTTGTGACATTGCTTCTGTTCACAGACCCGAATACTCAAAGGGGTGGTGGAGATGAAGGGAGGTGCCCTGCAGACAGCCCTGCTGCTGCCAGTGCCATCTTCCTGGGCACCCAGGGAAAGGGAATTGCACACAAAATGTCTGTAAATGCAGGAGCTGCCTTGCAAAACAGACCAAAGGACTATGCTGACTTATGTAGCCTGTTTTTAGGGTCAGTATGGCTGTGTAACTTCTCACTTGGGTCTGACCTGAGGAGATCTTTATCCCAGACAGTTATTAAAAGGAACAGTGATATAGGCATGTCTACTGGACATCCAACTTTGCAAATTCTTGTCTTTTCATGGCAAACTGCCTCAGAGGTATTCAGTCTCATCATCCCAGGAGAGTTTGGGAACAAGCACTGTGTGTGCAGTATGTTCAAAAAACACATGGGCTGACCTTGCTCATGCCATTTTCAATGTTCTTCTACATCCAAAAGCTGTTGTTGATTTTTACATTTCAATCTAGTTCCCTTCCTTTCCCAAACTCTTTCTGTGAGACTTTGTGAATCTCTATAATGTATTGGTGGATCTTTCAAATACACTCTCAATGAATACTGTTTCAAAATGCACAAGCACACACAGTAACTAGAAACAGAGAAACAAAGGAAGGAGAATTCCTAGATTTGTCATACTGGTAGGCATAGTTGATCTTTCAATACACACTGTGGATTCAGAAGTCTGGAAAAGACTTGGCTAGAAATAATAGACAAAATATTAAATGTCAGGGTTCTTTTTATAACAGAGCTTTCAGTACAATGAGACTCATACAGTTCATTAATGTTGTCACATAGCACTCTATTTATATGTATGCAAAAGTAGAGTTTGTCTGGCTTTTGTGTTCGTGGAGTCAATCAGCTTTCTTTGCACGTCTTTTTTTAACTTTATTTAAACATGTTTATTACTTAGCTCCTCTGTTCTTAAAACTGCCTCCCCCAGAGTAGTGTTAATATCTCAGAGCCTGTTTCATAAAAAAAATCTCCAAAACAACAAGTAAAAAACAACAACCAAATAACCAGTAGTCTATTAGCAGAAAAAGCTTGAGAATGTGGTTGCTGGCAATGTAAGGATCGGATCTAATGAAAGGGCTGTGAAGTACTGTGGGTTTGGGCAGTTTCTTAGGAATCCACATGGTTGGGGCTGATGACAAGGAAATGATGAGTGCTAGTTAAGCATTTCTGAGAGCTGGGATTTTTGTGCAATGGCATGCAACATGTGCTAGACCTGCACTTCTGGAAATCTTCCTTCCTCTAAGGTGGCATCAGGTCTGTTGTTAACCTCCTCTGTCTCTGTACTACATGAAAGGCAGCTGGCTGTGTTAAAACATCCGGCTGGAGAACAATATTCCAGTTTCCTCCAGCAACATGTTGTCTCAGAAGTCTTTTAAAACAGTTTATAAAATTTCCAATAGATACAGCAAAACAGTAAGATGATAACTTCAGAAAATCATCAAAAGCACACTAGGAAATGAAGCTTCTTAAAAAAATGTGGGGTGTGAATGAAGACTGTCTATGCACTCTTTTGTGTAAAGAGGATGAAAACATTTTGTAGCTGGATAAGGTGGAGCTATGCTGGGACTCTGTTAACTCAAGGTACCACTGGTGTTGCCTGCTTTTAGTAAGAGCAGCTCCATGTTCAACAACTGATGTGTCATACACATTGTCTTCATTTTTCCTACAAATGATAGCAAAGTTTTGTCACAGATTCACCTTCACCACCTCCTGAGTACATTTTGATGGCTTCTGTCTATTGATAATATTGTACAAAGCAGCCCTCTGTCCTGTGCTGACACAGCAGCATTCAGACACCAACAGCACATCCTCACGGTCAAGAGACCACGTAACTCTGGTGACATCTTAGCTGAGACTCATTGCACCAGTCTGTGGATCTTACAGTGGGTAGGCTAGAAGAAAGGGATGCTGTCCAGAGGGACTGGGACAGCTTCAGGAGTGAGACCACAGGGACCTCGTGAGGTTTAACACAGCCAAGTGCAAGGTGCTGCACCTGGGTCAGGGCAACCCCCGGTATCAACACAGGCTGGGGATGAACAGATTGAGAGCAGTCCTGATGAGAAGGACTTTGGGGTGCTGGTGGGTGGGAGGCTGGACATGACCCAGCAAATGGACTTTTACAAGTGTTTATTTACTCAAAGCATTTTTACCTTTTCAGTTACTAGCAAGGTAGGTTTCTTTCATTCTTTCACTGAACTTTATCTTCAAGCTGCCATAATCTCGAGTTTGTGGCCTCTCTGATTTAATTCAAAGCTACTTTCTTCCAGGAAAATCTGGTGATAAGGAGTCATCTTATTCACTCTATTTTCTCCAAAGTTCTGATTGGAGAACATTCACAGGACAAAACCAGTATGGTGTATTTCACCAGTTTTTATACAGAAACTTTATTGTTGAACACCAAAAAAGTGTTCTTATTAAGCATTTATAAATAGCTCTTGTTTCCTGCTTACAAACATTGCATGGAGTTACTCTTCCACCATTCATCCATCCTGGGTTTCATACCTAAAGTAGAAATAAATAATACTTGTGTTGGATTTTATATGCTGGAGCCTTCCGTAGCCTGAGGGCTGGATTTCCTGCTATTGTTTGCCACAGGTGACTATGTACACTCAGTTACCATGCTGAAGACCAGTGTTGTCTGAGGTGCTTTTTTGGCCCAGTACCTACAGAGCCAGACCCCAGAGCACGTCCTTTTATTTGGAATAATAGAGGAAAAATAGAAAATGCTCTTTTCTTTTCATTGAAAGGGTTTTCTTCCTTCACTTTGAAATCAACATCAACTTTTTTATGTGGTTAAGAGCTAATTCCTTAAGTGTCTTGGGAGAGAGATTGTCATGCTAACTGAAGTCAAGAAGAAAAACTTTCTGTGTTTTCAAACAAACAAGTCAGTGCAAGGTGCTATGATTGTGGGTTGTCTACAAAATGACATACGAAACAATTTCCCCTCTCTGCATCTTGGCACCCCTTCCTTTCCAGCTGTCTGCCACAGCTACATTCACTCTTGGTGACCAAATTGTCATGTTCTGGTTCCCTCCTCGACTGTCCTCAGTGAGTCTGGTTGTGAAAATGGCACAGTAAAAATCAGTTTGCCTTGCTGTGGATACACAAAATCAGATCAGATCTCCTCAAGAAGGTGACAGAACAGTAAATGTTGTGCTGATGGTAGAGGAGAGGACATGCCAAATATAGTCTGCTTTTTTTCAAAATGAGCATCACTCCCCAGATGCTGTGATTAGCAGCAGCTACCAGTGGGTACTTATAAAATTTTTGGATATTCACCCACTTAGATGCTGTAGTTTGGCAGCAAGGGAGTGGACCCCACAGTTGGACAAACACCAACAGAAATAAGCTCTGAAAAGATGAAAGGAATCACTTTTGCAAGGACAAGTGTGCAGCCTCACCTTTGTGAATATTCTCCAGCCCATGGAAATTGCTCGTATTTACTTCCGAATCCCTCTCAGTTACAACCAGTGATTCCAAAAGGAGCAGCTTTTTCTCCATTACTACTTAGCTGCCACACAGCAGTAAATCTGCTTTCTTAGAGACATGTATGATACTCCAGTTCCTTGTACCATAAATTCCTTGGAGCAGAAACTGTTCTCTCTGTCAGTACAGTTTAGTGCAAAGGGTGCTAGTCCTGGTTTCATCATATTGCTGCAGCTGGATTACAAATGTCCTTCACTTTAGCCAGAAGATCTGATAGCAAATTGTTCTGCTTTCATATTGCTAGCAACATGATAACTCCATCACATAATGCATCATTTTTAGGAATGTTTGTATAAATTAAGATCCTGTACTTTTTGTCTTATTAGTGTGGGGACTAGTCAAATCCAAGAGAGAAAACATGAATATATTTAGAGAAAAAAAAAATCACAAATTTTGATGGAAAAGAGCATCTCTTCCATAGAAATTGTAGATGAGGTTCCCAAAGGGAAGAATAGCTGTTTTACAGTCTATGAACAGATAGCAAATACACAAGAAAAAGAAAACCCAGTGTTATTTTCAATTAATATTGTAGGCTATAAGAATTAATAGCCTGCAGTAGCCAACAATATATATTGTTGAGTCTTTTTACTTTTCCACAAACTCTTACTGAGCTCGGTTCTTTTTTAAAAGTTAAGGTTTTTGTAAGACCAAAGACCAGGCAGATATCATAGAAAAGCCTCAGAAGGAAAGACTAAAGATGGTAGTGATGTAGTCTTTCTAAGCATTCAGGGTCACCTCTTCCCCATTAATCAATGCACAGGAGTTAATCACACTAATTAGTGCATTTAAAGCTCATGGTTTTCTTAAGCTAGATAAGGAAAACTAATGGATTTCTTGGGTTAACTAAGGAAACCTAATGGATTGCTTGGGTTAACTAAGGAAGGCAGATTTATGTACTCTTTCTACCACACATTTAGACTCTAAAGAAGATACTTCAGATTTTCTGTCTTTTGGCCATGTCCTCTCACTGTCACAGCTTGAGAGCCTGGGTTTGTAAGCAGTAGGAGTGCAGCAACTGTGTGTGTGTGTTTGTTTGTGTGTTATGAGAAGGATGTGTGTGGCAAGCCATGTGAACTGCAAAGGGTAGTGTCATCGTTTACAAGTTATTTCCTTTAACGAGGACTTCTATTCAAATCCAGATGGTGCTTGGAGAATTTTCTGCTATTGAAAGAAGACTTCCCTTCCTCTTGGCTGTGGTACATCCTTGCACCACACCTGGGAGTGACGCTGGTCACATTTCCATTGCCTGGCTTTGGATCTGAATGTTCCACCATGTGATCACAATGTGGATGCTCAGCTCGAGTTCCCCTTTTCTCTGGGACATAAACATCATGCTGTTGCTGAACTCTAACATCATTTCCATGTTTCACCCTTTCCCCATCTGCTGGAAATTCTCTCCACAGACTTACCGAGAGAAGAGAAACTCATTGCAAAGACAGCTCTGGAGAGTCCTGAGTAATTTCCTGATGAAAGGTCTGAAACAAAACTTGAGAATCTTGTTTCTATTTTTTGTTGCTACTTTGTGAGTAGAAAAAATGCAGTATTTTTAGAAACAAATGTGGAACAAAGATTTAAAGTTAGTTTTCCTTCCAGTATTTTGAGTGTTTGTCAGATTCATGAGATTCTCCTGGGAGCCCAGACTAGGTTATGACAATACAACAGCATATTTCATTTAGTCAAGAAGGACTTTCTAGCTCCCCAGATTCCCACACATTTTCCTAACACTACAATTGAAAACAAAATTAAGCTACTTTTGAGTTAGGATAGGAAATTAGCTGGAAAGCAGCCATCAGTACTGCCCAAAGCCCAAGAAGCAGAACAGGCTGTCAAATCCATTGAAAGAGCAGGAAGTGAGGCAGCAGCAAGCAAGATAGCAGAGGCATGCAGAGCAAAAAGCCAGCACCACGTTCAACCACGTATGCCTGTATATGATCAGGACCACACTTTCACAGCTGAGTGGAAGGAAACAGTCCAACTTCTCTGCTCATCTCAGTAGATGATCTTCAGTCATGTTAACAGAATTGATCCTGCTTAGAGAACATGGATTGAATTACCCAGATGGATATTGTGGTGTGTCATTGGCACACAGTCAGAAATGTGTGAGGGTTTTCATTGCATTGCCAGCACACTGCCACTCTCCAGCTGTATGATTCTTGGAGTGCTTAGCCACAGACCTGTCAGCCAAAACAGTGGTGAGAGCTACTAAACCTTCAGCTCAATGAGCTGTTTCATTAAGTATCAGACAATAACATAAATCCTTACCAGGCAGTGAAAAAAAAACATGTTTCTAAGCTATTACTCATCTCCAAAAGAAGATATTTAAAATAGGTCAGCTAAAGTATTTCCTAAAGATGTTTGTCATTCTCCAAGGACTGTAGTAGGGATATATTTTAAATGTTGATGTCCATGGTGGGTTAGGGGAAAATGTCTACACTGCAATGAGGAAATCAGAGGCCAGGATTCAAGAGGAGAGGAGTGTTAAATTCAACAATTCTTAGATCTAGATCAAGCAATACACATTAAAACTCACTGTGAAACCAGGGCTTGACTGGGGGATGGCAACATACAGGAAGACATGGCTGAGCCACAGGAGGCACTACAGGGATATCTGTGTGTTTACTGAATTCAGTGACCCCACACAGATGAGGCTGATGCAGATCTCTGCCTCAGGTACAGTCAGCAGAAAGACTGAGTTTGTCTGGCCAAAAGCCACACACATGCTGCATGTACACCTGTGTGCAAGGCCAGCACAGACTGAAACACTCAGCACTCAGACAAACATGGATAGTTCTGTTCTGTTTCCCTCCCTGCTGACCAGGATGAAGGTGCATAATGGGACATTAAGTTAAATCAGTCATTTAAACAGGTATGGAAAATGTGGAGTTTGAAGAAGAGGCAGAGAACAACTGGTGTGAACTTTGTTTCTGGTAAAAAAAAATGTGGGGACAGTGTGCTGTGAGCAGTTTGAGTTGCCAGAAGGAATAAGCTTGAGCTATGGGCAAAAAGGAGAAAAGATGTGCTTTAATCCCCTTGTGTTCACAGCCACTCATCTAAATGCTGTGCAGAGGATTTACTTGGTTTGGTGGTTTGGGGGTTTTTTGGCAAAATATCCACCAGAGCAGGATGCTGCAATCTGCTGAGGGAACTCTGACAAATTCTTCTCTATAGCCTTCCTGGATAGAATGGATGTAGTCAGGCACAGAAACTGCACTTGCAGCCTGAGTGTGGGCACATCCCAGCCCCTTGTCCATAAGAGGAGAACTACTGCAGGTGCACAGGGCAGGATCTCATATGGAGAAAGCAAACTGGCTGTGGCCCCTGCCTGGACATCATGATCAGGGGTATCAATCCACTCAACCCAGCCTCAACACTGCAGGACTTTTTTCAGGGAGTTGTTTCTGACTGGGCTAATTGCTATCTTCCATGCTGGGTATTTTTCAGGAGTTATGTACTCTGTCAGTGGCTGGGGATAGTCCCTCATCAGTCTGTCTTGAGGAACTCTGCCTTCAGAAGGTACCTAGTAGATACCCAGCAGAGGTTGACAACAATAGAGGTAAACTGAATTTTTTTGAGCTGTAAGAAATAACCTTGGCTATTTTCCTTATCACTTTAACTACTTTTAAAGATATGAATTCTGAGAGCACAGCCTTACATCATAAATATAAAGCCAACATGGCCTTGAACATTTCCAAAGATGGAGAATCAACACCTTCCCTGGACAACCTGTTCCAGTGCCTCACCACCCTCACAGTAAAGAATTTCATCCTTATGTTCAATCTAAACCTGTCCTCTTTTATTTAAGGCCACTTCCCCTTATCCTTGTCACTACATGCCCTTGCAAAAAGTCCTTCTCCAATTTTCTTGTAGGCCTCAGATATCTTTGTTCATATTGTTGAAACCTTTCAGAAGTCGGCAGAGGTGACTACTACTGTTCTTCTTCCTTCCACAAGACTTGTCACCCTGTGAGAGGAAAATGAGATTGGTTTGAAATGCCTTATCCAAATAGGCCCCCATGCTTTAAAAAAATCTTTGACACTGCTTTTCCAAAGTCATTAACTTAGGTCATAGTGATTGCCTCTGCATTTCACAACATGCTCTCTGCCCAACTGGAGACAGAGCCAGGATAAACTGTTATGATGCTCCTTGATTACACCAAAATCCCCAGAAAAAGGAAGCACCAGGGAGAGTCTTGATCTTGGTTCCTGTGCTCCTGGCCAGAGGGCTCAGTTCCTATCTGGAAAGCACAAACATTTATGCACCTAACCTTTCATAATCTGACTGCTCTATCTCTTGTTAAATTAAATGAAAACATTTGTGTTGACTGAGTAATTAGGGGCCTTGAATGTTATATCTTACAGCGTTTGTAGTCCTTTCTTTTCCCACTGTTCATGTGGAGAGGTGGCTTGTGAAGGATTTACAGAGCAGTTACCTGTACAGATCCATAGGAGTCAGGAGGCTATGAAACTAAATGCAATATGGTACAAGATACAAGAAGGTGGCACAACACCCTAGGAAGCTGTGAACCTCTGCTAGGAAATTATACAAGAAGACTGAGGGTCCCACCTTCACTGCTTGCAGAATTTTTCATATAAAATATGCAGAGCCTCCAAGTAAAACATATATATATATATTAGATTTCAGCCTAGGAAATTCATACTAGGATCCAAGGTAAATGAGACTGTTGTTGGCATGTGTAAGTACAGTAGCTAGACACATTACAGATCTCCCCTTTCCCATAATTATGTCTACAGGTTTCTAAAGCAACCCTAAGTTCTGCCAAACTTGAAGTGGGCATGTCCCACAGCTCCACTATAAGTGTCTCCTGATGCAGCTTTAGCTGTGACACCATGTCTATGAGCTTGAAAGACAAGATGAATCCTTGCAGTGTTTTTGACCCTGTTGCTGACACAGGTACCTCTTGTAGGAAGTCTTATCCACAAGGGAGCGTGACAAGGAGTGTGTTTACTTTGAATTAAATAGAAAACCCTTTCTTCCTCTCACATCTTCTCACAAACAGTGTGGTTGATTCTGGTGATCACATTACAACAAATATAAAAAAGATTTAAAAATATTTTTATTAATTCTCTACTGGGAAACCAGAAACAAATTAATCTGTAATGCATTCACCCCACCCTTCCTAATCCCTGAGTGATTGCATTTTTTCTAATTTTAGTTTTAGAATTTTTCACAGCCTCTGAGGGAAGTATATTTAAATATGGATTTGCTTCTTGAAAGGTAAAAAAAGCACACTTTCCTTTGAAAATACTGCATGAATTCTGTCTAACACAGCTTTCCCTCTCTCTAGTGTCTCAGGCAATGTATTATTCCCAATGTTGTTGTGCCCTTTAGTCCCAATAACATTTTCTTGTGTTTCTCATCTGCAGCAGATGGCCAATAGCCAACCACAACGTTTTTCATTGAAATGGTGAGGATATGCTCTAATTGCCTCCCTAACAAAGACCTTGATTACATCTAAATTCCAGGATTTCTGAAGGCAATTTTTTTCATGGTATCAGCCTGTTTGTTTCTGATTATCCCTTCAGCGCTAACCTTTCACTCCTTTGTATCCCAGCAAGCCACAGAACTTCTTTAATCCAAAATAAAAACTAGGCAAGGTAGCAATGTCTTAAAAGGCACAGTTGAGCAATTTATAAATGGCACAGTGTTTATCAGCATAACAAGTTGCTTCTTGGAAAAAATGTGGTAAGTGGTGGGGACTTCTTGTGAAGCACAATTGCTGTAACCACACAGCCCAATCCCCCTCCCCAAATCTTTGCTATTTCTAGAACTGCCCAGCCACACATTTGCTGTCCAGTCAAACTGTCCCAGCAGGTGACAAGGTTTCTGTGTAAAACAACAGCAAATCTGTGCATTGGGCACCTGGATGTGTGTGAATTCACTTTACAGGAATACAGTCGCTCCCAAAATTAACTTCGAGGAAATGGACAAGGGAAGTTCAAAGCTGTAGAAGAGCCTATATTCTCTGCTCCACTCCATGTGGAAAGGACTGGGATGCAGGGTCCAGTGTTCTGGGTTTAGCTATACATCACCAGGAGATGTTTTCTATTGCAAAGTGCCAAATTTTTCTCAGTCCAAGGAAACAGCTTTGGTACATGGAGTCCAGATGAAGCTTTTATTTGATTTCAGTGCTCCCTATGGGAGCACCAGGGCTGAGAGGGGCTCTTGCCATGACAGCCTGCTTCTCCTTCCCTAGCAGATATCAGACTGAGCAGGAGCAGGGAATGCTGGCAGACCTGCAGCAACTGGAGGAGGAATACCCCATGGGGGCAATTTCCACTGTCTCGGGAGATGCAGGAACAGACGTGTGGCAGAGCCTTACAAAACTTACAGAAAGAGTGACTGATGGGAGAGACCCTGAGTGTGGTACTCTAAACTCAAGATTTCATTGCCTGGGGTGGGTGCTAGATCAGGCTGATTGCTTTAAACAATGCTATTTATACACCAGCATCAGACTGCCAACATTTCTAGGCTAAGTCCATACACAAGCTAGGAAAATAGCAAACAGACTTGTTCGTCAAAGTGAAAGTACAGTTCAAGACATAGGCATTGTACTTCAGCCTAGATGTTCATTCCAGAATATCTGGCCTGCATAAGAAGTTTAAGAAAGAAGAAAAACTAATTTACAATCAAGAAGACCTTGAGACTAAATAATTCATATTCCCCCTAACCTCTCCCATAGACCCCAAGGACTGCTTTACAGACAGCAGTATCCCAAAGTCCTCAATTTCTGTGCTGATTTTTACCACCTGCCCTATTGTTTTTGCCTTCAACACTATCAGTGCTGCTGCACTTTTCCTGTTTTGGAAAGTCTCCAGCTCTCATGACATTTTTAAGTGACCTTTGTATAGAGTGAAAGTTCCAAATACTAGCTCCTAAACACCATATCTGTATTTAGTTAGGAACTTAAACCCTCAAAGCTATCATTATTTTAAGTCCAAATCTCTGGAAAAATAAATGCAACTAAAAGTTTCTTAGGAAGAGGATGAGAGAGATGGGTTATGTCACAGAAATGGAGATGGCAGTAAATAAATAAATGAAGACTAGGTGAGCAGTCCTTTGTTTTTATTCTGTTACTGTTTCCAGATCTGGAAAAACTCTAGTTTGTACTGAAGCAAATGTTTATTTCCTTTGCCTAAGGAAATAAAAAAGCTGAAAACTAACATTCTGTTGGAGAGGAGATTTTACATTTAAGCTTTAAGAAGAATCTACAGGTTGCATTAGGAAAAGCCAAGGAAATACAGAGCTTGTTTGCAGCAGTATCTTCTCCCTTGCCTGTGGTCAGGGGTGGGAGGTGAGCTCTGCTCAGAAGGCTCTGGACAAGTTCCAGCTTCCCAGAGCCAGGCTGGGGTGAGCAGCTCCAGCAGCCTCACTGGGACTGTGTTGTACTGCAAGGGAAGGGAATGAAGAAACTGCAAAGCAAAATCCAGATTCACAAGTGCATTTCAGGCAGATTCTGAGCTGTAAGAAATGTTTTGGCTCTCTGTTAAGAGACCAGGAGAATAATCTGGAGGGCCATGTACAACAAGAGTTCACGCTGTAAGACTGTTCTTAATGGAGGCCTGGTGGAAAACCTTCACTCAAAAACGTGGTTACATTCTGTTGTAAAAAGATGATACAAAAGGCATCATTCTGCCTCCATTCCTTGTTACAATCACTGAGGACTTGGAGTCACAGTAACTCTGACATTCACAGAGGTGAGTTGTAATGGTAAGGTTAAAGTTGGGGTATTTGTCCCTCCATCTAGGTTATAGACCAGGATAATTTTTTCCTTAAAACTGCTGTCCATAAATCTCACCGCTTTCTCTCACTGCTCATATTTTTTAGGATTCATCCTGTTTGCCTTCTGGCAGCTGTCTCCAGTTAGACTGCATCTACATAAAGATGTATCCAAAGCTGGGCCCAGATTCTAGCTTTTCCAGTGGTGGGTAGAGAAGAAAGGTGACCTTTATATCTTCCATTTGCATATGATATCCATCTCTTCACTCTCTGCTTGGCTAAACCAGTTTAGATTCTGATGTTCAGGATCTGTCTTAACCTTGAGAATTTGTGCTCTTGCCTGTAAAACCAGTAGGCAAAGGTTCATATCAGCTCAGCTGCGCCTTATGAGCCAAAATAAACATGTGAGCTTCTCAGAGTTGCTTTAACCCCGTGGAGGAGGAGGCAGGAGTTCTGTGTGATGGCATGGAGGCAATGACACAGGATGAAATAACATGGTTACTGTGAATGTGGCAGTGATACCGAACATTGGCCAAGGGAGGAAAATATTTATAAACTGCCACAGTGCTTTTTGGTTAAATAGATTTCCAGAAGTTTAGGTTTGCTTTTTCTGTTTTCTTTTTCCTTAGATAAAAGCAGAGTAAGTGCAGTGATATGAATGAACACTTTAGCTACTCAGCTGGGTTTGACAGCAAACTCTACCCAATGCTACTCCTCTGTGTGCTTAACATTAAGTGTACACTTAAATACTGTGCTGGAAGGAGGCTTGATTGCTGAGCACTTTTAAAATGAAGCCCTCTAGCCTTAAGAATTCTGGAGTTCATTCACACCTGCTCCACACTTTTCATGTGTTTATCTGCTTTTTTGCCAGACAAATATGGAATTTATTCCATTTTTTTTTAATCCCCAGTATCTGTTTTCTTCCAAATAAATGCCAGTATATAGATCCTGGTACTAACAGAAGTATAAACTTTTTGGGATGAGTATAAAACAATGATGTCCTAAGACTATAAAGCTACAATGATATATCATACTGAAAGTCAAAAATTCGTGTGGTAAAGATAATTTTCCATATGGGAGCTATTCAGCACTAAAATCTTCTGCAGGAAAAGAATATTGAGTCCAGGAGATAATATTTTTTATACATATCAAGGAAGCAGTTTTAGCCCTCTCTCAGATATGGATTACTTGTGTTTCACCATTTTGCTCAGAAGTAGTCTGACCTTTTGTACAGACACAATCAACAGAAAGGATAGTGCCAACCAAGAAAGTAAACATAAGCCATTCATGTGGAGCCAAACACTCTGTTTTCTGTGTTGAGAAGCTTTTATTGGATCACCACAATATTTTGGATTAGTTACACTATGGCTCTGAAATATCAAATTATGGTGTAGTCATTTTCCCAATAAAAGGAAATAAAATAAAGAAACACAGTGCATGAAGCTTTGGTCACTGGACTAGGTCGAATTTTTAGAGCCAGTTCTGGTCTGATGCAGAGAGGGAACTTCTTCACACTCTTTCATAAACTCTAGTGCAGACAACTCCTTTCATGGCACATTCCTAAGGCATAAAGGAACATATTAATAGAAACCTTTTACTGACAGCAGTTACATCTGCTGCAGTAACCTCTGAAGTCAATGAAAATCCAGATGTATTTTACATCTCTACATATTTACAGAACTTTTAAAGCAAACAGCAAAACTAATTTTATATTGCAAATAGAGTTGTTTCTATTTTAATGGCTTTAAACTCCATTAAGTTGCATTTAATGACAAAGAGATTGCAAAATTAAGCTCAGCTTCCACAAAAACATTTACTTTCCTTGGTATTATTGCTGGCTTGTCAGAAATATTAGCCCCACCTAGTTTTTATATCATGGCTCACCAACACTTTCAAATTTTCAAAGTAGTGGGGTCTTTTTGTGTAGAAGCAGAAGGAGCCTGGGTATTTCAAAGGTCAGGCTTCTGGCCTAAAAACCTCTGCTCTTCTGAGTCACAAAATGTTTCTCTTGACCCTCTCACCCCAGTGGCCTTCAGTGGTTGCTGATGACTCAGAGCCACAGGATGCATGTGACCAAGGCAACAGGATGTTAAAAAAATACTTCCTTGGTCTGCAAAAGATGAGGAGTCCTCCTCAACCCTGCATGAGGCACGGGACAGACAGCAGGACAGAAGAGGGACCTTACCTCTCTGCTTTATGAAGAGGGTTTAATAATTAGAAAATTTTACACAGAAATGCAGCCATGAGGAGATGCAAAACCAAATCAACCTTCCTACCTAAAGGGAGGCTTCAAGGGAGCTGGAGGTGAACTTTTTACAGGGGTGTGGAGGACAAGGGGGAATGGTTTTAAGTGAGAGAGGTGAGGTTTGGATTAGATATTAGGAAGAAATTCTTTACTGTGAGGGTGGTGAGGTGCTGGAACAGGTTGCCCGGAAAAGAAGTGGATGCCCCATCCCTGGAAGTGTTCAGGGTCATGTTGGATGGGGCTTTGGGTAACCTGGTCTAGTGGAAGCACCCTTTTTCATGACAGTGAGTTGGAACTAGATAACCTTTAATATTCCTTTCAACCAAAATCTTTCTGTGATTCTGCATATGAAAACTTATAAAAAACCCCACAGTCAGAACAACCTAACATGTAAAAGTGTAATGCTGCTGACTTCAAGCAAGTTGCCAAAATTAGTTTGACTCCAGTGTTTAAAAACTTTAATGAACAAAGAGAAATCTTAATTTTAGTGACCCTTACAACTGGAGTCCCTAAAATGTGCTATCTCCCTGGCTTGGCCAAGATAGGGAAAAGGAAAGAGCTGTTTCAAGGGCAGCAGTACCCTGCTTGTAAGGTTTTGTTTCCATTTCACAGGTTTCTGTCATTTTTAAACCTTATTCCTTTTAAGAACAATAATGTTGACAGCAGTAAGTCTGCTGTCAATCTATGGCAGCTCTGCCAATATAGTAACTTTAAAGACAAGTTGCTGTATAGAAAAACATTTATTTCCTTCCAGCTTGGTTCCCTTTTCCTCCCCTTTAATTTGTCTCATAATTCAAAGATTAAGCCAAAATCAATAGTCTATTTAGACAGAAATGTACTGAAGGCTATATCCTTCTGACCTTTAGCAGCATACAAGGAACATGAACTTACCACCACCATCTTCCCATCAACAAGTCTCCTCTTTATCGTGGTCTCTTTGCCATTCCACTTCTGCACTTGCACCAATGACCCTTTCTCCAAGGTTACGACACTCTGCAAAGTCCAAGAGAAGAGTTTCAAACTGCAGTCTGAGCTTTGCAGATTAGAGGAGTAATTCACTTTATGTTCAGCAAGATATGCACTCTGGGATATTGGCACGCTCAGTAACATTATATTCAGCACTTTACTGTTTCTTCTTTCAGTGCTTTATTCAAATAGTTTGGAAAACTCAAGGCGCACTAAGGGAGTGGGTAAAATTTCCCCTGGTGTTCTTCTAGGAGACGTTCAGACCACTCAGAGATCATCAGCCCCCTTACCTTGACTTTCCGGTCATCTGCTGTTGTTTCATCAAACTGCTGGCCCAGTTTGAAAGAGATGGTTGTATTTTTGAAGGTGCTTTCAGTTCTGATGGTCACTACGTCCCCTTTCATACTGATGATCACATCAGGCCTGGACAGACCACCCAGTTTCCGGGTAGCTAAGCCCACTCCTAGAAACCAGAAACAAAACAATCATTACATTCTAGAAGAAAGAAACTCAGTGTCCTCTCGTGATTCTTCAGTGGAAGAATAAGGAAGAGTTTCTTCTTGATTACTTCAATGCCTGATTTAGATGAAACACTAATTCTTTAGATGAGACACTACTGAGACAGAGGTAGGAAGGGGAACCTCAGCATTCAGGGGCTGAGGCAGCCCCAGCTGATAGAGTGCAAGAAGTAAAAATAAACACAATTATAGAGCTGTGCACATTTAGCTAAGAAGAAACATGGCTGGTTACAAATCTGCATTAATTTTGTAGAGATAGAATAGGTAGAAAAATTCAGAGGAAGAGTCTGGTTCTCATAAAAATTTGTAAAAATCCTTTTGAAAAAATCCTTGACAAATCTGAGAATTTCTGCCTTTGTTAGTAGCTGCAGGGAAGAAACTGGACACTGAATTGCCAATATGCTGGTGCTTGCTCATTAAAACATACTGAAGACTGGGACATTCCTAAGTTGCTATTAACATCCCTTAAGGATCCTTGCATCTAAACCTCAGTGAAAAGTACAAATATGAAATATAAAAAATGTTGAGGTATAAGGGCTGAGAGCTGCAAAGAGCTTCCAGGAAAATCCCATAGCAAAAGCCTTTTGTATTGCCTAGTCCTTTTCAGTCCAGTTCATTGTCTATAGGCTGTGAGGCTTGGGGCAAGTAGGAATGAATCCACTGGTGATGTATCACTGCTTTATAAAAGCAGAAAGGGGATAGCTGCAATTAGTGCCTTTGTTAATACTATTCCATGCTCAGATGGAAAGATCTGTAAAAAAGGGTATAAAGTTATCTGCAAAGTATAACGCTATTTGCAGTAATTATTCCATACTAAGCAATTCCATTCAGATGTTCAGAAAAATATCTGCATCTGGTCTTTCCTCCCACATTCACCCTGGCTAATTAATTAACTGCAATTCTTTTGTTATTCAGTCTAACATTTCAAATAAAGGGAATCAGTGAATCATTTATATAGCAAAAGCAATGCAGTAGCCAACTGTGCACTTGGCATATAGGAATGAAGCCAGCATTAAAATGAAAAACAATGCTTAATTTGTTACATTTCTGGCATTCTTCAGTAACAGATAGATTCATTCATAGTATTTAGAAGTCTGAAACTACAGTGTCATGAGACATCAGCTCCATTATATATTGTAAATTATCATAAGTCACAAGTTTAATAGTGCAATCAAGAGGAACATAAAAAATCTGTATCTCCATAGATTACTCTTGTGACAGAAAAACAAATTAGATCAGTTCATATCGGTTATATGTAAGTAAATTTATAATAGTAATTCATCACCTACCTTTTCCAATTTAGTTGCCAAAGAAAAGAAATTAAATTATGTTAGAAGAGTAATTAAGTGTTTTTTTGGCCAGAAAGATGGCACCATCTGTGAGCAGAACCTTCCCTAGTGAAACTTACTAACAAAAAAAAACCCAAACAAACAGAACATTTCTCACCCAATTCTTTCATATAGTCATCAAAATTTTCACTGGAGATGAGTTTCCAGGTTCCCACGAATCGGTTACACATCGCGGAGGCTTTGTGTGGCGCTGGTCCTGCAGAGAGAGGCAGTGGCCACGACAGCTCTGGGTGGCAGTCAGAGGGATTGTGTGCCCAGCTCAGACTCAGAGGTCTCCCTTTAAAGGTCCCTGTGGCAGTCGGGATGGGCCAGCAGGGGAGGCAGGACCGGGGCGAGACAATGTGCACCTTGTCCGAGGCAGTACCAAGGCTCCGGCTGACGCCCGCCTTGGCTCCCTCCACTGAGCACCCCAGGACACGAGGGGCACGTGGGGATGGGGACAGGACACTGCAGTGGGCTGTCAGCAGCACTGAGACAAGTACAGGAGCACTGCCTCCCTGCAAAACCCAGCTCTGACTGTCCTCACAAGGTTATTCTCCTGCTATCATCATGTAGAAGAGAAATCTATAACAACCATCTCATCCAATTGCCTGACCAATCCAGGGCTGACCAAAAATTACAGCTTCTTGTTAAGCAGTTATCCAAATGCCTCTTAAACATTGGCAGGCCTGGGGCTTTGACCACCTCTCTAGGAAGCCTGTTTCAGTGCATGAACCACTCTCTCACTAAAGAAGTGCTTCCTAATGACAAATCTGAACCTCCCTTGACACAGCTTTGAACCATTCCTATGCATCCTATCCCTGGATACCAGGGAGAAGAGATCAGCACCTTCCTTCCTACTTTCCCTCCTCAGGAAGCTGTAGAGTGTAACCATTATTGTCACCTCTGTGCTAGTCAGATAAATCAAAGTCATGTCAATTTTGTGAAGGAACTGTCAAGAAGATAATGTACAAAGTGGTTTGTTGGGTTGTTTTTTTTTTTTTTTTTACTTTCATGATCCATCCTGGAAAGGGTCTGAATTTTTTATCATTTAAAGGCAGAACTGAGTTATATTGTTCTGTTTTCTCCCTTTGCAAAAGAGAAATGACTCCAAGTTGTGGGTTCTTCCCTGCACATATCCCAGACAGGATCACAAAAAGAAGAGGCAGACAATATTTCCTGGCTCCTTCTTATAACTGAGCGTATTCAGAAGATCAGTGCATCAGGGGAGATCAGCTCTTGTGCTTGACCAGGTGGATGGCATGAAAAGAGGCTGAGTCATTAAAGAGCTTATTCTTAGTTCAAAGTCACTTGGTGAGAGGCAGGAAGCTTTGCTGATTTGAGAGGAGGGCATATTCTGTTCTCTTTTTGTCTTTCTGCACATGGATATTTGGTCTGCCATAAGGTAAAGGGAAGATTTAAGCCAGCACAATTACATAAGGCATTGCATTCAAATGTGTCCTACTATTGTCAGATATCCTCAGGTTTCCCTGCTTCCATGAAGAGATGCCATGACCTCCTTGGGTCCATGTCATGTTTGTACTGGAGAGTCCTGAACTGGACCCAGCATTCCAGCTGTGGCCTGATCAGTGCTGAATAGAGAGGAATGATAATCTCCTTCTACCTCCAACACTCCTAATGCAGCCCAGGACATCATTCACCTTTTGCTGCTGATGCATGTTCCTGGTTCATATTCAGCCTGGTGTACATCAAGACCCTCAGAACATTTTCTGCAAAGCCAAAACTGGAAGATTGAAAAATTAGAGTTTTCGACATTCAAAACCATTTTAAAAAAATTTAAATCTGCATTTAGAACTATTGTCTTATAATCAGTAAAAGACAGAAAGAACAAATCCATAAACCACATGTGTATGTAATAGGTAGGCATTTAAAGCGTTGTAATTCACAACACCTCAAAGTATCTGAAACTATTTAGTGCAAGATCACATCAGATGTAATTCTGTCCTTCCCCTTCCTAAACCATCTTCCTGGAGAAAATTATTACTTGGTACATGTAAAGATTAGAGGCTTTCTTCCAACTTGGGTGAAGAATAGTTACCTGTTGGACTTTTTTGTATGATTCTAATTTCTGGGTTATGACCACCTATAAAGACTCTTCAGATCAATATTTTAAGGGCAGAGACAGAGGGATTATAGGTTGTGGTACCAAATTTCTTGTGTTTAGAGTTGGAAGAATGAGATGGTGTGCCAAGGAGGGTGAGGTCTGGGTCTTGACTTGAAAGCTGTCATAAGGAAGAAGGGGAACACACAGGAACAGGTAAATAATAGAATCTGAGGAGTGAAACTATTGTCATCTTTGGTTTATATGGTGGTTGTGGGAAATAAGAAGGTCTTGAGCCACATATTTTGGTGGCATATGCAAAATTTTTTTAAACCCCTCAATCATAACATCTGCAGGGAAAGCTGACCAGAACTTCTCTTGCTGCACAGGTCTAATGACAGTTCAGTGCAGGGAGCAAAAGTCTGGAGTGATTGGTAATAAAAATAAGGCAAAGAACTCTTTCTCCCCCACAGTAGGAAGCAGGTGCTGTATCTGTAATACGTAAGTAAATGTCAGTCTTTGAAGGTGCTTTCCACACAAAACTCTTCTAAAGCAGAAATGCATAATATCACATTTTGTATAAAGAATAGCTAACTCTTTTATCCCATCTATGGAAATGAGAAAACTACTCCTAAATGAAACTATCCATTATTTCTCAAGAAATAAGATGAAAATATTCTACCGTTGCTCCTCAGGCAGTCTTTGTTCTTTTATTTAATTGTCTATCCACATAAAGGCAGTTTAACAAGACAAGGCTGGTGCCTTTGGGAAATAAAAGATGATTGGGATGTTGTAAAATCAGGCCCAAAGAAATTCAAGAAGAGCAAATTAGTCAGAATAGAACAGCTACACTGCAGTACCAGTAACCTTAAGAACAAAAGTAACAGAGAATTATTTATACAGACAAAACCCCAGTCTTAAGCTGTCTCAAACAATGTTAACATTGCTACCATCTATCTCTTTGTCACTAGGAAAAATCAGTACTTTCATTTAAAGGAATTACAGTTTAGAAAGAACAAGAGCAGGGAATTATATATCAGTAGAAATAATTGTGGAAACCATTATTTTTGTTTCAAATTTAAAGAGAAAAAAGTGTCAAGGATTGTGAGTACATATGATAAGGGAGAGCCTTGATTCCCTTTTTTTGCTTATAGTTGACGTAAAACAGGATTTGAAACCACTGAACTTGGAGGTTGCGAAACAGCACAAGAGATAAAGGTAAAACTTGATAGAAACAGAGAACTGAAAATTCAGAGAATATCTAGAAATAAAGATAGTATTTAAAGAAATGCAGAAAGTAAATTTATGTGAATTTCTTTAAAGGAAATATGATCTGGGCAAATTCAGGGCCAAAAAAAGTCTAAATAGATTCCCAGGAGAGCAATGAAATAAACAGAAATAGAAGAGGAGAACAGAGGTCAAAGGGGGACTTGCTGTGAGGACACCAAGGATGTTTTAGCATTGACTCTATGAAGCTGAAGGATCAACCCTGAACATGGGGCCAGCAGCCTCCCTTTTCCCAACAGCTACATTGGAGGGTGCAAACAGCTTCTTGTTCCCTTAGCTGGAACATCCTGCAAGACCAGACTGGGGCAGCTGGGCTGGGGAAACTAGTCCAGACTGCACTGTACACACAGGGCTTGACTGGCCAGGACACAAAAGTCCTTCAACTTCTTTCCAGTGAAAATAAATAGTTAAAAGAAAAATACAAAAACAACTGATAGGTCAATGCTCAGAATAAGCCTTTCCTCATCTTTCTTCTGAACTGCTAATTATCTGTGAGTGTGAGTTGTCCTTCCCTCATTTCATTCAAGAAACCTGTAAAGGAGTGGTGAGTGAGTATGGTGAGGGACAGAGATCTCCTCCTCTCAGCATTCAAGGTGCCTGCTGCCACAAGTGTGCTGCCCACAGGTTTGTAGGGGCTTAGTGAGATCCTTCTTTGGCAGAAAGGAATGCTCTGGGGTGGTTACTGATTTTGGAGAATAGTTCACCATGACAGAGGAGAGAGGGAGACCTGTGCTGCTCTGAAGGTAAGGACAAGGCACTAAGGGACTTTAGCCCTCAGAAATGTGTGTCTCACCTCCAGCCAGGTCTGAGAGCACACACCTTTTCTCGACAGAGAGTAATCATCTCCATTTATTCAAGCAATCACTAGACTGATGCCTTTTTAGACAATAAATTTTGTCTTTCTTCAGAGAATAAATTCCAAACATGTTCATATTCTAAGAAAAGCATCACTATTGCTTTCTTATGGTGCTGTTCCTGTTCAAGTTTATAGACAGAATGTCACTTGGTTGAAATTTCTAAAAATTGAAGTTTTAAGTGTCTTGATTCATTCACAAAGTCATTCACCAGATACCAAATTAAATGGTGATGCTCTTAGAAGAGATTACCCTTTTCTGAAATATTAGGCTGTGAACATTACAATTGTTACTGCTGGCTTTATTAAGAATGTAAGATTTCTGGAAAATAAAATCTGCTATAAGAATACCGGAATACTGAAAATTTTACTACTGACAGAGTATTTCCAAATCTGTGGAGGATAGAATATGTTTAACTATGGACTGATATTTAATAACTATATGTAGTTTATTTAAGTGAATGTTTCTGCTTCTTACAACCATCACTCTCATGTGGAGTTTCTACCACTAAACTGTAGTTGTAGCCTAACTCTCATAAATAATTTTGGTTTTGTTAAGTGCTAAATAGATTTAGTACTGTATATATGGGGTACTCTGAAGCATTCTTCCTTCCCATGTGCAACTGCTGTTCTCTAAGTTGGTGAGATTTCACAAGCAATGAAGCCAAGGTTAAAACATAGGAGCTGTTTGTTTATGGCTTTTTCAACACTTTTTGCAAAATTTACTGACAGTCTTTGGAATCGCTTTTAAATGACTCCTCAGCTCATGTAGAACGTAAAAGTCCTTCCATTTCCCTCTCTGGTGGTATAAATAGTGCAAAAAACTTGGGAACGGTATGAGTTATGCAGAGGAAAGTTCAAGTGTATGAGAGGTCTCTGCTGCTGGCAGCAGGGACTCAGCACCATCACCTCTGACAGCTGACTTCAGGAATGTCAGGAATATGTGGAATTTGCTTCACAGATCTTAATCACTCTAGATAAAGTCATTTCCCCATTTAATGGTTAAGGCACACAATTTTATACTTATTGTCCAGGTTTTCACTAGAAAGCTTGATATTGTTTTGTCCTCAGTTTAAGCCCTCCCAGGTGTAGAAATCATGGTTTCTGTAGATGCAAAGTTTTGAAATAGGAGACCAGGCCTATGTACAGTAGAAGATGGCAGTTCAAAAATAAGCAGAGTTGAAAGTCACGGTGTCCAAAGGACTTTGCATCTAGGAAGGCTCATGTTCCCAAGACTCATCAAGTGTAAAGAGCTAGTAGAAAATGCAAGTAGGTAATAAAGGAGGTTGTATCAGTAGCAAACTTGTAAAGGTTTTTGGTAAACCTTAGTATTTTTTAAGCTATGATTCTTAATTCAAGGCTTTTGGCCTATCTAGGACAAAATGAGATATTCATGACAGGCACATTGACAAAATAATCAAGCCCCTTTCTGACAAACTCCAGCATAAGCACACACTGTAGAAAGCAGAACATTTTATTGAATAGGCACAACAAATTAGACTAATTGCGTGTAACTGCTTTGGGATATATCTGAAAAAAAGTACAGTTCTCTTCAAAACAGATTTGTGGGGCTTTTCTCCTTTGGTTAAGTTGTTTTACTCCAGCTTTAAGCATTAGTCCTGTGTGAAGGTGGCTTCTTCATGCTTTTTCATAAACTCTTTTGCAGGAAACATTATTCATGGCACATTCCTAGGAAAGAAAAGATAATTCAATAAGCTTTCAACTGTTACTAATTGTTTGTTAGTCAGAAGGTAGAGAATTACTTATCTATTGGGAACTAATTTAAGAAAAATTTGCATTTCTCCTCCTCTAAAGGCAATTGCCACAGGAGTGAAACTCAGTTTTGAGAGCTTCAGTAACAGAAGATTGAAAAAAAAGCACAGGAGTGAAAGAATTTTCAAGAACTGCTCCACTGACCCCCAGGAGATTTCTAATCTTTTCCTAAAAATCTCTAAAGAAGGCTCCTAGGAACTTCTGTGGAGTCTGACTGGACCCTGGAGTTGGCCATTAACCTTTTCTTCTTTCACCTTTTGCAGCTGTGGCTTGTCTTGCTCATACACGTGTGCACAACACATGCACACACAGAGAGCTTTCAGACTTGCAGCTGCTACTGTCAGCCTCTGCATGTTAGGCTCTGTCCTCATCTATTTTTCTGTGAGATCAAACTCTGTTTTGTTCAATCATAATGAAGTTGTTATTAAAAACTATTTCTATTTCTTCTCCTCTGGTCTCTATCCAAAGAAATTTAAACATTGAATTTATGGACATATTATTTTTCCCTAGGGGAGGGCAGAACTCTTCAGGAATTTTGTGTATATGTATTCTTTTGCAGCATGCAGGAACCTCAGCTGCCTATTATGCCCAAATTCTTCAAAGTGTGTTTTAGAAAACTGTAGAGCAGAACCCAGGCTGCAGGTGGGCCTTACTGGCACCAAGTCAAGCACAATAGTCTTTGACCAGATAAAACCAACCATCAGAGCTTGGACACACATTTCCTTGCTCTAACATCATATTATTAACACAGTTGTTGGTGATGCATGGCAGGATTCCCCCAGGTGGCTCTAAGCCTCTGCTGAAGATGAATGTCAGTATTTTGCATCAGGCCTAGAGAGGATATATTTAATGTGGGCTTTGCTAATGCTTCCTCTGTACTGTCCAGGACCTAGAGATTCTAACACATAAGTTTCCTTTATAGGGATGTTGGGATTTTCTTCCTGCACTTTCCCAACCATGTCTTGCTATGGAGAGCAGGCACCTCCATACAATTCTGTAAGTTTAACAGCTTTTTGGTTTCACCCTTCACTCTAGACTCAGTCAGAGACACTTCTCACCAAGTGCACAGAGCCCTTTCCATTTCTTTCCCTCCCTGTGTTTGAATCCAATGGCATGCCTCAGCCAAACATGAATTCTGCACACTGAATTCAGTGATTAAGTAACGAAAATTAACTTACCACCACCAGGTTCCCATCCACCACTTTCCTCTTTATGATAGTCTCTTTTCCATCCCACTTCTGCACCTGCTTCAGCACACCATTGTCTAGGGTTATGACATTCTACCAAAGCAAAAAAACAAAGTTGGCTGTTTCATCAGGGTGCTCTGGTCTCAGGAGACTCTCCAGGTCCAAACAGCACTAAGCACAAAGCACCCATAACATGTGGAGGTAGCATTTCTGCACTGGAGGGCAAAGTCACAACTCTGCCCTGCTGCTCCCACATCCCTTTTGAGAAATATATTTGCAAAATACCATTTTGGGACTCACCTTTGTTTTTCTGTCATCTGCTGTGGTCTCATCAAACTCTTCACCCAGCTTGAAAGAGACCTCTGTATTTTTGAAGGTGCTTTCTGTTTTGATGGTTATCACATCACCATTGATGCTGATAGTTACATTGGGCTTGGCCACACCAGCCATCTTCCTGGTAGCAAACCCCACACCTGTAAATAAGATAAGGCATTATGAAATTTTTATCTTTCCTCAATCATTTTCTCTTATACATTGGAAAAAAACTCCTCAGTGCCTTCCCCTCTATTGCTTTCTGACTGTTATTAATTCTGTGTTACAGAGTTTCTTTTGTAAAATCTCACTTGTTACTGCTACAGACCAAGCTGGGTGTGTTGATATAAGAAAAGTCTCTATTCTGTCATTGTCAAAATAGTAAAAGCAATATTTTGAAGACTGAGATTATTTTAATGCCAGATATTTGCATATAGACTTTCTCAGAATAACTTTTGTAGCTTGTATTCGAACTTGTATCTAAATGTAAATAAGCAGAAATATATGACAGATTCTGAGCCAAAAAAGCAACAAAACAAACAAACAAGGAAAAAAAAAAACAAGCACTTTTTATATTTACAATTGGGTAGGCTGAATATAAGGAAATGATTAAGAAATAGCTGGCAATGGTTATATCCTGAGTAAAATCTGGAGTAAAGATTAGGAATTGCAAGAGTCTCACTCATTGAGAGCTGTCAGGATAAATCACAGTAAGTATTTTACCCCTAAACTGCAAATAATCCCCCAGCTTTTTACCATGTACTGATTGAATCAGTTCAAGTTACCCTCTGCCTCCTCCACACTAACAAAATGTTGAAACCTTTTAAATCCCAATTTTAATTCTAAGCGAGAAGTCTACACCTTTAGAGAAAAGTGTTAGACATCAAATCTTTGCAAGTATCTGCATGAATCCATAAATTGTCTTTGCTAATATTCACTGGAGGCAGCTACAGAATTTCATTCAATATAAAAGCCATGGCAATTAAGTGGTGTCCTAATCCAGTAGCATTTTAAAGTTGTTTAGGTGTGTTGCTTATAGACATAAGGAAACTTGCTGCTTTCTAGCATCACACTGATTTTAGTGTTCAAGGATAAAGGCTAATTCACACAAAATAATGCAGTGATGTGTTTTACTTCCACTTATAACACTACTAATAAAGCATGCATAGACTTGGCTTACCTGGAATTATTCCTATCAATCAAAGCTTTTCTGCTTTATAGGAATTTAACACCACTTATTGAAACAGACAAATTCTCTAGTTTAAGACTACTTAATCAAAATAGTGGATTAAACCCCCCATGATAAACAGCACAGCCAGAAAAAGCAAGCAAAGAGTAAACTTCAAAACTGCCATTCCTTCCCTGTTCCAGATACAAGAAGTTGAAATAACAATTCTCACCCAGTTCTTTCATATAGTCCTCAAAGTTTTCACTAGAAAGGAGCTTCCAGGTGCCCACAAACTGGTCGCACATTTTGGCAGTCTAGAAAGTTGTCTTCCACAGGTTCAAATGGAAAGGCAGGACAGGAGAATATTATGAGCTCCAGGAGAAGAGTACTTATCTTTAAAAAGGAGCTGTGGCCACATGATGCTCTGGGATGACCAATGAAGAGGGAGTCCCAGTACCCAGTGTTTTTCTTCCTCCCCTACCCCTCCTTTGTCAGTAGGTCATAGTGCTATTATTCATATGCCCTTACTAGCACAAAGATCACTGTCTTGTTTTTATTTAATTATTTTTGTCATTCAAGAACACTCTACCTTAAAGGCAAATAATTAAATCAAATTACCTGTCAGAATAAAAAAGTAGGTTTCAAGCTCAACAAAAATTAATGTTCTCTCCCGTACTCTTTCATTTCAGTCCACTATAGCAAATGGACACAGTTCAATTCCTAGATTTTCAGACCCAAAAGGCTCATTGGGATCATTTAGCTTGCTTTCAGCACCCCTGCAATCAGAAATTTCCTCTAGAGAAATATAGAACTACAGGAAGAAATGGATTTGGAGCATAAAGAGAGAATTCTGGGGTTATAGAAGGATAAGGCAATAAAATTGCTTCCTTGGTAGGGATCTCCTTGTCATTGCACCACCTGAATCAATTTAAAAATAGGGGTATAATGTGCTTTTATGTAATGGAAACGGGATACGTGGTTCTGTGAGAAGAAAAGCAATGAAATGGAGGATTTTTCTCCCTTTTACTCCTATGCTTTATGAAGAACTGTGTCCCAAAAATTAGCATTTTGAGTAGTTATGGCATAAATCTAGGCTCTAGCATTGACTCACCGAAGGTCCCTGGACACTTCATTTTTCTTCTCTCTGTGCTGTTCAGGCATCAATTTGTTTGAGGCAAGTTGTGCACAGGTCTGACATAATGGGTCCATCTTGACTGATCCTCTAAGCCCTGTCATACTTCAGTTCACAAACATCTATCAGAAAGCTGTTAAGCAAATTCTTAGACCTTCCTTTGTCTGTAATGTGCTATTCCAATGTCAAAAAGCAGCTAAGAGGTGCATAGTCCAGCCCCTGCAATTCTCTTTATGTGGATTTCCAGGAATTACTCTGCTAGTTGCTAGGCATCAACACTGTGGACCACATATTTTTCTACTTGTTGTCTTTGTAAGTAACAATGCTATAGAGGAATTATTTATGTAGGATTGCAAGATCATGGGGATATTTATAAGGGAAGGGAGGTGAGGAGGTCTCCAGTGAATCCCTCCACTCAGGCAGGGTCACCTGAAAGCCCATATCAGGTGGGCATCATGTGCCCTTTTGTGGATCTGAAAACTCCAAGGATGGAGCCAGCACAGTTTCTCCAGGGAACACTCCCCCTGCTCAGCTGTCCCAAGGGGGGAAGGGTCTCCTTATCTTCTCTCTGAACCTCTCTACTTTCAGCTTTTATTCATAATTTCTCATCCCTCCACCATTCACTGCCTGGCTCCAACTCCTTGGTCTCTTTCCCACAGGTGTTGAAGGCTGTTTGTAAGCATTCCCAACGCTTAGCCAGGATAAACCTCTTCACTCTCACAGCCTCTTCTCACAGGGCAAAGGCTCCAGACCCCTGAGGATCCTGTGGCTCCTCTGCTGAACTCCAAAACTGGATGCAGTACTCTGGATACACCCTAATGAGTGCTGGGATGAGGGGAACAATCACTTCCATCAACCTACTGGCTGTACTTCTGAACATACAGCCCAGGATGATTTTGACCTTTCTGCTGCCAGGTCTCAGCTCACTTCCCACCAGGACCCTGAGGGCCTTTTCTGCAGGACTTCTCTCTATGCAGTTTGTGCCCAGCCTGGATTGTTCTGAGAGCTGAGCATATTTGTACATGTATAATTAGTTACCCCTGGTGGCTTTAAGATGGCAGTCTGTGGGGACTAGAATAGCTAATCTTAGATTTGGCCTATTCTTTTTAATTTTTTTTTTTTTACATATTCACTGACTTTGGCCTAATCTCAAAATAAATAAAACTATATTCTAGTTATGAAGCTGCTGGTGCCTTTCTTGGTTGGTTTTTTCAGTGTCACATGCTCGAGTGTTCTTTAAAAGGAAATTCTAAGGGTCCCTCAAGTTTGTGTCATTATCTTGAGATATTTTTACTTCAGATTATTGGCTTGAGAAACTCTGTATTGTGTCTGAGCAGATGGTAGGAACATGAAAACTCAAATCCAGCAATTAAATAATGAGAACAGAAAGTATCAGGTGAGGATTGCTGCAGTGGCCCAGACAGAAAGGCTGCGATGTGGATGAAATCAGTTCCTGTTTGTACTCTTCTTGCCTTTTGGGAGCTATTCTGTGTGTGGCTTACTGCAACTGGCATTCATTTCTTTGGAGGGGAAAGAGGGCTTTTATAGTCAAAACTGCAGTCTGGGAGAGGCAATTGGCCTTCCTTTAGTGTTAACAGCATTCTGCAATACTTGTAATATTGGAAGAGTTTTTGGGGAGAGTCAAAAAACCTTTCCATGCAAATCAATTGGGAGCAGACAAGTGCACCCTCCCCAGGCAGTCAATCACTTGCACTTATTTAAAGTGAATCTGAGCTATTTGTAGATATCTTGTGAATGTGATGACTCAAAAATGCAAGAAGAAAGCCAGCTTGTGGGTTGACTTGTGTGTTTACTTCAAAGCAAGCAGCTCTATGGGAGCACACTTATGGCTCTCTCTTGGAAAGCATCCTACCAATGGTATCCTTTCCCTCAGGAGAGACTTCCAGTAACAAGAGATAAACTTGTGGCACTGATGTCATCTAATACAAATCATGCCTCCTCTCTGGGGCAAATGCATGCAGTCTGCTGATAAAGGCTGGAGTTTTTCATGCTCATGAAGAAATCAGTGAGGCTTCTGAGCCTGGAAGTTTAAGCAAGTGATTCATGTCACCTGCAGAAGTGTCTCGACAGCAAGAGCTGGGCAATCTGGCTAAATAGCCCCGTGGTTATTGACCCTGATGTGACTAAATACCATCAAAAACAAGGGCATCCTCAAAGTGTAGAAACCTCCTTCAAAATAAGCAGAAATTTTTAAGAAACCACAGCAGGTAAGAGGTAAACCAAGAAAAGGAAGCTGGTGAGGGTCCAGGAGAGGAAATGCTGACAAAGAAAATTCATCTCTTAATCCTGATATGAACTGATGCAGCTCAAGTCTGCAAATAACAATGATACACTGCCTGCTATGTGGTCTTGGAGTGCTGTGACAGTTAAGGATAGTTCCTGATGCAGAATATGATGCAGGATATGCAGAAGTGATCACAGAATTCTGTGATTCTATGAAGAGTAACAGCAAAGCATCAGCTGTGCAGGGGAAATCAGTAGAGGGGAAGGTAGCAATGATGGGTTAAATCTCTCTCTGTGAGTCAGACTGAAGGTGGAGATCTACTTGAGATAAACTGCTTTTTTCAAAAATAAGCACAATAGTAACCTCCCTTTGGCTCTTTCAGGCTTGCAGGAGCAGTGAGGCTCTCGCACTGGAGTGTGTGAAACAGAGGATGTTTATTCCTCTAGTGAAGATCTGCCACTCAGGAGACATTTTGATTGAACATTGTGCTAAACCTTCCCTGGTACTAAATGCAATTATGGAATTGTCAAAGTAAAAACACCTCTTACTCTTGAATGTGAAAACATAAGTTAACACTTATGACTGCTTAAAGGGAGGCTTCTTTCTCGAGTTCCTCCCTGCCCCATAAGAGCAAGAGAGTAAAACTCCTTTGAGTGCTCTGGCTGTTGAACTGGTGACTACCAGTGAGCAGCAGTGTGTTGTGCTTACACACTTGTCTCACTCTCTGAATCAAAAATTGGCATGAAAAGACATCCATGCTCAATTCCACATCTGATGAGATTGACAATGACTTCAGTTTAACACTTCCTTAAAAGGAACGTGGCCTCTCTTTGGGGTCATTACTGACACAGGTGGCAATATTCATAGTAAGAAGAAATATGTATTTATGGCTAAGCTATAAAAATGAAGATTTTTCCTTATGCAGGGAGGGAGCTATGGCTTTGATGCAAGCCTCTTGTTCAGGCACAGTAACACCTATTGAGAAGATGGGCTATAACAGTCCTCCTGTTAGGAAGGAAGGACCATATCACACTGTCTGGTACTGCTGCAACTTAGACAAAGCAAAAACCTTTCTTAATGCTTGTCTGGCTGGATACCAGACTGGGAGTTTGTTCTAAGACCCCAGGGTAGCTACAAGAAAGGTGACCTAATGCTGGAGCAGACAGCAATAGGTAAAGGAATGCCATCTCTGCTCACAAAATTGCTACTTTCATTTCTGATTGACATTTGAAACAGGTGAATTGCCTTGGACTTCTGCTTAGTCAGGAAAAGGGTTATGTGAGACACTGACTTTACAAAATACTGGCTTCAGTTGGTTTGAAAGTTCAAGAGGCCAATTGGTTTTCAGCGATGTTTTTCTCTCTCTTGGGGAAAGAGATGAGCAGGAGAAAAAGGAGGTCCTTTTCCTGTGCTCAGTCCCCAGCACCAAGCTGATGCTCCTTCACTTGTGATTGTGGCTTCAGACCTCACTCAGAACTGAGGGTGCTATTGCAAATGGTCACTTTGTTGAAGGAATCAGATTTGCCAGCAACAACAGATCTGCTGTTTCCTTCAGTGGGTACTGGCACCACTCTACCCAGCCACACTGCTGGGCTGTGACATTTGGAGACCTCAGGCTGGTGTGCTCCAGCACCTGCTTTTTTGTTTTTCATGATTTTGGGTTCTTTTATTTCCTCCTGAACTTTAGCCCAACCAGTGAGTCTCCACACCTTTGATAGTTTTCCAATATCTGAAAGCAGGACTGTGAAAATTAAAACATTTAAAAGGTGCTTCTGAAACACTAAGCTAAGTTTGTGGTAAAGCTTTTAAGAACAGAAATGAAATCTCATAATTCTGAGGCATACTAAGATCAAGCCCCAAACAAAACCTGGTGGTTGACTCTATTAATTTGCAATTAAAATATGCATAATTACCTTTTCTGAACTTGCTCTAAAGATGAAGAAAAATGCAGATATGTAGGCAGGGAAGAGCAAGCTTCTGGATCCTTGTCTTCTCCTGAGAGACAGCTGAGATTCTGGCTTTTCTCAGCAGATGTCATGGCAATAATAAATGTTCTCAAGCATCTGTGGCTCATAGCAGGTGACTGCTGTTCCTGAGGAAAACTTGGACTTGCCATACTCTCCTCTAACATGTATGTCCCTCATTACTGGAGCAAGACACCTGACACTGTGAATTGCAGGTAGTGAGTTAAAGGGAATGTCAGAATATCAGACAAGTAGGAAAGGAGGAGTATTTGCATATTGGGTTTGTTGTTTTATTTCATTGCAATGAGAAGAAATTCAGGCACACTAGCCCCTACAAGCATGCAGGTAATGGGCCTCCAGAGCATAATGTGGACATTTCTGTATAAGAATATTCAAAATGTCAGAGATCCACCTCATATATTCTGTATTCAGCAAATGCCATAGTGGGATTAGTGATAAATTGAACTTCATGACTTATGAAGGTTTGTATAAGAGAAGATCTTGATTTGCTTGCTATAATGTTGGCATGGCAGATGCTTCCTGTTTCTAACTACCCACGGATTTCCTTGATCTGAAGAACAAGTTTAAGGTTGTCTAAGGTTTCTGATGTTCAAATCTGTCCAACTTTTTTGTATGTATGGTACAAGTATTTCTCTAACATCGGGGCTCCTCCTCTTGAGGGTGTACAACGAAAGTTGGCCTTTTTCTGAATCCTGCTTTGTCTTGTCCATGGATTTACCTCAGAGCATGTAAATCCTTGCTCTTCTTCCCTTCTACCTTCCCCTCACCCCACAAATAAAAAGATGCTTTTCTTTTCTTGCCTCTTTATCCCTAAACTTCACTCTAAAATTAGGTATTGCAGCAGGATTGCCAATGAAGAAAGTAGTATGTTTCCCAAAGCACTTTTGGGTTTCTTCTAGCAAGTCTTTTGAAGACTTGTTAGAAGCCTAGACTTGCTAATACTATTCTGCAAATCCCTTTGTTATCCTTCCCCAGATGCTCTTCTGAATTATCCCAGATCATCCATCTGAAACCCTCTCTTGAAGCCTCCATCTGAACAAAGCAATAAGACTATTGGTTGCATCTAATTTGGGACTGCCCAAGAGGACCCCATCCCAGCTCTGCCTTGTTAATACAGCTCATAAAATACCACCTGTCTTTTTTCCATACAGAACTGCATTTAGAAACCTTCTACTGTTTTGTTTGGTTGTTTCTTGTTAAACATTTTTTTATCAAGCTGAGGAAAAAAATCTCCAACTAGGGATGAGAGAGTAGTGCATATTGGTATCATGTAATATCTTGTAAATTTAAGCTATTCCTGTCAGTGGTTGTCCTTCTCTTAACAGCTGCCTTCCTGTGAAGCAAGAGCACTTCCACAATTTCACTTGTTTCTAACCCAGCAAAGAAAGAACAAAGTGTGAGAGCAATATTTCAACAAGACTAAAAAGACCCTGTACAAAACATTTAAGCTCTGCTGAACCTGCACTCTGAGTAAAACATACATGAATTTGGCAGCCTTGTTTATGCATGTCTTCTTTCTGCATGACGCAGTTTCTGCCTCCCTACTCTTTCAATCTGACAGCTTGCTCTGAAACTTCCAGTCAGCTCCTCCTTGTATTTGCCAGAGAGCTATCTGCTATTACAGATGCATTTGGATCACATCCAAAGATCTACTGCTCTATGTAAAGGGAAGGAAAAAAAGCTCCAAATATGAAATGCCCTTCAGAGCTGAAGCCCTCTGGAGAGCAGCCTCTCCTGCAGCGTGCTGAGGAGCTGCTGAGGGGAATGCTGGCAGCTCTCTGGCTCTCTACAGCAGATCTCCGATCCTCTGCAGCTGACTGCTGCCCCCGGGCGCTGCCAGCTGGAGGGAGGGACAAGGAGCCAGCAGCTCCTGCCCAGACACTCACCTTGCCTGGGCCAGTGGCCTCTTGCAGCTGCCTTTGCTGCAGCCTCACTGCTGGGTTCATTGTCACTGCCAGTCTCATTTCATCTGGTCTTGTACCAGATATAATAGACTGGGAATCCAAAGGATCTCCGAGGAAAGAGATGATAAGGTTTTCTAAAGCAATCCATCATTCCTGCCCTTCCCACTCTGGACAGCTGTCTTGCCAGGAACTAGTCAATGATGTTTATGTTCAACATGTGAAAAACTCACATCACATCTCCAGTAAGGGAGTGTCTGCAAAATGCATTGCTTAATGTAGGGTAGTAGGGCAGATCCTTGTTTAAGATGCTGTGAGTGGACTGGAAACACAGGGCAGCTTGCACAGGGAGGATGGAGTTTGCTACCACATGTGCTGCTTCCCTTCCCAACACCATCTTCAACAGATGTGGACAAGGAATGTCCCTGCAGCTCTTTTGCCCAAACACCTAACTATATCCAAGCCTCGTTTTTGGTACACAGAGTCTCTCAAATCTGCTACCCAGAAGCTCAAAAATTACTTTTCCTGTCTTCTACTTGTTCCCCTCTGGAGGATTCTATCACAGCTGGAAGGCACAAAAATTGTATGTCTCTGTTGGAGATGCACAGCATGAGGCTAGATGCATGCTCTTTTTTAACAGATACTGTTTCTTCCTCAACCCCCATGAGGGTTCCTCATTCTCTGATATCATTTTAGTTTTGCTGACAAATTATTTAATCTGAGCATAACTTAATTGCTTTTATGATCTGATACGGCTTTAGGTTGTACATATCTCTGTTCTAAGAGTATGTTTTGCATTAGCTTTGTTAGTGTAGCTTCTGGTAAACCAATACTAATTTGCTGAAATTGTATTGAAGTATCTGAAAATCTCTTCTGTCATTTTTAATTTAGTGCCTGGCTTATTGCTCCTTCAAACTGCTCACCCCAATTAAGGCATGACTGTGCCCAGTCACTGGCACAGTTCCCAAGTCTTCAATGAAGAAGACCCCTGCCCAAGAAAGCTGAGTGTGTTAGTGGGAGGTGGTGCATGCAGGCTTGAATTCCCTCTGCCTGAAGTGCCTACTGAAGCTACATTTCTTGACACTCAGAGAGCAGGAGAGAGGGAACTTTTGTTCAGCTGTTTTGTTTGCTTATAGTTGTTATATAGTTCTTCCTCTGCCTATATAACAGATCACAGAATCATTTAGGTTGGAAAAGACCTCCAAGATCATTGAGTTCAACCTTTGACTGATCACCACTTAGAGGATAGCACTAAGTGCTGCTTCCAGTTGTTTCTTGAACATTTTTCCGGGGATTTCCTTGGTCAATCCATTTTAATGTTTATCAACCCTTCCTGTGAAGGAAATTTTCCTGATGTCCAAGCTGAACCTCCCCTAGTGCAGACTGAGGCTATGTAGACCTGTCCTGTCACTGGCTGCCTGGGAGAAGAGATTGACTTCCACCTTGCTTCAATTCCTTCAGGTACTTGTAGAGAGTGATAAAGTCTCTCCTGACCCTCCTTTTCTCCAGGCTAAACAATCCCAGCTCCCTCAGCTCATAGGACTTATGCCCCTTCCCCAGCTCCACTGTCCTTCTCTGGACATGCTCCAGCATCTCTATGCCCTTGCTGTGAGGAGCCCACAACAGAAGACAGTACTTGAGCTGTGGCCCCACCAGGGCCCAGTACAGGGGGACAGTGACTGCCCTGGTCTTGCTGGCTACACTATTGCTGATACAGACCATTGGCCTTCTTGGCCACCTGGGCACTGCTGGCTCATGTTCAGCTGCTATTGACCAGCACCTCCAGGTCCTTTCCCACTGGACTGCTTTCCTGACATTTTTCCCCCAGCCTGTAACACTGCATGGGGTGGTTGTAATGGGTGGTGGTTGTAACCAATGTGCAGCACCTGGCACTTTGCCTTGTTGAACTTCATAGCATTGGTCTCAGCCCATCAATCCAAATTCAGCCTAAGACTGAATTTTTAGCTGCAAACCCTGCAGATTACCTGGTTTTGTTCCTTGATTACCATGATATCTAATCAGGTTGAATTCTTTTTGTCTTTAGAAAGGATGAGAGATATTTTTTACTATCTCATCCCCTGTAGAAACAGACATTTTCTGAAGTGGAAACAGCAATATATCCTTCTTGTCTTGCCTTATAACCACTTCTCAGACAACACACTATTAAGGGTTTGGTCTCATCTATTGGCAATAAAACAACTTGGTCACAAAACACAATGTTGGAGAGTCAAGCCAGAGAGCTTTATTTTCCATTTCCAGCAAGTGTGTAGTAGGATAATGTTACACTTACACTACCTGCTGCTGGTCAGAAGGTGTGCAGTTTGGGACAGTACTGAAGCTGCTGTGTCTTGCAGGCCATACTGACACAACTAAGAAAATTCCTACCCTCTCTCTGATTCCGTAGGGTAAGGGTGGTACACATCTGTCACATGCTTGGAAGTGCTTAGCTGCAACCAAATCCACACTAGTCCAGGTCAACATACTGGCTCGTTCTTGGGTGAGCATAGCTCTCTATAACCAAACAACTCAAGCTGGTTGGTGCCACAAAAACATTATCTGCCTAATATGATCTAATCTAGCTGCATAACATCTTCTGCTGTGTGAAGCAGAAAATATTGGAGACTGCTTTCTCAACTGGTACAGCAAATTACGCATGTGTTTCCTGAGCATTTGCTGGTACAGAACCTAACTATGGTAACTGTTTTTTAAAAAAAATCTGTTTGGTAGCCCATTCTAGGATCACAGCAGAAGATACTTAACCCAGTATCCTCACTGGCACTTGAAAGTGTTGTTCACAGAATCACAGAATCATAGAATATCCTGAGTTGCAAGGTACCCACAAGGATCATCAGATCCAGCTCCTGGGCCTGCACAGCGCCATCCCCAAGAGTCACACCATGTACCTGTGACTGTTGTCCAAACACTTCCTGAGCTCTGTCAGGCTTAGTGCTGTGACCACTTCCCTGGGGAGCCTGTTCCAGTGCAAAACAATCCTCTGTTTTTTTCTAATATCCAACCTAAACTTCCCTGAACACAGCTTCAGGCCATTCCCTCGGGTCCTGTCACTGGGCACCACAGAGAACAGATCAGTGTCTTCCTCTCCTTTGGAATTTGTAGGCAGCAGTGAGATCTTCTCTCAGTCTCCTCCAGCCTGAACAGACCAAGTGACCTCAGCCCCTCCTCATTTGGCTTCCCCTCCAGACCCTTCACGATCTTTGTTGCTCTCCTTTGGGTCCTCTCTAATACCATCATGGTTTTTTTTACGTTGTGGTGCCCAAAACTGCCCCCAGCACTCAAGGGGAGGCCACACCAGTGCAGAGCAGAGGAGGATAATCCCCTCCCTTGCCTGGCTGGCCATGCTGCCCCTGATGCCCCAAGGAATGGCTGATGCCCCTGTTTCAAAGTTACTGGGATGAGGCTGTAAGTAAAATCTTATCTAGAGGGGACCTGTAGCTTTCATACACAGTTGGGCAAGTGTGGAATCTAGATTAAAAATCCTATATTCATAATCAACCTGAATAAGTCAGAAGAGGTGGCCTTTGGACTCACATTTACTTAGACTGAAATTTGTAAGATTCCTTCACTTTCTGGTGTATATGACAAAAAACAGTGTGTTAAATATATTTAGGTTAGCAGAGCATTATTTTAAAGTTATATAATTAACACCCCCCTGATTAGTTTCTACTCAAGTGTTCAAGAAAAAAATGAGGATGTGGCACTTGGGGATATGGTTCAGTTGTGAATATGGTGATGCTGAGTTAACACTTGGTCTTGATAATCTTACATGTCTTTTCCAACCTTAATGATCCTGTGATTCTATGATTCTACTAGTACCATATTTCTATTATTAAGATAAATGCAAGATTATGAACATTGCATACTAATAGAAAAAATTAATTCTAAAAGGTCATTTAGTGTCATATTGGAGATAAAAGGAGTTCAGGTCTGCAAGCACATACAGTAGGATAATTCCAGGTTAAAGGTTTGCTTAACATGTAAGAAGAGAAAATGGCTTTTAGTTACTTGAGTCTGCAGTGATGTCAGCCAGGTGAAGTCTCAAAATTGAATATTGCTTGAATGACCGAAATAATCTGTGGAAACACCTTACTGAGTGCTCTTGTGCAACAACCACCAAGAGCTGTTACCAACTATGCAATTTAGTCTTCATATTGAAATGGCAGCTTTCCTATTCATTCTGGGAGAGTGTCAAGTGGAGCCAGAATACTTCAATGTCAGATTTCTCTCTAGTGCATTTCAGAGGCATTCTGATCTGCCTCCTGCCTCACCTTTCCTTTTACCTTCAAATTTCATTGTATTGTTCAAAGAAACATATTTGAACAAGAAAAGTTATGTTGCCCATTGATAGAAAACATTAATTCTGAAGATTGAAATAAATCTCTTTGAATTGTTGGGATTAGTACTATTCAAAGTCACAATGACTCAAATCTCTTTTCCTGGATGGCCAAATTTTCAATCTATTTTTAGGCAAGAGGGCAGTCTGTATTTGGGCAACCTGGACTAAATTAATACCTAACACAACTTCTGCAGAAAGCATGTCCCTCACACTTCAAAACTTAATTTCTGCTTCTGGTCATGCTAGACTACTGAATCTCTTTGGAGAGCAGGAAGTACACAACATTCTCTATCTTCTCCTCTTCTTTCCTCTATTCCACAAAGCAGGCAGACAAAACCTTTTCCTTTTGAAAAAAAGAAGAGCAGTTGTTGAACTTGAGATGAGTCTGTCTGTGATCATCTGCAGCCTGCTTTATGGTGTGAACATGAGGGCCAGGGTGCTGCCAGGAACCAGAGTACTCAGAGAGGAAAGGGCCTCTCTTCCTCCTAAATTAGGGTTTGGTAATGCCATCAGGATGAATGGAAAGGTGGGCACTGACTCCAGAGACCTACATCAATGAGATGGATGAAAACTGAGTTAATTGTTTCTCAGTCAGGTTTGTGAAAAGGCAAAGGCAAAACAGAAAAAAAATTCTTCCATTAGTTATCTCTCTCTGTGTGTTTTAGTAACTTTTCATGCTATAGAGTTGCTTATACTTTTGAAAGCTGCTTACACTTTCTAGTCCCCAAACTCAAGCCCTTGCATTTTGGAGCCTTTGTCTTTGCTGCCTCTCCTCAGGCCCAGAGGTTCACATCTCTCTTTCAAGTACTGATGGCTTTTTTCTCCCTTCATGTGCCTATCAAATGAGGAACCTGATTGGGTGAACATATGAAGGTGGATAAAGGCAAGGCAAGGCTCCTGAACATTCTTATTTTTTTTCTTAACAGAATGGTAAAATTAGGCCTTTTACAAACTTGGTATAACATTTCCTTTAAAATCAAATAACTTTATTCCTTTAGTATAGGTGAGGAAGCAGCAACTTCCCTTCTCAGAAAAAAACTGAAAATCAGGTTAGTTTTCTGGGACATGTGAGTAAAAGAAATGTCACAGATTTGTTCACCTCACCAAGGAATGAAGCAAGTACATGGTGGAAGGTAAGTGCTCCCAGATATAGGGATCAAGCAAAGCACACACACCTTTTTCCCTTCCCTGAAAAATTATTTCTAAATCACAAGGAAGAATGTTCTTACTCCTTACATTTTATAATGCAATGATTTTTTTGGGATTAGGCAGGGATTTATTTCAAAGCAGTGTTTAGTTTCTGGCATCTGGAAAAGATGAGCTACTTGTTTGTGTCTAACATTTTTACTGGAAGCTGTGTGCTGTGATATTGCTGCAATAAAAACCAGCATGTATAAAAGAGTCTCATGATAAAATTAAACTCCAAGATCAATCCCCAAGAATACTTGGACTTTTTAGGTAATCCATTTCTCAAAACACTGAATAAATGGCACTGTAATTCTGGGTATCTGCATGTCCCAGTATCAGAGTAGTAGCATGTACCTGCAAACCAGGAGGAGTTGTTGGCTCAGATCTTCAGCTTCAGCTGTGATAATTAAAGGCAGAAACTTTAATTCAGTCATAAGGCTGTAATTTGCTGAGCTGCAGTATAGGCAATTCACCAGCTCTTCTGTGGCCATCAAGAGAGCAATCTGCACTTGGACTATGTCCTTGTGGCCCCAGCCTACGTCAAATAGAGGATTTAACCTTAAATGTTGGTAAAGGAAAGCTTAATAATTTCCTATTTTATGACTCCTGTGATTTGGCTGATATCCTGGATGAGCGTGTCCTGGATAAATGTGGATGTCTAGAAAATGGGTATCTATAATAAAGCAAGTCACCTTGGATTCTTCTTTATACACAACAGAGGTCCAGTGGTGCCTTACAGATCAAAAATGCTCTCATTTTTAGGTCATTGCCTATGCTAGAAGAATACTTCGTCAATTGTGTTAATATATTGAAAAAATAAGCAAGAGTGCTGCTCTGTGAGGTTCTGTAACTTCATTTCAGAACCTAAGATGAGGTACATTATACATGATGACAACAATGAAGAGATTTGGATGCACTCAAGGTTTTTATCCATTTGCATTTACTGAACTTGAGCAGTTGAGGATTATAAAATTATGGTTGTTCCTGTCCCTAATAACTAGTGTTTTTGTCTTGAATTAGAATCTACATGACCACTAAGTGTAATTTTCCAGTCATACTTTCAAACATTGGTCAGTGTTCAGCCTCCAGTGTATAAAGCCATAAATAATTTCCTTGACCTTCAGTGTCTTCTCTTTGTAATTCTAATATCCAGATGACGTCTTGGTCCTAGGTAACTGCTGCTTTGTATCCCTGTAATCATCAGGGAGCTAATAAAGTACAGCAGATGAAATAATCTCAGAAATGTAACATTTAAGTCAACAAGGAATAATAACTATATTGCAAAGACTGACAATCTGATTCCAAGAATTTTTTATACTTTTGGGAAAGAAGAACTATTCCTCATAGAAGAATGTTGTTTTTAACACTCCTCTGCCTCAATTTTTTATTTCTTCACAAAAGTTGATCATATTCCTCTGATGAGTTGAAAAATAACCTTCAAATTGGTAGCAAATACGCTGTGACTCCCTTTGGAGGAAATAGAGGTTTAATATGGCACATCATTTCCACAATTTTGGGCAAGTTTTGCAGTATTTAAGAAACAATGTCTAATGACTGAACAAGAAAGCACCTTAGCCCTCAGCCACCCTGTCAGCTGCACAGGCAGTCAAAGAGGGGGAAGGTAGTCACAGCAACCCCCCTGACTTTTCTAGAATTCCAGGCAGTGTCTAAGAAGTGTCAGTTCCAAAGAACTCAAGTATTCTCCTCCTACTTCAGATCTTGATGTAATTGATACATTGCCTGTGGCTTCCTTTGAATTTTCTTCACCCAAGAGGGAAGGATATGCAACAGCTCCAAAAAAGATTATTTCATTTATTTTATCATGTCAACAAGGTACATGCTGAGCCACTTTCTCACTGAAAAAAGGCTTTTACCCCCTCTGTTTTCTGTCTCCTGATTTATGTAATTTGTGTTGTCCTACTTCTGGACCTGACTGGGTGACCTGCTCTCCACAGCCACGTTTCTGTGAGGAAATGCAAAGGTAATCACAAGTCTCCTGTTCATGATACAGTGATGCTTGTGATTACAGTGGTATTTCAGTTTGCTTCTTAGGATGGTGTTTCCCTTCTACTGAATCACAGAGGTTTGGGTTCATATCACTTAATTTCAGCCATTCCACAGCTAATTAGTCACCTTAGCCAAGTTAGCTAAGCTCCAGTTACAGACAAGGTGCAGTGAGACAGGCAGATCCAGACCACATGCTAACAGGATATATTTTATGGCAGGATGCATGTGGAAGTAAATTCATCTTTCCTCTGGTTACAGAGGTAACATGAATAAGTATCTTAATATTAAACCTCCTGCCTGAACAGATTTTGGTCTTGCAGAATCAAGGAATGACTATCCAACACTTAGAAATGCCTGTATGCTATATGTATGCTGCTGCAGATCAATCACTTAACTGGTTCTGTGTAAAACTGCTGGGCAGCAGTCAGTACTGGCTCAATCTAATACTTTTGTTAAAAATGGAGATAGATATAAAATCCTTGCCAATAAATCCTGTGGCTGACACAAATACTGGCAGAATGATAAATTATGGCAGATGAAGGGCATCAGTAGTGCAGCATGAGCTGGACGTGGTAACAAACAAAATGTACTGCAGAATGCTTAAAAAATGGAATACTGGAAAATGGTACATTTGTAAGGATTTTGACCAGACCACCAAGTGTTAACCCCAGTGTGACAATTAGGGCTAATATAATTATTGAGGGTGTTAAGAACAGTATGATACTTTTATGTTATAAAGACTGCTGGGTGCAGAATGAGCTGCACAAATTCCCCGAGGGATAGAAAGTGTGTCTCTCAGTGAGGAGCACACATGGCTTGAGTTGCATATGGAAACAAAGACTGAGAAGGAAGCTGAATGCAGCACAGTCCTCTTGGCTTCAGTGCAAACACACAGCAAAAGGTTACTGTTATGTTGATAAAGCTCCCCACTCTCAGGCGAAACAACAGCCTGTGACTCCAAGCGGAAACTGGACAAATTAAAAATAGAATTTAGGTAAACTCCCTAAGCCACTGAGATTAATAAAGTCTGACAGATTTTCTCTGTATCTTGTTTACAAGTCAGTATCAGTTATTTTCATCATCATCATCATCATCATCATCATCATCATCACATCTCCAGAAGATATTTTCTAATCAAATTCAAATTGTCTATTTCACTTGCAGTCGCTACTGTATGAAGTTGAATGATTTAGGAAATACAGAAGTCTGGCCAGATGAATACTTTAACTTCTATGAATTTAATACAGAAAACATACCCCTCAAGGTTTTATTAAAATCCTTGGTCATGTCTGCTCCTCGGTATTTCAGTATTTTTTTCCAAAATCAGTTGGGGTTTACAAATGTTGTTGCTGATAAGCTGCATGTCTTTTCTCACTTTTCTGGAAATATAGGCAATCTAGTGGAAACATTTTATTTTTACTTCAGTTTTACAGTCATGTGGTATGCTTTGTTTGAACTCCTTACCTAGTGTGAAGAAGATTGTGTTGCTTTAAAGGCATTTTTTGTTTTGATGGCGATCATATGCCTTTCAGCACTGATTGTCATGCTGTGTTTGGCTAGTCTGACTGGTTTCCTCGAGGATAAAACCACTCAAAAAATAAAATAAAAATGAAGAAAAAAAAATCAAGCTGTATAATCTCTGCCAGAAAAATTAGCAAACTCCTGTGGAATTGAATGTCTTGTAAATAGAAAAGTGGCACTGATGGGAAATGCAAACATTTCACAGAATGTGGTCTTGAAGAGCTCTTAGCATCTGAAACATTTAATTTCCTGTTGAGGATAGGATGTCATTTATCATTTATTAAAGTTAGTGACTCTTATTTGCTAAGTAGGAAAGACATTTTCCAACACTGCAGTCCACTGCTGTCTTTTAAAACTGCCTTAGAAGTACTTTGTAGGATATTCTATATGCATGTTGAATGTGACCCTGACCCTGCAGTTGTGATCAGAATGCATTTCAGGAGGTGAGGGTAAAGTCATACATTAAATCATCTTCATAATGTGGATTATTGCTAAGGGCAATAGTGCATTCCCCTTTTCAGCTTTCCTAGTAAAATAAAATAGTGCTAAAAACTGATCACTAAATGGGGAACTGAACACAAAAAAAGAATACATGCTTTTGGCACATCTACTGACTCCATAAAGGAAACCATGTGCACAATGACACTTAGAGCTGTAAGGATTCTGCCCATCAGCTGCATTTACTGCCAAAGTTGCTCATGACCAGACAAGCTGAAATAGAAGGCTTAAACATCCAATGAGGATTAGCTCTGAAAACAAACAAAGAAGAGAGGCAGATTGACTCATTTCTCTAGCAGTACTCTTCCAGAGTCCAGAGGGAACTGAAGGATAAAGACCACATGATATTCCAACTGGTTGAGTATTGTTATCTGAGATGCTGCTTACATGATAAATGAATCTGTGATTGTTGCTGTACAGTATTCACCTGCACCTTATGAGCAACCTGTCTCATTTCATACTGAAATGAGAAAGGATCACAAAATGCAGGAGGGCCAACCCTGTCCTGGGGACATCAGGCACAGCCTCTCCAGCCAGTCAAGGGAAGGCATTGTCCCGCTCTGCTCTGCACTGAGGCGGCCTCACCTCGAGTGCTGGGGGCAGTTTTGGGTGCCACAATCTAAGAAAGACATTAAACTGTCAGAGATTGTCCAAAGGAGGGCCACAAGGATGGTGAAGGGCCTTGAGGGGAAGCCAAATGAAGAGGGGCTGAGGTCACTTGGTCTGTTCAGCCGGAGAAGACTGAGGGGAGACCTCATTGCAGTCTGCAACTTCCTTGTGAGGGGAAGAGGAGGGACAAGCACTGATCTCTTCTCTATGATGACCAGTGACAGGACCTAGGACCCTGAAGATGTGTCAAAGGCTTAGGCTGCATATCAGGATAAAGTTTTTCGCCCAGAGAGTGGTGGGGCACTGGAACAGGGAAGTGGTCACAGTGCCAGACCTGACAGAGTTCAAGAAGCACCTGTACAATGCTCTTGGGCACATGATGTGGACCTTGAGGTCTCCTGTGTAGGGCCAGGAGCTGGGCTCAATAATCCTTGTGGATCCCTTCTAACTCAGCTTATTCTGTGATTCTGTGATCTGGAGTAAAAGAAGCCAGAGTCTCATAGAGATTTGGTGCTCAGAAAAAAAGGACAGTGGCTGTAGAACCCATAAAGTGTTGGGAAGGAGCAAAATGCAGCATCCTGCTAATGCTGGGGGTTGATATCAGCCAGGCTGCCTGATGTTAAAAGAAACAGAAAACTTTACCTGAACTTGCATCTGAGGTGCCTGGGTGGTCCAAAGCTGAAGCCAGCCCAGGTCATCACGTGCAGTGCTTGCTGTAGGTGCGTGAATGTTCCCGGCCACAGAGGAGCTCTGCTGCACTGGAGGCTGGTCACACCTGCAGAGATGTCCCTGCAGGTCAGCTCTACATTGTGCAGCTGCATCTACCTGACCATGCACCTGCACAATCAAAACCTCTCCCCAGCCACTGAGGAGGAACCACAAGCCTGAAGGAAAAATCCAGTATTTCCCAGAACTGTTAATTAGACTGAGCAAGATGAAACAATTCCAACTGATCAATCTCACCAAAAATATTTGCAACATTTATAACTCTGTGCTCTTTGTGGAAAGCTGTTAAGAACCTACTCCAGAGCCTGGCCTATCACATCTACCTTTTATTTATTTCCAGCATGAGTTTCTCAAAAGTGGGATGGGCAAAAATAAAAGATATAATATATAATTCCTGCTATGGCAAATGCTATTATATCTGTTGTTTGATGGTGTTTTCTCCTAAGCATTGCTAGCATGTTTTGAACTCTATCTCTCTGGCTTGCTCAGTGCTGGATAAAGATGTTTTACAGAGAATAGTTTTGCAAGTATTTTTTTCCTGCATATATCACTGATTTTACAGTTCATAAAAACCTTCACTCTTCAAACTTCATGCCTTACAAAGACAAGTCTGAATGAAGGACCATCACAGGAAAATCTTGCTTGCAATCCCCCAGGGAGATTCTGCTACACCTCTAGGAGAGAAAAATTTTCATGAATGAAAAGCAGTTATCTTCTTAAACTGGGGCAGCTTGGTGTTCAGGGAACACTTCCCAGAACCAGATGGATTTGGAAAATTTTTATTGCACAGACATATCTCAGGGTAGAAAAGATGTCTGAGATTAGTTGTAAATGTCTCTGTGTTAGATTACAGGAACATTGCAAAAGAGATTAAAACAACTAAACCAAACACTCCCCCACCTCCTCTCTGAGTAATTTACTTATTTCTAGCAAATGAAGAACAAGTGTCTCTGCTCTTATTTTCTATGTCCTTCAAATGTTGGCCCTTTTTAAAATGTTCTTGGTATTTAAAAGCATTTTCATTAAAACATTGTTTCTTGCCTTCTAGATGCAAACTTTAATCCTTTTGATTAGGGTCTGATGTTTCCCATCAAAAATATTTCCCATTTTTTCTTATGGAAAATAAAAATGATCCTCAAGATATTAAAAACTTAGCTTACCTTTTAACACTATTTCTGTGATAAACATACAATTTTTACCAAAACTGCTTGTGTCAAAAGACTGACATATGGGTTATTAATAAGTGGATGTTATAGCAGAGAGTTGGCATTCTCTTCCAAGTGAAGCAGATTACACAGCCAGTGTAAACCTCACAAATTAGGTTACTCCCTGCAGTTTCATTTCCAGCCTTTGCTGAGTCTATTATTCCTTCTTTCCCTACAAGATATTCTGTGGGTATTCTCTGTCTTCATAGTTACTGCCACCTTAGGCAAATAAGGTAGTAAATTATTTCATCCTTTCTCTTCTACTCCAATTTCTTTTATTTATATTTTTAAATGTTGTCAACAAGATTTTTTTTAAGATACTATCATACATATACTCACATATATTTTATACTTATATGTGTATACATATACGTGTGTGTGCACATATAAAAACATTAAAACCATGTCTTATCAAGTTCTTTCATATATTACAATAATTTTTTGCAGGAAGTTGATCTCAGGTTCCCAAAAGATGATCAATGACCTTTCTGGATATGGTGAAGGATAAAAAGAAACAACTGTTTCCAAAGCAGACTCCTTTGCACTCCTTCCCTAAGTGTCCCTATCTGTGTGACACATAAACCCCAGAATTTTCTAGTGAATGATGACACACTGTTTAGGCAGAACTGATGTGGGAAAGTGTCTCAGAAGCCAATCCACAAGCCTCTCGCTTTCATATCTCAGTATTTCACTTTTCCCATTAACAATTCAGCTGAGTCTGAATCCCCACTAACAATCTTCATCTGCTTCCCACTCCTCTGCTCCCTTCTCAAAGGCATAGGAGGGCAAGTCTAGGTAGGTGACTTGGCAGTTTTGCAGGGAGTTGATGATGCTGGTATGGCTTCCCAGAGGCAAAGGATGCTCAGTGCTCTGGTCCTTGGCTGAGCATCAGCAGTGGGCAGGAAATATCAGAGGGAGACGCAGGGATACTCTGGGTTTTAAATGTGGCAGATGATGGCTTAAGGCTAATGTACAGTGATGCTGAAGAAAAGGGCAAAGGAACAAGTGAGACTTCAAAAGACAAGAATTTGTGAGTTTGAGAACTTGATTGTACAATGACAAAAGACTTTTTCTGGAACTTTTGAAAGACAAAGCAGGGGTGAAATGTCTGGGGGCACTGGGAAGGAAATGATTGCCATTGAAAAGGAGGTGAGGGGATGCAGGGATCTGCTATAAGTAGAGAAATGGTGAAATCACTTCTGTATGTTGGCAGCAAACAGGAAAGAAAGTAAGACAAGCATTTAGAACTCTACTCAAATAGTCTGAGTGGCTGGGGGAAAAGCTGCCAACAGCCTCAAATACCCAGAGAAGGAACATGAGTTGGGAGTTATCCAGGCAGTCTTCAAGGACTTCTCTGTGTATTTGATGGAGATGCTGTTGTCAAGGGCTGAAAGTTGTATATATGTTTAAATATTAACCAAACAACTGCCTCTGCCTTCTGCTGGTCCTTCGTGGTTTTGATGCTGCTTCTCCATTACAGTGTAGGAGGGTGGAGCTGGGGGACCAGCAGGTCCCACCAGGCTCTCTGGCCACACCACACATTTTGTACCACAGTGCTTGTTAGTGCTGCCTTTTTTTGCAATAGCCATTGAGAAGGTAAATAATTTAACCTCTGAGTAAGATTCCAGTAGAGGAACTGAAGGAAAAGTAAGTTTGCTGGGTAGAGAGATGTGCTGAAATTCTCATTTGTGCTTTCTATTTCTTAGGTCCTTCCTTGGTGTTGGAAGCTCATTTTGTGACCTTTTACTATAATCACATGATTGAGTTTCCAACTATTTCACTTAATATAGGTCATCAGGCACATAGCATTTTAAAATCAATTCATATTTAATGTCTGCTGAATGAAAATAAAGAAATTGACTAAATAATTATTTTAGAATTTAGCAAAAACTTTCATGTTTTTGGAGTGGCTTATTTCCATGGGGATGTAATATCTTTAATACCTTTATTATTTGGTACTCTAAACCAACTGAAATTGTTGAGGACAAAGACAAGCCTAGTTCAAGTTTCATAAGACTTTTCTTCAGATCTGAAATAGATGTAACCATTGGAAAAACTAAAGTTGGTTTGGGAGCAGAGATTTTCTCAGAGGAATTTCTTACTTCTGAATGGCTGTATTTATCACATTACCTTTTTTTCCCCCATGTTGCTGCATTCAGATTCCAGAGTCTTTTATAATCACACAAGACAGTTGAAAACTGCTGTTTGCTTGGGAGTCACTTTGAAGAGTTTCTGGACAATCCAAACCTGTCCCTGTGTAAAATTTGGGATGATATGGTGGGTGAACACAGCCCACCCACCACCCTGGAGATTTAGGAAGCCTTGTTAGACCCCTGCCTGAGGAGAGTGAGGGTGGGTGGCCCTGTGCTCAGTGCACTGTGCAGTAAGGGGACACCCAGAGAGGGCCTGTGCCCAAAGCAACAGAGAGTGATGTAAGAAATTACAGCTTGTAAGATTAATATTTCCTGATGAAAGTCTGTTGTTTCATGACTCTCTGTGAAAGGACCTGGGAAATTCAGATGCATTGAAGCTTAATCCCAATGAGATGCATCCCACTGCAGCTAATGCTGACCAGTGTGTTATTTCTGGTGGCCAGCTCTCCGTGCCCTTACCATTTCCCTAAGCTTCTTTCCACTAAATCCTTTCCTAAATAATTGCTTAAGAGAGAAAGCAGTACCAGGTAAAGCAGGATTAAAATACTGATCTTCTCAATGAACTGAGACTCAGAAAAATGAAGGTATCTCACAAATATGAAAGCTACTAAGATTTAGTTTAGTTCTGCTGAATAGGATTAAAAGGAATTTGACAACCTGCTGATGTTTCCCTTAAGGCTCTCCTCCCCAACACACTAACCCAGACAATCATGTAATGTAGGGAACTGTAGAAACCTATTGAGGAAATTGAAGAGTACTCTGAGTTTGAAGTTTTAAAATAAATCCTTAACTGGGGAGTGAGTGAGTGAGTCATAGACTTTGTGTATAAAAAACACTGAATGATGTTCAAAATCCAGTGAAGGATAATGATGTGGTGAAAACTTGTTATTAAAGAAGAGACTCTTTAAACAGTGGTTTTATCACCATTAAGGTATAACAGTCCAAATACTCTCCACATACCTTCACATGGGCAGTGTGCCCTTGAGAACATATCTGGAAAAATACATTCACCCTCCAGTACCTGATGGGAGCCTTACATGTGCAGGCAGGACTGGCTGATAAAAGTCTCAGATGTACCAGCAAGGCTGGCAGATTGCTGCCACAGCATTTTCCTTCCAGAGAAATTAAGCTTTATTTATTTGTTTGTTTGTTTGTTTTTTAAATGTAGCAGGTGCCTTGCTAAGAAAAGCAGTCCAAGCTGTGCCAAATCCCTGACAGGAACTGATGATGGAAAGAGCCTGTAGCTGTGTGGCTTCACCTTTGGTGAGTGTAACTGTGCTCTGGAGGCCCTGTCACTGCTAAGATTGACCAGCTGGGAATTAAAAAAAAAAAAAAAAAAAAAACAGAAAATAAACTAAACTAAGGAAAAAACATTGGAAAAAAAGTACCTTACCATTTTTCTTCCTAGCAAAACAGGATATATTATGCTGTTTACAACAACAGTGCAAGCATTTCTCGCCTTCACAGAAGGAGATGTGAAATTCTTTTATAACACAGATGTTTATGCTTTCTGCTATTCACCTTTTTTTTCTCAATATGAGTTATTCTGTGCTATTATCAAGTGGCTTTGAAAAACATTAAAACCAGTCAAAGCACTATAATAGATCTGACCTTTCTTGTAGGTTTCTTTAGGCAGTTTTTTCCCTAAGAAATGTGATGATTTTCTGATTCCATCAGTGTTGGAGTTGTTCTCCACACTATCTGCACAGAATATCTCTGCTATCAGTGTTTCCAACTGACAGCTTTGTCTGTGTTTCTCAACATTCATAGCTTACTTCAAATTCCATGGGAGACAGAGGCTTTCATTTAAAATCTGAGTTTATAGCTTTGTTGACTACAAAAATTCCAAACCAAAACCCCACTAAAGATGTGTACTTGAAAAGAAATAGCACCTAATTTACCAAATTAATAGACATATATTTAGCCATATGAGATCACCATTGTTTGTTGGTTTTTTTAATGTTGGGGACTGACTACACTGAGTTTCCTCATATATAAAACATAAATAAAACATATATATTTATTTATTTTTAGTGTGGCTAGTCAGAGCTTGGTGTTGAAGGGCTGACTGACTATGTCTTTGCTAATATCATGTGTGACATAGACTCCTCTGGCTTGTACCATCAGAGGACTCTGAATCTCTGCTGACCCAAACCCAAGAGGACATGTGAGAGAGTGATGGGGTTTGTAAGGATAATAACAGTGTTTACAGACAATCTGATCTGTAGGAAAAAAGTGCACTAACTTCTGAGCCCACCAGCTCTCCCAAAGTTCTCTTTGATTTTCAGTCTTTTATGTACACAGAGCTGCAGGTACATCAGCCCTGCGGGCTACTGCCCATGAGGCAAAAGACCCTCTGCTAAAAATCTCACAAACTCTAACAGCAGCTCCAAAACTTGCAGTTTTGTCAGTGTGTCCATGAGTTCTGCAAGCTGTAGCAAGTCCTGGTGAGCTGGGTTGCTCACTTCTATTGAAAGGGCTTCCCACCAGCCATTAGGGCTGGACATGGATACTCAAGGGAAATTAGGTGTCAGCTCCCATACCTGGACAGGTTCCCAGTCATGTGTGGTCCTCCTGAGCAACTACAGTACCCAAGAGTACCAGAAGCAGTGGCCACCTGTATGATTGCCATGGTAGCTCTGGGCTTTGTCCCCTCCTGGCTTCCCCAGGTGGCACTGGCAGTGTGAGCCCTGCGTGGCTCTCCCTTCACCCAGCACTGGTGGCACTGCAGCCTCTGCTGCAGAAGGAGTTCTCCTGAGGACAGGTCCCAGATCCAGAGGCAGATGCACTGAGCTGGGAATGGGAAGGTGGCAAGCAGACCAGATAAGCTGTACCCACAGCACCTGTAATCTTATGGACCCATTATCCAAGAAACCTTAGAGCAACTGGTGATAAAGAAATACTTTTCTGATATCATCGTAATGATAGATTCAAAAGGGTTTCTCACCTTCATACATTGTGCATATATACACAAATAGCTGGGTGGGTTATTTGAAAAACAGTTCCCAGGCTCTTTAAACTTTGCCTTCTCTTTGTTACTACATGAAAAATAAAACTACAGGGCCCAACCTACTGCTCTCTAATTTTGTCCAGTAAAGGGAGGCATTTTTGCATTTTGGGGACAAACTGTGACAGAGCACTCAACAAACAGGAAAAAAACCAAAGCCCAAACTGGTCCCTTACCTCCCTGCTTCACACACAATCCCCTAAAATTAAATTACCTTAAAATAAACTCAATTTTTGTCATATAGGTTGGTTTCGTTCCATTTACTTCTGTGCCTTCAGAGTATTCTGAATTTCTCTGCATCTAGGAGAGTGAGAAACACATTCTTTAGACAGAAGCTGTAAGTGCAATTTTTTGGCTTCTGACTGGGTTTTGAAAAGACAAAAATCCTTGGAACCAAGAAAGAAAGTACAGAATTTATGAAACATTTTTCAGCTTGAGATAAACTTAGTACAGTTAGCAATAGTTAGCATAGCCATACTGCAGCCATAAAAAGAAGGCAGCAGATTTTTATGAAGCCAAACAATGCTGACAGACTGATGGCTTAGGCAGGAAAGAAAAGGGGTTACTTTATCTTGATAAACAAGATGTATATTATTGTCAAATATATTATTGTCTGGTAATCAGAAACAAGGAGAAAAAACAAAAGAACGGGTCTGGCTCACTGTGGATGATTTTAAAAATACCTGGACAGGGAAAGGTCTCTAAGAACAGTGTGAATAACACCCATCATACTGAGTGAGGGCAGCCTGACCCAGGAAGAGCACACACTTGTAAAAGTGAACTTGGGTGTGATTTCCTTTGGAAATTATTGATGTTGGGTCATTTAAATTGAAGGGTCTAAATTCAGAGGACTCCTAAAAACCTGCATCTCTTCCTTCATCTTACATACTAATACTACTGGTCATCCATCAAACTCAGTATCACCCACTCGTAATTGAACAGTTTGTAGCTGGGAGCAACAGATTTTAACAGCATTTTTAGGAAGAAACATTTTCCTAAAAATAGCAGAGGCCCAAATATCTCAACCAGTAACTTTTAGCTCTCCTTTTTTGCTCCCAAACCTGGTTCATACTTAGCAGAATATCATCACAGAGGTAGGCAGTGATAGCTGGCTTCCACAATGTCCTACAGGTTTTCAACTAGGTCATCAGTCTTAAAAGGAGGCTTTGGTTTGCCAAATTAAGGGTAGAAAGTAATTTAGCCTGGGTTTCCCATTTCAAACTATGACAGATAAGGACATCCAGGATTTCTCGTTAGCTGTTTTCTGGCATGAGCAAGAAATTATCTGACTCCAAGAAAAGAACTGGTCTTTAACTGGATGGATGAGGATTTCCCTGATCTGGGTAAAAGTCAGGTAAATATGAGGTGTGTGGGGATTATTCCACTCCTTGCCTACCTTGAGCTGCCTCCAACCATGCTCAGTTACTCTCATCTCCGTGTTCTGGCTTTTGCAGGTGTCACCATCATGACCTTACCTTTCCCCCCTGTTCTTTGTTCCTGCCATCTCTGCTGACCTCTAAAGGCAGGAGTCCTGAGACAAGACACTATGTGCTCCAGGCAGCTGGAGTCAGGGTCCCTGAGCCTGCTGGGACACACGTTGGTCACCAGTGTGTGGACTTTGGCTGGCACAGAGCTAATTTTCTCCACAGTGGCTGGTGTGGGGCTGTGTTTTGAATTTATACACAGGGTTGATAATACAGAGATGTTTCTGTTACTGCTGAGCAGGCTTGCACTGAGCAAAGGCCTTTTCTGCTGCTCACACTCCATGCTGGTGAGGAAGTTGGGGGTGCTTGGGAGGCTGAGAGGAGACACAGCTGGGACAGGTGACCCCAACTGACCAAAGGGATGTTCCAGACCCCATGACATCATGCTCAGTATGTAAAGTGGAGGGAAGAAAAAGGAAAGGTGGAGGTACTTTTGGAGTGATGTCATTTGTCTTCCCAAGTCACTGTTATGTGTGGTGGGTCTCTGCTCTCCTGGAGATGGCTGAACATGCCTGCCCATGGGCAGCAGTGAATCAAGTCCTTGTTNTATGTCAACCCAGGAGTTTTCTACCTTTTACCCTTCTGATTCTGTCCCCAGTCCCTGGTGTGAGTGAGCGGCTGTGTGGGGCTTGGCTGCTGGATGGGGTTAAGCCACAGTATCCCACCCAGGTGCATCTGTATTTCTGTGTGTGTCAGTTCCTGCTTTGCAACTTGGGTCCCATTTCTCCAGGTGCCCAGTGAGCACCCGTGAGCCCTTTTAACTCAGTCCAGCTGTTCCAGAATACTTATAAAATTAGTTTAAATTTTTTTTTCAGGTCAGCATGATTCTGGACAATTTTCTTTTTTTTACAGGAGCATCTCTTTATATTATTCCAGCATTGCATAACAGGTAGAGAGTTTGGTTGTATTACAAAATGCCTGGGCTGGGCTGCTTGCATTTTGCTGCAAATGTAGCTGAGAGTAGAGAGAGAATGTCCAAAAAACTGAGATCAGAAATCAGCAGGTCTTGTTTTAACAAGCCAGTTGAATCCACTACAGGTTTTTTGCTGAGTGTGCAAACAGCAACAAAGAAGAATAAACTTCAGTGCCCAGGTGGTGTAACTGCTCCATTCTCTTCCCAGTGGCTCACATCTGATGGCTCAATGAGCTAACATGCAGAAACAAATGGGACACCTTTCACTGCCTTCCTGAATGCCTTAACAACATTTTTTCCCACTTTCATTTGGACAAAACCCAAGTCACTGCATTTGGTGCAACATGCCTGTTCAAGATCAGGATTTTCTGTATGTGACCTCAATTCTGCCATTTTGTTAGAGGTTTAACTAACTCCATAATTAATAGCTAGGGTCCTGATGGTGCTGCCATAATAGCTGTTGGAGTCCTGACTGCCATAGTAGTGGTGCACACTGATGATTAGAGAACCTGTCCATTCCCTCCTGGTGCCACTGCAGATGGGAAGCCTACTATTACTTGTTACTATAAATATTTATACACCTTCCAACCCTCTAGCAAGCCCAAGAGGAACGAAAGTAGATTCTGTTTCCAACTTCTAAGTGTCTTTACACTTATCATATAAGCAGAAGATTTGATTTCTGCTTCCATGTTTGTTCGCTTTTTATAGTCAGATACTGTCCCAGGGACTTCCAATCTCCTGAGGCAAAGAAGGAAAACAATCTTCTAAAGTTTTTAGCTGAATTTTTCTCTGGTTGCTAACTTCTCCTGTCAAATCTGCATCTGTTTGTATCTTATCATAGAAGTCAGGCAATATGGCTGGGAAGGACCTTGAGAGTCTTTGGCCCTGAAGAGATGAGCACTAACACTGCATTTCTGATGGGTAGCTACATAACTTGTTCTTGACAACTTGCAAGTAGATATTTCCCACTCTCTCCAAGATTTTTTTCTTATGAGAATTAATCTTTCTTGCTGCAGTTTACAGCTATGATTTCTTGTTCTGTCTTCACTGAATGTTCATTCTTCTACTTTTTGCAGAAGCTGCTTGAACACTTCAGGTAATACTAAATATGTCCTCAGTTTTCTCATCTCTGTTTAACAACCTTCCTTCTTCACAGTCCAAGTCTTTCAGGTGCCTGATCCTTCTTGTTGCCTTTTTCTGACCTCCCCTGACAAACACAGTAAGATGGGCTTTTTAAACTTGCTGCTTCTTTATTGCTGTCAATGCCTAGCACACTTTTCAGTAATGACCAGCAAAAAAACTTCAATATGACTCTGTGGCTGTTCCTTCTGCAGAAACCAGTTTAAAATATACTTTTATTCTGAGATGCATAAAAATTATGAGGATAGTTGCAGTCATTGGCTTTGTTTTCTTAGTCATCCTTCTGGCAGAAATACATTTGTGCAGAAAGAGCTCCAAAAGTCTTCCATGTACAGACTTGCAAGTAGGAGGAAAGGCAATTAGTGACCTATTTATGTGTAGAAAGAGAGGCAGGTTCTTTGTGAGGAAAATGAGCAGAATTTGGAGAAATGAGGCATTAGTGGTCCTAACCAGAGAGATTTTGGGGGGTGCAGCATGCAAACACACAAGGTCATGCTTTGAAGCTGTATGAACAGTGTCCTGAATGTTCAGTCTAAACTCAGCTGGTTAAAAGTGTTCAAACACTACCTGGAACATTTTCTCCATGACCAGAATATTTTTCTTTTGTCACCAGAAAGCAAACCAGTAACTTGTGCTGGATCCATGCCTGTGCTCCTGACACTTGGTGACAGTTGAGGCAGATCGAGCCCCAGCCGAATCAACCACCTGGGAGAAATGCTAAGAGCACCCCCAGGATTTGTATCATGTCTCTGCCCTGTAAACCTGTACTGCCTGCATTCCTCTGCCCACACTGACAATTCAGCAGACTGTTGAGAACTCAGCAGACTGTTGAGAACTCAGCAGATACATTCATTTTTTCCAGTGTAACATATCTGCTGCCTGGACACAGGGCTAACTTCCTGGTGCTGGAAAGGTTTTAGATGCTGTTTTCACTAAATAGAGTTTTATGAAGTGTGAAGCTGCAAATGACATAGTAAGTTTGGATATAGTGCTGTTATCAAGATCAAGAGGCTTTTATGCACACACAGTGTGAAGCAATCTACAGTCAGAGGTGTCTGAATCATAGAAAATTATGGCTGGAAAGAGCTTCCACAGATCAGCCATTCTACCTCCCACCCAGACACTGGATAAACTCTACCTACAACTTTCCTGGCAGATATTTGTCTTATGTCTTGGTAAAAGTCTCCTATCATGAAGCTTTCCACAGATTTCCTCAGGCAATTTATTCCAGTGCTTAACTATACTCAGTCATTTTCCTAAAGTGTAATTTAAACAGAGTTATCTTTAGAGAAGAAAGCAGTATGATCAGAGAAAAGTGATGTTTCTATTTATCTCTAGTATGACTGCAATAAGAGAGTGACACATATATCTTGAAAGCACTAATCCAGAGGGACCTGTGTAAAAACATACATGGATCTGAGTGGGGCAGCAGCAAAACTGACAGGGAATTATGCAAACTAGATGGCTGGAAGTGCTGAGCTCTGACATTTTATAAGGTTCCTCCTTCTCTGGGCCTTTGATGGCTGAGCCAGGGTTATGAAGGATGCTTCCTTCCCTGCAGATTTCACAGCTCTGAGCCTTCACCTGAGCCATCTCCTTTGGCAGCAAATGCAGAGCTCACTCCCATTCTTCAACACAGACCTGCAGGAGGAACAAACTCTCTTTATAAATCACTCTCTTGTAGAGCTTTCATGTGAGCTGAGGAAAATGGGGTTCAATGCCTTCTTTTGCCTATTGACTCCTGACTCATAGTTTGCACTCAGGTGCCTTGTCTTCAGATTGCTCGCAGTTTTCCCCTTTTGCAATGCCCTGCTTGACATGAAAAAAGTTTAATTGCACTGGAAAGCAAGAGTGTGACTTTTAGTATTGCAACTAGATTCTTACAGTGAAGCTTGGAACAGTTGGTTTGGGTCTGGCCACAAGGATTGCATCAATATTTTATGCAATATTTGTTTCATGTAAAATGCAAACACAAACTTTGGCTGAAAGAGCATCACCCTCCACCCCAACTGCTTCTCTCAGGAATCATGCTTACTTTCTGTGACTCACACAGCATTTAACTTTTCCACACAGTGGAACAAGTTCAGCAGGTGAAGCAGAGCCTCCCTTGCCCTTGGTTACACGCCCTTTGGAAGGTGAGCAATGGTGGTTTTAATCCTTTCCCACAAAGAGAAGAACAAAGCCTGTATCCCAGTTCTGGTGATTGTTGCAGAGTTTTAAAAATATTTTCTATCTAGCCACATTTTGAAGGAAAACAGCAACTTCCATCAGGCTTCATGTGGATCCAAGGCTGAGAGCTCAGCATGACCTGGCCTGCCCAGAAGGCAGGCAGAAGAGTGTCTGGGGGGACACAGACAGGCAAGGGCAGGGGCTGAGCTGCACAGCCATCCCAGTGTGCCCAGAAATGGAGCTACAGAATAGAGACCATGGCAGAAACCCCCCTTTCTTCATAGTGAAGTACTAACAAACACAGATCTTGAGGTTAAACATCTGGACTTAAATTTACCGTGAAAAATTGGAGTTAAATTTAAATTGTCTTCCTAAGAACATGCAGAAAAAGTATAAATCTGAAAACTTTTCATATCCTGGTGAATGAAACTTAGCCTTACAATACCACTAATGTGTTAAGGGATGTTTACTGTTTTTAAAATTGTTATCCTGCATTTTAGAGATCAGGACACTAATTAATTAATGTAACCTTCTTGCTACTCTTCATCAAAGAAATTTTATTTAATTATAGTAGTTTACTACAAACTTTTCCTCAGGGAGTTTCAGACTGCGGTATTGCTAGGTGTGCTGAATTAATTAAGGATGCACATTTCTAATTCAGCCATTCAGGAGTATCTTAGAGCCTAATTCTCATAGTTTCTTATCTCTGTTCTTTTAATTTCTGTTGTCATGGAGTTAATTCTGGAAATTACTTAGCTACCAGTAGAGAGAATCTGATATGAAATTGGCTTGCATAAATGTGGACAGAAGAAAGAGAACTCACAATTCAGAGGTGAAGAAAAACACAGAGTAGAAAAGCAAAACAACAGACCTGGAAAAGGCAGATTTGACTAAATTCAGGTAGTGCATCACAAGAGTTTCAGGTGAAGTTGATGAGATGGATGGTTAAGCTAAGAAGAATGGCTGTCAGTCAGAAAGGATTAACAGGAAGAACAGATACAGAAACAATCAGACAATACAGAGGCTTGCCTCCCTGTCATTTCATCACTGCCCTCAAATTCAAGAGGAAAAACAAATGAAAAGGAGGTCATGTTCATAGTTACAAGGAAAGAAGAATGAGCTTGAGCAATTACAGACAGGATCTGAAAGAACAAGGCATAAAAGATGTCAAATAACAAGAAATTTGGCTTTAAACAGCTTTAGTAAGGAAAGAACCAGGCAAGAGGAAGGCCTCTGCTTCACAGCTCTTTCTTTTGCTTTGCTTTCCATAAAAATTTCAGCGATGAGCATGTCTGTAATAATTAGGATCAGTCCAAAAAGTGTAAGATTTCTGCCTAGGTGAGGGATGGGATAAGGAGATCTTGGAAGGTAAAATTCTCATATGTTTGACGTTTCAGCATGGCTCATAAATAGTTCAGAATTATATTTAAAGACAGGCTGAAGCAACCTCAGTGGAGAACATACAGGAAAGGAACAAAATTTTAATGAAAATACCTGCCCTTAGGTGAGAGGGAGAGAACTGGAGGGGAAATAAGGAATAGTGGACCTTACTAACAACAATTGGAAAGCTAACTGTAAGTATCTGTGAGCTGAAAAAAAACCTAGATGTCAAGAGCAAATGATGTAATTTCAACATTTTCTTCTAAAGGAAAATTGTGCTTGTAGTTAAGGAAGGAGTAATATGCCATCTGCCCTGACTTTAATAATGACTTTTGACATGCCCTTTCAATGTTCCTACAGATGTATTAAGGAGGCACAGGTAGGATGGAATGAGAAGAAAAGCACAAGCAAAAGTGTAATTCTCCATGATTCATTGTCAAAACGGAAGGACTAGTTTTTCTACAAGGTCGTCACTTAGGTTAAATTCAGCTTCCCACTTGATATAAGAATAATTTTTGTTTTCCATGCTCCCATGGAATGGAGCAAGAAATAATGAGCTCAAGTTTTAGAAAGATTCATTTTAGACATTAGTAGAAATATTTCTAACTGTGTCACAATGAGAAGGAAACAACTTCAGAGTGTCTGCCACTGGAGGGCTGTACTAACACTTTAAACAAACATAAAATCACAGAATGTTTTAGATTGTGAGGGACCTTGAAGACCATCTGGCTCCAACACCCCTGTCATGGGCAGGAACACCTTCCTCTAGACCAGGTTGCTCAAAGTCCTCCCCTACGTGGCCTTGAACATTTCCAGGGATGGAGCATCCACAGCTTCCCTGGACAACCTGTCCCAGTGCCTCACCACCCTCACAGTAAAGAATGTCTTCCTCATAGCTAATCTAAACCTACCCTCTTTCAGACTGAAGCCACTACATTTGTCAGGGATGAACAATTTTAGTTGACTCTGACTCTTCTCTCCCTTCCTTTTTGCTGTGATTAGAAGCATTCAAAGGAAAAAAATAGAAAGAATTTTCTGAAAAAAAAATTGAAAAAGAAAAAAAAGTGCAAGTGAAATAAAAATATTTTTTCTTAACTCTAGAAAGAGAAGAACCCTGCCATTAATTCATGGAGTCATGCACTTGTACAGCTTTGAGAATCAAAGTCTCTATCACACCAAATATCAGTGATGTATGTGAAGATCACTATTCATCTGTATCTTTTATCTTTATTTCCAGTAGCTGCAATCATAATTAAATTCCAGAATTGCTGTTGTGGTTCATGTTAAAGCTTCTTGCTTTTCTGTGGCATAGCTGAGACACCTATTAGTCTCTGGTGATGTTAATTAAAGAATGAATGTTGATGGCAGAGAATATAAAAAAGGGGGTTTGTGGGAGAAAAAGAGCTATATAGAATTGCAGGAGAAGCAGTAGTAACATGGAGACAATAATTCCAATGAGTGAACATAACAAAAGAGAGCTTCAGCAGATCCAGTTATTAAAAAGAAATGTCAGTGTTGCCTCCTTAGACTCAACATGTGCACTGCTGCCTGTTGGGATGGAGGGCTGTGCTCCAGCAACACCCTCAAATCTTTGCATTTCCTGATATGAACAGCCATAAAAGGGGCAGAATGGAAATTCCTGAGTAAAAGAAAATGTTCTGCTGGAAAATACTGACAGAGCAAAGCCTGCCAGCCTGGAACTGTGATACAGGGTACTAGGCTTGGGAAAGAGAAACATGCTCTAAAAAGCAGCTGACATTTTTGAAGTACAGCTGGGTACCTGGGAACCAGAGACATCCTGAAACACTAGTGATAGACCCCAAAATAAGAAGCTGTAACAGCAAATCATTGTCTGAAAAAGTGGAAACAGTCTGGGAAAATAAAATGGCTCTAAAGGGACAGAAAACAGCATCATCTGTTGGTTGTTTCATGTGAAAAAATGGAAATTCACAGCATCTATTGGCTGCTTGAAGTAGTGATGTCCTACACCCCCTTATGCCTCTATGATCTAAAAGGCATTTTCACCCAAAGTGAAGCCACTCCCTCTGAGTTCTTGCTATGCTTCTCTTGTTTTTTCCCCAAACAGGTTAAATCCCACAGAAACTTCCAGCGAGCACTTGGACCCTCACCAAGGATGTCTGGCTGACTCCAGGCTCAGCGACACAGATCATCTCCAAAGTGAGAACTTTGCATAATTATTTTACTGTACTCCCTTTGGGCACAGTTTTGGGGGATTGTCCTACCACCTCTGGGATGGTTGGGTAGCCCTCTGGGGTCAGCTGGTCCTCTCCTTTGGGATGGTTTGACCCCTTCTGAAATCTGTCTAATTCACTTGATACTGGCCAGTATTATGTACCCATAGAAATAATCTGTATTAAGTGTATCTGCTGCAATTCTGTTGATAAACTTCTTCAGCAATTATGTTTGTAATAACCTATACTCCCTTTGTTGCTACTACACAATTGGCTACTGTTATTATCTGCCATACTAATGACTGATACTATGTTATTGATTACTTATCATCATTTTTAATAGCTTGATATATGTATATCTTCACTTCATTAATCATATCCACTTGCTATGGTTGATTTTTATGCTATTAGTGCTAACCTGTAATAAGGTAGAGAAATTAAAGGATAAAAGTCTCCCTGTCTTTGTGTGTTATGAAGTCCTACAAACCACAGCCATGATCCCTACCCACCCACAAGCCAGGCAGCTCATTAGGTTGTGACATTTTCCCAGGCATGTGCTTAGTTTCTCTAATCATGCTCCATGGGTGCCTTGGGAACACAAGTGATCCTACAGGCAAGGACCTGACAAAATGTTTTGCTGGATGTACACAAAGCTGTAAAAATGAGTAACATCCCACTACAGACAGGATCACATAGGAGGTTCAAGGAAGGGAAAACACAGCTGCATTAATCAAATGGCCTGTCCTCCACTGAAGATGTTTGAGAAGAGGCTGCTCTCTTTATTNAAGCAGTAGTAACATGGAGACAATAATTCCAATGAGTGAACATAACAAAAGAGAGCTTCAGCAGATCCAGTTATTAAAAAGAAATGTCAGTGTTGCCTCCTTAGACTCAACATGTGCACTGCTGCCTGTTGGGATGGAGGGCTGTGCTCCAGCAACACCCTCAAATCTTTGCATTTCCTGATATGAACAGCCATAAAAGGGGCAGAATGGAAATTCCTGAGTAAAAGAAAATGTTCTGCTGGAAAATACTGACAGAGCAAAGCCTGCCAGCCTGGAACTGTGATACAGGGTACTAGGCTTGGGAAAGAGAAACATGCTCTAAAAAGCAGCTGACATTTTTGAAGTACAGCTGGGTACCTGGGAACCAGAGACATCCTGAAACACTAGTGATAGACCCCAAAATAAGAAGCTGTAACAGCAAATCATTGTCTGAAAAAGTGGAAACAGTCTGGGAAAATAAAATGGCTCTAAAGGGACAGAAAACAGCATCATCTGTTGGTTGTTTCATGTGAAAAAATGGAAATTCACAGCATCTATTGGCTGCTTGAAGTAGTGATGTCCTACACCCCCTTATGCCTCTATGATCTAAAAGGCATTTTCACCCAAAGTGAAGCCACTCCCTCTGAGTTCTTGCTATGCTTCTCTTGTTTTTTCCCCAAACAGGTTAAATCCCACAGAAACTTCCAGCGAGCACTTGGACCCTCACCAAGGATGTCTGGCTGACTCCAGGCTCAGCGACACAGATCATCTCCAAAGTGAGAACTTTGCATAATTATTTTACTGTACTCCCTTTGGGCACAGTTTTGGGGGATTGTCCTACCACCTCTGGGATGGTTGGGTAGCCCTCTGGGGTCAGCTGGTCCTCTCCTTTGGGATGGTTTGACCCCTTCTGAAATCTGTCTAATTCACTTGATACTGGCCAGTATTATGTACCCATAGAAATAATCTGTATTAAGTGTATCTGCTGCAATTCTGTTGATAAACTTCTTCAGCAATTATGTTTGTAATAACCTATACTCCCTTTGTTGCTACTACACAATTGGCTACTGTTATTATCTGCCATACTAATGACTGATACTATGTTATTGATTACTTATCATCATTTTTAATAGCTTGATATATGTATATCTTCACTTCATTAATCATATCCACTTGCTATGGTTGATTTTTATGCTATTAGTGCTAACCTGTAATAAGGTAGAGAAATTAAAGGATAAAAGTCTCCCTGTCTTTGTGTGTTATGAAGTCCTACAAACCACAGCCATGATCCCTACCCACCCACAAGCCAGGCAGCTCATTAGGTTGTGACATTTTCCCAGGCATGTGCTTAGTTTCTCTAATCATGCTCCATGGGTGCCTTGGGAACACAAGTGATCCTACAGGCAAGGACCTGACAAAATGTTTTGCTGGATGTACACAAAGCTGTAAAAATGAGTAACATCCCACTACAGACAGGATCACATAGGAGGTTCAAGGAAGGGAAAACACAGCTGCATTAATCAAATGGCCTGTCCTCCACTGAAGATGTTTGAGAAGAGGCTGCTCTCTTTATTCAGATCTGTGGTGTTGCAGGGTTCAGCTGCTACTGAACCAAGCTACTCACAAGGCCAGAAGCAGTGGGTGATCTGAACACTTGTCCCCAAAGATGCTGGGGAAAGGGACTTTTTACCAGAACCACCTCCTCCTCTCCAGCATGGTGCTGGTTTATCACTGCTAAAAGTGGAGGCTCAGGGATGTAAAGCATTTTGGTGGTTGTGAGCAGAAAATATTTGGCACAAGGTCTCCTAGCCTAGCCATGAAAAAAGCAAATTGATGGGTACAAGTTAAATTAGTATTATCAAGTTAAAGTTTAAAAATTTAAACTTCATCATACATGAATTTGTAGGGAAAATTTAACTTTTCCAACCCCCTTTTTTTCCTTTATGTATGTGGGTAAAGGCTAGGTAATAAATATGTATAATATAGATGTATTGAATTTGGTAGATTAATGTCACATTTTCTCCTCATGCTACTGGGAGTCATTTCTGTGGCTCCTGAATATGGCAGCATGAAATCAGTAGAATTACACATAGAACTACCTTGCCCATCTAGGTTTCCTCCCCTGCCTTCAGTCACCTAATTAGTTCAAATTGCATCAACTACAGTCTGGTTTAATGTGACAAAGTACCTGCTGTTTGTCTCTTCAGGCCCACCTACGTACCTGCTGTGAATGTGTTTGCTTTAAAAAGCCAGTGAACTAAGAGCTGAAATTAAACCAAACTGAGGAAATTCTGTTGCATGAATCTTCTGTTTACCCAAATATCTTCCTTCCAGTGGAAAGCTATTGCAAGCTCTCCTCTCTATCATTAGCTTGCAAGGTCTCTGCCACCATAAGACAGCCCCCCAGCCCCCCCTTACATGCCCTTTTCAAAACTAAATGCATCCTGCCAATGGTGCTGCTGTCTGAGTTCATCAAGTTCATGCTGCCTCTGAAGTCATTGATAGAAGACATTGCAACAGGCAGGGTGGGAGTGGATTTACCATTCCTGCACTGCGTTTGGAAATGCTAGGGATAAATTTTCCCAGACTGTAATGGAAGAGTCACACATCTGAGACACTGCCTCTGTGTGTCATCATGCATATGTTGGAAGATATGAAGTAAGCGGAGAGAAAAAAGCCTTCCAATGAAACAATTTTTTTATGAGCATGCTCAGGTAAAGATGAACAGAGCAGAAAATTCTGTCTTCTTTTATTTGATTTGCTGTTTGTATTATCTCAACAGCTGTAATTTGATTTGGAGGTTTTTATTGTAGCTGACGCCACTTTTAGAAAATAATTATTCTCTTTATAGGTCAAACTGTAACTGAGTTTTTCCCACTTTCTTATCTTCTGTTCCATCTTCTATGCAGATGGTGCCTTTTCTTGTGAAAGTTAAGCCAATTAAATAGCTTTAAATATTTCTGAAAAACTGACTGATTACTTATTTTCTTAGATGTTCTGCTAAAATAAAATTATTTTTTAAAGAGATGCAAATATCAGTTTTCCAGAAAGCTCACTCTAAAAGCTTTACAATGGATTACATCAGATCCACAGGGCTCTACATAGGTACAGACCCTTCTGGAGCAGAGCCATGTGTAGAATTGGAAGTAATTGCATTTAGAGCTCATTTCAAGTAAATTATGAGATGTACTTTTGTGGTGTTTTGTTTTGGTTTTGGTTTGGTTTGGTTCATTTTCACTTCTTGAAGTTGTGTCATTCTGAAAGAGAAGACAGGAGGGTATCCTATCCTAAAAGAACTCTGGCAAAGAACATGTTTACCTGAGAGAGGGAATGGTGGTGTGATTTCTCTCTCTGCTTCCCATCCTTTGAATATTTTGTCGATAATTCTTTCATTTAAATAAAAAAAACCCTAGAGAATCAACTCTCTATTCTGGATAAACAAGGAGACATAATCCACCTGACCTCAGTTAGATGCACTGAAGATTGCAATGAAAACTTTGGGAAGAAGAAATAAACACTAGTAACAGATTCTCCTGAACAGGAGGAATTATAGAGTTCCTATAGTGAATATAGAGTTGGGTGGTATTTCCTAAAATCTCAAGTATTAGGCTTAATGGTTGGCAGGTACAACTGGCAGAATGAAATGCTTCTGACAGAATCTACTAGTTATTAATTTTCCATGATATTTAAATAAAAGATAGGAGAAATTAACTGAACTGGAATGTGTACTAGTGGAAAACGTATTTTCTCTACTAATTGATTCATCTGACTGAATAGCAGTGTTTTTCAGTGTCAGCCACACAAATGACTGTTGATGGGAATCATTATGTCCAGGTTTTCACTTCCTTTCAGGGGAAACTGCTATTAACATCTAAGTGCCTACAGAAGCAAAGCTTTTAACCTCCCCCTGCTATGACAGCTTGTCATTATGAATTCCATTTCAACACAGTGAGCTGAACAAGGTGCACAGATGAAGTGGGGTACAATTTACTTTTACATAGCTAATACATTGCTAATTACAACTAAATAAATATTGAAACAGGAATTTCTAATAACATTAACCATTACTCTCTTTTAAATGTGTTTTGCTGGAGGACTGTCAAGAACTGTAACCACAATTTCAAGTATAATGAAGCAGAAATAAAGGGTATTTTTTATTATTTTTAGCTTTCAGTAGTGAGGTGATTGTTTGCCTACAACAGGCCAATGCAAACATCAAGTAAAGTGGATGTTTATGCCATTAATAATAAATAAAGTCATCCTCATGAACTTTTACACCTGAACTTACTTGTTTTAATTCTGGGAAAACTATAGAAAATTGAAAATCCCTTCAGAGGTTTTCTGTATACCTCTATAGATGTCATTATACCTGTTTGTCATGACAGCTGGAAAAGAATAACATTTCTAAAACTAAAAACATTCCCCACAGGTACTAATATTAGCTGATACCAAACTGGACCTCCTGTCCCTGCTGCTGTTGGCCTATTCTGGCCAAGCCCCTCTCCTACCTTCCCCAAAATCCCACACTGCAGCAATCCCCACGTCAACACATCTCAGTGGGGACCCTCTTGTCCTCAGCCAAGAACCCCAATGCCAGAAACAGCATTAGGAGCTTTTCTCTTGTCCAAAGGGAAATTTGCAACTGAGAAAGGAAGGACAGTGTAGCTGTCTTGCAACACCATAGAGAAGTCACAGTAGAAAAGAGATATACCATGGTGACCCTCACTAGAGTAACTTATTTTAATTCACCCTGACCTGTATCAAAGGGCATTGCAGACAGTACAGGACATATCTCTCCTTTCACTACTTGCTTTTAGGAAGCAGAGTACCTTGGGGCCTCCCTGACAGCCTGTGGAGATGTGCTTGGTAGTGTCCTTATGCTGGGCCTGTTCTGTGTGGTGTCCCCTGGCCAGGCATCTCCAGATATGTTAGAGGGAGAGCAGGGAAGTCTTTTCCTGAGAAAAGTCTTTTCCTGGGAGAAAATACCTCTCAACAGCCACACTGAGATAAAGAGTGAACCTTTTGTCAGTAATGCATTGGCACTTAACCTCTAGGCCACTGCCTTCATAGGCAAGGTCATAAATACAAATAAACTTTTATACAGGATGCAGCACAGAGACCCATGAAAGCTTGAAATAAGCAGATGTGTTACCTGTCCATGCCTGAGCAGATCCTGAAAAATATAGCCTCAATATATGGTTGTACAGGGACAATGCAGATACAGCTATTATAGTTCCTTTACATTATCGCAACACATTTGGAGGCAAAATATTGAGCTTGTGTTCTCTTTTGAAAATAAAATAGTGGTATTTCAAAACTCATAAAGATCTGCTTATTTGTGTCTGGGTTTTTTGATCCAGGGCTGTATCTGCATACAGATTAATACATGTGTGCCCAGAAGATTATCTAGTAGGCTTAAAGAAAGGCTTTAAAAATGCCATGTCCTAGTTCATGACAGCAAAAAATACAGAGGAAATTACTACAGCCTTAAATGCAGTATAATCTAATGATTTGTATGGTTTTTATCTTATTTTAGAGTTCAGATTTGTGATACCACAATCTTCAACATACATTGAAAAGGAGGGAACATTAATTTTGCTGGCACAAGAACTGTTTCACACTCCTTCTCAAGTCATAGAAAAACAGAGCCAAAGTCCTCAAAAAAACTTGGTGTAATTCTTCTGAACAGTTCTCAGTGATTGTATCCAACAATAACTACAGGAAGCAGAAGGAGGGTGGAAGGGAGGCGTGGGAAAGGGACCATGGGCCTGCTGGTGTTTCCCTGGCTCCGGCTGCCATCTAGTGATGCACCGGGAGCGGTGAGGGGCGCGGCTCCTCGCGGGTTTCCGCATCTTCCCCGAGACCGCCCTCCGCCTGCGTCCACGGGCAGGATAAAACAGCACGGAGCCGCCTCTCCCGGGACAGCAGCAGAGGAAGATGTAACCCAGAAAGCTGAGGAAGATCTCCTATGGCATTATTGCTCAAGTATTTGCTGTACAACCACTTCTAAATTAAGTGCTTCATGGTTCACGAAGTCTCTGCTGAGCCAAGGAGAGACATAACAAAACATAAACCTTAATTTTCCACTGCATGAAAAGGGGAGGTTGGCTTACCTATTGCTGTGGCACAGCCATTGTAATTGTATTTTCTTCCTCTTCTCCTTCCACTTTAATGGGAGTACAGAAGGCCCAATTCCCAACTTTTGTATAGAGAGAATCCCCTCAACATAAAAATCATCACTGGGATTGTGCAAACCAAGAGTAAGTACAGCACAGTGTATGCAGCCAATGTACCAGCCATCAGGAGAGGCTGTAAGCTTCTGGAACAGGATGTACACTCACCATTATTTTTAGCATTTTAATGGCTTGAATTCTGCTAGAAAATTAGTTCTGCTTTGCTTTGGGAGAGAGCATTCCATCCTTGAATCCATTCTCCTCCTGGAGCAGGCGGGGTTTGCAGATTTGTACAGTGCCGTAACGCGCTGTCAGCTGAGCGCAGTCCTCCGGTTTGTTCCGAATGCTGCACACGGCTTTGAAGTGTGTCAGATGTTCTTTGCCCTGCTGTCCCAGCACACAGAGGGCACAGAGGACATTTCAGAAGCTGCTGCTGTTCTTTAAGCTGCAGATCTTTGTGTGAAGATCATACACACTGTAGAGTGACGTGACAGACTACATTCACTGTTGCTCTTGGTGCTGGACAGGCAGTAATCCAGAGGTGGAATGGGTTTGCCATGCAGGAGATCTGGCTGGCACTCTTGAGGTGTCACATCACTGACATCCTTGTGATGCTTGGAGTTTGTGCAAATAAAGGCAGCCATGCCAGCTGCTGCAGATCCAAAATCAATGTGCTGTTGGAGAGTTGCCTGACAGCACTGTAGAAACAGGGTCAGACTTGTGGAGGAAGCAATTACCTCCCTCACAGGTAATGAACAGAACTGAATCAGCAGCTGGCTTTGAGAGGATGGGAAGAAGTTCAGGAAAAGAAAGAGATGTTCCTTATTTAAAATGCTTCAGGACCAAGGCCACAGATGACATTTTATACCCAGTCAGAATGCCTTCTTCACACTGACATTAGACTAAGCAAAATTAAACCACAGCTTTAGGTCACAGATATTATGAGGGATAGTCCACATTCCATAAGGGGAAGGGGGCAGAGGAGGGATTTTCTGCAGGGCTACTTAAGAGGGCTGGACAAGAGCCTTTTGTGACTTTGGCAATATTTCATGATGGGAAAAGCTCTGCAGGATGGAATCTACTGAAATACTCTGCTTTGCAGCTGGAGCAAAGCTTTGCAGGTCATCACAGGAAACACCAGCAAATTATCAGCAAATCAATAAATGGAGAGAGCCAGTGATGGATGACAGCCAGGACATTAGAGGAAGGCCACCTCCCTCCTGCACACACAGCAGTGCTGGAAGTCACTATTACCTATTCTGTAGTACTAATTGTTTTAGTGTCCAGCTAAAAATCAATCTCCTACTCTGTAGATCTTTATTAAGAAAAAGAGTAGGGTCTCTAGTAACTATAGTGACAATGTTTATCATTGTAAAGGTGAAGGGACTGGTTAAATTTGCTCTATAGTCCTGTAATTTCCAGTGGGGTTTTTTTCCACTTGCTCCAGTTGCTGACTCTGTCCACTTGATCTTCTTGCACCTGTAAATTTTGAATGCTCTTCACTCAGAGCTGAGGCTCAAACCATAATGGAATTTGCCAGCTGAAGTCCTGCATTATTCACTGAAAAGCTATGCAAGAAAGTTGACCATATACTCAATTGTTGATGTCTTCATGAGGAATATTCATCTTAATCTGACCATTTGTCTGTTCAATCTGTGGTAACTGGCCTTCCTTTCCAATTGTCTCATTGCCCAGCAAAAGCAATTTTGTAAACGTATTTTTCCCTTAAATTATTAAAAAGAAAAAAAAAATCTAAGAGGATTAATTCTGCCACTCCATCTTTCAAAGCAACAAACCCACACCTTTTATAGTTTTGAACATTCAGGGACTATCTCATATATTAACTCTCAAAAGCATTTTGAATCCATAGCAATCTTGACTTCTGTTTTATTACAAAAACTTGTCAAAATTGCAGGCTATAATAGAAACAAAATGTCTTTAAATTTAATGATTACATCTCAGTGTCCTTTCACATGACAAAAGAAGTGGCCACCTATTAAAAAGGTATCTGAGAAGATAATGCTTAGCAAGTGGCAAACTAGGATTTCTGATCCTCCTGAAAAGCTGGCTGAAATTAAAAGAAAAGCAGACAGTTGATAAAAGCTGCCACTTAGCCCCTAGTTTCCAACAGAAATAGAGTGAAGAGGGCCAAGATAAGAAAATCATAAAAATTTTTTCCTCAGATAATGTTATTAGGAAAGCTAACCATGAGAACTACATGCTTCAACCAGCTGACAGACCTCCAACACAAATGACTGGCAAGATAATCCATAAAGTTTGAGTCTGAGGCTGGAGATGATTAATGAGCCATGATCTCACTGGAACAAGCTGAAACACTCGCTCCAAACCCCAGCTGCAGGTGCACACATAACCCCACACCCAAAGGCACTACAGTTTATGGCCTAAGCACAGCAGAGACCACGAAAAAAAGGGTTCAACTGAGACAGTTTGAGGCCCACAGGTGCAGCCTGATGGGTCACAGCACTGCAGCCTGATGAATGCTAAGAAAGGAAGCACCACTGAAGCTGCTGCTGCTAAAGTTATTTATTTCTAACACATTCTTCCATCTTAAGTACTTTTTAGACGTATGTCCATTTCACAAATAAAGTTATGCAGATATTGTTATACAAAAGCCACAGAAATGGTACAGTAAACATCTCAAAAAAACCCATGATCACATTGTTTACAGCAATAAAGTTACAGTGAAATGCTCAAAAGGTTTCCATCCTTGTCAATAGGAATTTAAAAAGTAAAGTAATTGTAAATCTGTTTTTTGGGAAGACCTTTAAAAAGCAGGCTGACCTTGTTAACATTAATCATCTGGCATTAGATACATCTTCAAATTAAGGATTTTTGAAAAAACAACTGATATGAAAACCTGACATTTAAAAGATGCAATCTGTTGAAACTTCTATATACCATTTTCCAAAGTAAAAATAGTGGGACAGCAGTACAAGAAGTCAGGCTTTCCAAAGCATTGCTGTGTCTTAACTAAACAACCAATGAGACAACTTTCTTTTCAACACACAAAAAAAATCAGTCTAAAAACCTATCTGACATTTTTTTTAAAGTGCATTAATTATTTGAACAGTGCACTGATGCTTTTAACAATCTTAAATACAAAAACGCAGAGAACCAGTATAATTTTCAAAGAATACAACAACTGACACCTAGAATTAAATCATTAATATTTCTTAATTTATAAACCCTTTAGGTTCAGGTATGTCTCTTCTTCTGTGTACATTCTGTAAAACACAATGCAAACCTGGTCCTGGTTGATCACTGCTTTCATTACTTACAGAAAATTATGTGAAAAATATGGACAATGGGCTTTTTTTTTTGCCAGCTGAAGTACTGGAAACTCTCTTGGATTTAATAATTCCTTTGACTTCAAAACACACTCATCCATGAAGAAACTCAATCAAAATTAACAAAATGCCAATCATATTGCATCTTAATTTCAAGTCAGTACATTTGGTGATAGGTGTGATCAGAACTTAATTCTGGAAGAAGCACCTATTTTCTGGCACAATAACTATTACTTTTGAAATTGTAACGGATTTGCAAGTGTACTGGCCACATACAAGGCTAAAGAAGAGATTGTGTCTATCTACCATCAAAAAGGTAGAATGATGACTACAAAATCAATGACAGAAAAGTATAAAGGCTTTAAATTGTAGCCAAAAAAGCAACTAACAAGTTTGGAAACTTGTGAACTACCTCTACAAAAACTGCAATGAGGTAAGGAAATGGATACACTTGAAACCAGATGGAGAAAAGACTGGATAAACAGTAATGCCTTCATCTTTTTGGGTTCAGGATCAGATGTGATGGTGTGGTGTTAGGACAGTGGTTTTTGGTTTTGTCACTGACAGAACTAGAGATCTTTATTTATCTACACATCAAAGAGTCTCTTGCTATGTGTTCCAGTGTAGTATAAAATTTGAAAATCCTAGTTGCATATATTTGCTTCTTTTTCTAGATTTTTATCTAACTGCAATGTTAAATAAAGTACTCAACAATTAAAGCTTAATTAGAACGTTCAATCTTAAAGCTCTACTTAGCAGCCACACCAGTACTGAGACTACCATCTATTCAAGGTGTAGGAGGACCACCACGTGGGAACAGGAGACAACATCAGATAAGGACATTTACTGGTACAGCTTTGGCATTCAGTTGGTTGCATCATCTCTTGTCAGAGGAATTACTTGAAGAGCTTTGGCTATTCTCTCTCCAATAGCTCGACTGCTCGCTGCAATTATTCTTCGAGACATCAAATCAAACGGTCCACCTGGAAAGCAAAGCAAGCAAAGCAACCAGTTTATGTATGAAGAAAATCAAAAGCTGGTATGAAAATAACTGAAAAAACTGAGTGTAAATTATACATTGCTCTTTAGGATCAGGTTTGCCTCTGGACAAAATTGAATTTAACATAACAGGTATCTCGTATGAGCTGCATTTAAATTCTCTTCAATGTGTGTTTACTGTCTTTTTTTACTTTTCCAGGAGTCCAGCCAAGGGAGTAAAGGTTGTCTTGTTGCTTAAGAACATGCAATTAACCCATTCTTCATCTATTAATGTTCTGTCATGGAAACTTGGAAAGAGGTCTGAAAAGGTCTTTTTGCCTTCTCATTTCAGCTACATTTTGCTCCCATCAGCCATTTAAAAGGACAAAAGAGTATTATGCAGGCCCATGTATTTACCTGTTACATCCATCAGTACTCCACCAGCTTCAGTAATAATGATTCCAGCTCCTGCCATGTCCCAGCAGTGAATCCCCATTTCATAATAGGCATCAGCTCCACCCGTTGCCACAAGGCACATGTTCACAGCTGCTGTACCAACAGCTCTAATCCTAAAGGAGACACAATATGTTGTTTTAACTGAGAAGAGTTTGCACAAAAGTTAGTGACTGTGTACACTGCACAGAGAACACAGAAATGTCATGGGGGAAGTGAACTGAGCTAGAGCAAGCATGATGAAATGCTGCAGTGAAAAGTAAAAAAATGGGAATGAAGTGTTGCTTAAATAGCTTGAAGAGTTTCCAAAATACAATGTATTTTACTCTTGAATACAAGAATTCAAGGAGAGTGTATACTTTTCAGTGCTGAAAAAGCATTTTCTTCACGTTCTCTGGTGGTGCTCAGTAAACTCAGTAATCTCTGACTTGCCAAACCCCCTAACAGTACTCACAAAAAATAAATTACACAGTATAAATTTGGTCTGGATAACTTCACCGAAAACTCGTGTCACAGATTCCAGTTTCTTCTGCAAATGTCAATGCACTTAGCAACTAAGTGTTACTTGTACAAATATAACTGCAGTTATTTCAATTAACAGTGAACTGCAAGTTAAATTGTAACTGATAGCAGCTGAACTATTGCAAGAAGCAACTTAAATCAACTGCAGTCTCAAATTATTGTTTACAAATAAAATACCAAAGCTGAACCCACAGCACACCTAAAGTGTATTTCCTACTTACATCTTATAATATATTCTTTGCCAACATCAGAAGACTTTTTGAAAGCAGAAAAAAAATCTACAAGTGTCAAAACAAGAATCCTGAGAATCTCAGCATAAAACTTGTTAGATCAGAAACATGAATATGGTTTAGTAACAAAAAACTGTCTACTGAAACCAAATTAATACAAAATGGTTCGTGGAAATGTAGACTCTGGCTTATCTGGAGGAGAGGAAGCAGGGAATGCAAGCAAAGTAAGAGCAGTTTATGGACAATTTAAACTGCTCAGACAAATTAAAACTGTATGGTTTTGAAAGAGGAAAGGGAGATCTAGTTTTGTCATATATAAAATTTATAAAATCATTTTCATTACTACAAGGAAAGGAAACCAAGAAATGTAATACAGGTTCTGTTCATCCAGTTTTATTCCTTCTGTGTTTCTAAGGGAAGTAAAAAAGCACAAAGTTGTATTTAATTTTTTTAACTAGAAAATACAACACTTTGTAGTCCTATAAGCCCAAAGATGCTTTGCTTCACAATAATGATTGTTAGGGTTCTCTTCTGTATGTCTAAGCTTGAAAAAGTTAAACATGGTTCCTCTGTGGAAGCTCCTAGACAGAAACATTTAAATCATATTTCACATTTAAGGTGTCAAATATAATGCAATCAAAGGTTTCTAAAAATTATCATATTTACAATATTAACCATTATCAGTATACATAAATATATAAAGAAATAGGAAGTATCTTACCCATGAATAGGAATACTCAGAAGTCTTTCCATATTAGAAAGAATTATTTTTATAGTCTCTGGATCACGATTTGACCCCAATTCTGTTACTAAAAGGGATTTTGTAATGTCTGTAAAAGAAACAAAACCTCACTCTTCCAACTGCACAAATTAAATAGTCACAGTAACTAGCAGTAACTATTGCTTTCTTACAAAACTAAAAAAAGTGAGGTATCTTAATAAAATATCACATGTATCATACATATAAAAATCTGTTATTACTTAGAAAATGGTAGGAAAAAATAAAATATAATGAAAAAGCATGATCTGCTCCAGCTGTGCATATACATTAATCAATGCCATTACTAAATAAAATGCTATTGCTGTAAGAATTATAACAGTCTTGAGATACTTGAAGATCCCATTTGAAACATGGATTTTACTTGACACAGGGTTGGTAAGCACACAAGAGTGCTACTGACTTAAACCAATAGGTCACACCTGGGAGATGCTGATGTGTTTGGCAGATTGCTCTTTAGAGTGTAACCAATCTCAAACAGACTGCAGACAATGGAGAATTAAAAACAAAGAAACAAACCAACAAAATCACAACAAATGGGGAATGAAATATTCAACTGCCAAGTCCTGATTTTGCACAGATCACACCATACACATCAAAGAGACCATAAGACGTGTTTCTCAACACTTAACAGCCCGTGGCTAAAGGAAGTCTTGCAAAAAATACTATGAGCTAAGAAATACCAATATATCCAGGTCTGAAATTTCTGCTGCCCCATTTGCAATCTGGTAATTACCAGAAAGAAGCTACTCAGTTCAGCTTACCTTCCTGGCCTGACACTTGAAGCTTCTGACCATTGCAAAATGCACCTTTTCCTTTTCTGGCAGTATACATCTTGTCTTCTATACAACTATACACAATTCCAAACTCCATCTGCAAGAAAAAGGAAAAATACCTTAAGGGGTTTTCCCATTTCTTCCTTTACTGTGAAATAGAAAATTACAGAACATAGCTGTAATTAGAAACAAGCAATTAATTTTTGTTTGATTATATATTAAGTAATAAAAAGTATACCTTTTTGTTTACAACAAAGCCAATTGAAACTGCCACAAATGGAAACCTACAAAACAAAACATTTCACTAATTTGTAGTGAGAGACTAAATTTCTTTCATTACCATGCTTACACTTAATACAGACAGTGTTCAGTTAAATGTAACATGTATTTCAAAAACAAACTTGTGGACCATATAAGATATAGTTTTCTGAAATTTGCACAAGTTAGCTGAAAATAGAGCCAATACCACCTATTACCATTTGAAACACAAACTCTTCTGCCCACTAGGGGCTGCCATTCCTGCTACAGCTGTTCCCAGCCTAGGGACTGTTTTTTACAGCCAAAGAATGCAAAGAAGCCTGTATGCTACTGAGCTTTGAAGGAATGAGCTGGCTGAAATGGTCTCATAAAAAGAATGAAATTACCTCTCCCTCCCACCTTCCATTTCTTCATCAAAGCCATGACAAAGACAGATACTGAAGAATGCAGAAAGAGTAAAGACAGTGGGACTATGTAAGACATGGTGGATTGCATCTCAGTCTAAGTTTGAAATAATCAACCAATTAATTATTTTTTATCTTTTTTTTTTTCAATTCCCAGACATTTGTTTTTCTCTTTCTGCAAAAAATACCAACTTTTACTCCCGTAGATTCAGCAGAATGGGTTCTTTTCTTATAACTTTCTGAACATGTTATTTAGCAGGAGTCAGGTGTTTAAAAGGCATTGTGCACACAGCAGCAGTCATTAAGCAGACTCAGAAAAGCTCACTGGGACCAAAGTCTATCACATTTAAAAGTCATAAGTAATAAGCTGCCAGCATTACACTGAAAGTCCCCTCCTCATCTTAGTGCAAAATACCACTGCTAATAACTGGTGATAACCTGCTTTCTTTTATAGCTGGGGCTCCTAAATATCAATGGATTTGAAATTTCTTAGAAATCAGCACCTGAAGCTGTTATTCTCTTTCTGAAGATGCTGCAACTTCTTATTTTGAATCCTGTTCCTGTTGAAATCTGCTCATCTAATCCACACCAAAGGCTGCTGATCCCTGGCATATAATACAAGCCTCTTATGGAACAACTGATGCAGGTAACAGAGCAAGACTATTATAATATCCACAAGAATATTAAAATGCTTACAAAAGCTGCCCAATGGTTCACAATAAGTAGCAATTTGTAACTATTGACAACTTCACAGTATCTCTTTTAAAGTAATCTAAAAATTAAAAACAACCTTACTTTCATGGAACTACAGAAAGAATAATCAGTTGAGGCTGCTAACATAAAAGAAGTGAAAGGTGGACCTGTGTACAAAGTTGGTAGTTCCATCAATAGGGTCTATAATCCATGTGGGGTTATCTGTGAGAATGCTGCCCTCTCCAGCTGCAACGGATTCTTCTCCGATAAAGCTACAGTAGAAACACATTTAAAAGAGAGAAATTCTTTAAAATGTCTGACTTACAATAATGTCCTTGACACTGAAATTCTTAAAAGTCAGATGAAGCTTTGAGTACCACCAGTGATCATATGTGAAAAACCAAGAAACACATTATTTATCCAGAAAGCACCAACCATATCTGACCAAGCTTACATCCGTATTTATGATGTCAAGGATAAGCACAATATTAGAAGAAAAGAATTTTATGTTTCAACATAGAAATAATACCAGAATTTAACAGTCAGAACATTGACATTTTCATAATTTTTTTTCCAGTAACAGTGTCATCAAATTTTGTTCAAAATCACCATAGCTATTTACACCTTTCAGCTTATTTTTGCTATAAAACATTATTTTTTAGCTTGTGTTTTCAGTGAAGAAAGCCTTTGTAGTCTTATGTCCCTGGTTAGAACACTGCAGCAACTGCAGTTAAATTTGAAGACTGATTTTAACCCAAATATGACAGAAAGTTGTTAATCTCAAAACTTTAGTTTTACAAGGATGACAAAATGGTAACATGGTAAAGGGCTGAAAGTCAAACCAGAGCTCCTGAAGGAGATGGGTAAGTGCACACTCAGTCACAGTACTAAACCCCAGGGACACAGAAGGCACAGTGCCACAGCATCCCAAATTTCACAATTTTTGCTGCTCATGGAAGTGTTTGTTTTGGACTCCAAAAGTTTTAGAATGAGTCTAAGTGGGTGGAATTCTCTTTGAGGCCTTTTGCAGGTTGTCACAATTTATCACACATTACTCAACCTATGAAGAGTTCGCAGCAAACACATGCTTTCCTCCACAAATGTAAAATGAGAACTGCTGAGAGGAAACAAATGAGGTCTCTTTAATACTGATTAGAAGTTTTATGATTAACTACAGAAGTGAAGATGACTAATCAGAAAGAAACAGCATGTTTCCAAAAAGCAGCAGACGTTCAGAAAAATGAGACTGAATATAGGTGGATGAGTAATTCATTAGGGAGAAAAGTTCAGCATCATTATTTCTAATGTGATATTAGTCACCTAAAATAAAAAGAAGCTAAAATATTCTAAAATCTTCCCAATGTCACAGAAACTGTTATTTCAAGGTCATTCCACAACTCTGTATGCTTACACTGATTTGGTTACTGAACTTTTGCACCACCTCAGTTGCTCCAGTTCTACACAGATTTCTTACATTTCACATATACAGCTACAATAACAAAATCTCCAAGAAAATGAAAGAAAAAAATAGCAAACTGACTTTAAGGAAACTGTATTAAACTTGAACCATTATGTCAATATGCTGAAGACAGACCCATGTAAGCAAAATACATACAGAGCACCTTCAGGAATACATTTTTCAGGGAGTGGGGGATAAGGGTATAGAGAGGGGCAGGGGACAGGGCAAAGAAGGGAAGAGCAATTGAGAAACTCAGTATTTTGTATGACAGTCTTTCTGTTGTGCAGAACAAGAAGATCCTGTCTTCTTTTAAGGATACTTTATGTTGTTGAACTATATGAGATTTGCCAAAGGCACACTCAGTTCCACAGGACTCATCCAACATGGGCAGCAAAGGCACAGTAATTTCAGAAGCACACAAGAAATTTGGAGTCCAGGTCTCCTGGGGCCACCTTTGATTTTCCAGTACAATAACCAAGAAGTTTATTACAGTTGGCTCAACTGCAAATGACTTTCAGCCTAAGTTGTCAGTAGACCTGGGGACACCTTGTTTTGTTGCTACAGCCCTGGGAAAAACTTCAACTCACTACTCCTCTAAAATTTATTATTAATTTATTGAAGGTAAAGGAGAATGCTACAACTTTCCAGCATGCCAGTTATATTAAAACTTTATCAAGCAAAAACATAAACTTTCCATTTTTCTTCTGTCAAAAGCATACTGGTAACAAGACATACCTGTGAGAAGGATACTTTTCTTTTATCAAAGAAATAATGAAGTTTTCTACTTTTTGATCAGTTTCTGTCACTAGATCTACAGGTGAACTTTTAGTCATAACAGATATTTCTTCTTTGACTGCTCCACGGATTATCTGTTAAAACAAAAAGAAAAAAAAAGTCTTTCACTGTTAACAATATGGAAAATATTAATTTTCAAAAAAAATTGAGCATCATTTTTACAGTCATTTTCTATACTGCACACACAAAACACAAACACAAGCAGTGACATAACCTGGGTTTAAGTGCAGGAGCTGGGACTTGCATGGCTAGTCCCCCTACTCAGTAAAAAGTTTTACATGGCCTTAAATCTAAGTACTACAGGAAGATCTGCAGGTAGATAAAACTGGGGTTCATTTTGTTAGGACAAGTTTTAAATTTACAAATTTAATAACCAGAGTTAACAAAACATCTAACACTGAGCTCAAATCAGCTATTTTTAGCCAGACTCTGCATTTATGATCTTAAAACTATCAGTATCAGCTTAAGCAAGAATCCATGCCACAGCCCACAGAATTATTTTACTATAACTCAGGAAGATTTTCTGAGGGAAGACTTTAATGAGGTCGTTGCAGAGACAATGTTCCACAGATTTTGCAGCTCC